>CM045552.1:7523984-7930666 GCA_024721245.1 Mitragyna speciosa
TAATTAAAATAAAGCAATTCCCTATATAAAACCATGTACATACCTTCAACTCAATCCTCAAGTGATTGATAATACTAATAAATTTTGACATTTGTTCATAATTTAGCTTTGACTTATTGAAAACTAATGAATGATGATTAATGCAAATACACCTACAAATTCTAAGAAAACATGAAAAGTATTAAATTGTATTAAATTATGTTAATAAAATATATTATAGTTTCTAATTTTGTTAAACAATTACAATTTAATCACATGATTAATTTTTTATGAATAAGTTGTTAAAAAATATGGATTATGAATAAGCACTCCACTAATAAACACATGTGTTGCACGTGAACATGATGCCTTCTATTTTTCTCAAATTTTGATTATGAGAAATTTAATTATTTTATAAATAAAAGTATTTGAAATAAAGTAAATGAATTGAAGAATACAAATTAAATTCTCCATCTTCTTCAAAATCCTTGACACGTATTTTGACAATGCAAGATTACTATAAATACTTATGATAATTAAATTATACATTTAATTCCTAAAAATTGAATGTCAAAGAAAAAATTTTATTTTATTTTATTCAAATCACTTGTTTGAAAACTAATATTTTTTATTTTTAAATTAAGTATAATATACTTCTGTTGAAGTTAAAATTTTATGAGCAAATTATAGTATAAGCTTAGATAACTTAGGTCATCATATTGTAAAAGATAACTAAAGCCTTTTTCAATATTTTTTATTTTACCTAATAAATTCAAATAATTTTGAGATATCCTGATTGAAAAAAGAAAAAGTTAACTTTCTTAGGAAGCACGAAGGCCAAATTTGCTTAACAAAATAAATAAGCTTCTTTTTTTTATTGGCCTTTGATCCATGTCAAACTATGTTTTCTTTTTTTTTTTTTTTTTTTTTTTGTCAAAGGTCAAACTAAAGTTTGGTGGCTGATGAAATAATTTGAAAAATTGTATATGTAGTTCAAAGTTTAAACAACAAATTAGATACTATCTAAATAGTTGACTAACAGTCTATGGAGGATGAAAAAAAATTCAGATACATATTTTTAATATAAATTTTAAAATATGCAGAGCACTTATAACTAAAAATAGTATAGAGCACTTATAACTAAAAATAAAATATACAGAGCACTTAAAATAGTACAAGATGTAGAAATATTTTCTAAAATGAAAAAAATAAAATAATTGGATGAGTGCTATTAATTTTGCCTTATAATTTTACTTTTAAAGAACCCCTTCTATTTTTCTTTTTTAAAAAACTTCTTCGATAAGATAAGGATTTAAAAAATAAAAATACATAAAAAAAATATTTGTTGGATAATAGTACCATATAAATGATAACTTATAACTTTAATATTTCCTTTACTGTTTAGAAGAAAATGCCAAAAAATCAATTTCATAAATAAATACAATAAGATATTATATGATATACTTGTATAAAATAATGAAGATTTCCACGAAACAATAAGATTTCCATATCACATCAAAGAAAGATATTTTGCATCTATTAGAAGGCAACTAAGTTAATTTTGTGAAATTCTTGTTAAGTTTTTCCCCACCATATTAAAAATCTAATACTCAAATTATTACAAATGAAAATTTAGTATTTAGAATATATCAATTGAATAAAAACTTGAATTCTAAAAAGAACAAATACATATCTTATTTATAACTATATAGTTAAATAAGGCAACTGTTTTTGGATTGAATGCTACATACATTAATCAAAGTTTCTTTCACCAATTAGTAATTACTATTAAGATGTATGAGATTTTAATTGCGAGTCTGGTATGTTTATATTCAATTATAAAATAAATAGGTTTTAAGTTTGATCATCAATATTTGTAGAGAGAGAAATTTGAAATCTTTTAACAACATTATCTAAATTTTAATTGTTTAAGTATAATGATAGTTAAACATACAATAAGCTTGACAAAATATCTTAGAGTCAATGTTACTATCATAGTGACGACCATGTATTCTCTACAAAGTTTTAAAGAAGAAGTCTTTGAGGTTACGAGTTCAAATTCAAGCCATTTTTTCAACAACAATTGTCTTAAGAAAATAATAATATATAATTGATTTAACATGGTGTTCATAACTAAAATTCTATACAAATTTTAGTATTTAATAAGTGTTATATTTTAAAATAACTTTGCATTTAAAATATCACAGTTTGCACCTACAAAATGGCTACCTTTGCACAGTCAAACAACCCTAAACATTTAAATTTAAATTATGTTTAGAAAAAAGAAGAGTCATCCTTTTTTGCCTATTTATGAAATTGAACTAAATAAAAAAATGTGTGACTTCTTGCAATATTGGAGAAAGAGTTATTAATTAAATATTATCCCCTGATTAAGTTCTTTTAATTTTTTGGACTATTTATACAATAAAATTTAAATAGAAAAAAGAACGTGACTCTATTCAATGTATCTGTGATTATCAAAAGTTAAGAATTCTATTAAGTAAACTCTCCTCCTTTTTTATTATTGATATAAATAAATTTAGTAAAAAAAAAAGAATTTGACTCCTTAATAGAAGACAAAGACTCATGAGTTCAATCAAACATGTTATTTCCTAAAACAATTTCTCTTCAACAATTAATATAGTAGAAATTAATAGAAAAAACCCAATCTAAAGTAATAGAAAGAACTATGAATTTAAGTAAAAAATGTCTCTTAAAATAAGTTCTTTGTAAAGTTGAGAAGTAATTTACATATGTGTATCCAAAAAAATTCAAATAGCATTATTATACATATTTTGAGTTATTTTAGGACGTGAAATATTTACTATTTTAAATGAAGGAAAAATTGAGTTTTTTTTTTGGCGGTCCAAAATAATGGGAATTCTTTGAATTTATGAATATTATAAAATTCTCTTAATGTACCAAAAGGCATTTATATACTACTATAAAAACGATTTTTAAAACCATATAACAACAAAACATTCACATGATCATTGTATGTGATTTAATGAATTGTTTTGTATTTCTAGCAAAATACTTCATAATATATTTCCAAATGATACAATTTTGAATTAATTGATTAAGGATTTTATGGTTTCATGGACTTTAAAATTTTCAAATGTTTCTAGACATATTCTTCAAAATAAAAATGAGATACCAATGTGCTTATGTTTCATCTCATGTCTATGAATTTAAAAGTTCTTCATTTTGCTTTATTGAGATTTCCATAAATCTTATTTCATTAAGCAAATTTGATCTTCACATTTTCTGAGAAAGCTTAAATTTCATTTCTTTCATTTAAGATGTCTCAAGATTGCTTGAATTGATTAGGTACAATAAAAATTTTGAAAAATGTTTATTTTTTCTTTACAGTAAGATGAGATAAGTTATCTAAGCATATAGTTTATTTTGCTCATAAAATTTTTGCTTTAGAAGAAGTATGTGTTATGTTATATTTAATTAAAAAATAAAAACATATTATCTTTCAAAACAATTCATTTAAACAAAATAAAATATTTTCTTTGACATTCATTTTTTTTGGAATTAAATCTATTATTGGATTATCAGAAGTATTCTATAGTAATATTGCGTTAGCAAAACACATATCAAGGATTTCAAAGAGGGTAAAGAATTTAATTTATATTCTTCAATTCATGTACTTTGTTTCAAATACATTTATTTATAAAATAAGCAAATTTCTCATAATTACAAAACTGAAAAAAAAAAAGGCATCATCTCTATGTGCAACACATGTACTTCATTACTAGTACTATTAAAATTCCATGAATGTCTGTCAAGCCACTATTTTCCGCAGAAGCCATTCTTTATCTATTGGGATATGTAGTTCTCCAGAGTTGGATGTAGTCCAAACTCTGGGTTGGGCATGAAGCTAAAATGAGATAGAAGGATGTAGAGCTGTGTCACCCATGGTTTGCCATATCAGTCGAGTCTGCGACATATCGCCCGAGTCATAATTGGAACGGAGCTTACTGTTACGATATCGTTACCCACATCGCTCTTAGAACTAAATCGGATACCTATTACTGAGAAATCGGCGATATCGACCGATATGTAGTGTATGACACCGTATCGGTGAAAATCGGTCAAGATCTCGGCGATATGTACCGTTATAAACTCAAAAAACATGGCAAGGTAAACACAATTTTTGCTAACCTCCTTCTTTAATAACAAAATAGTAAAAAGAAAACAAAAAGTTGAAGAATCATAATAAATATGTTGGAATAATCAATCAAGAATTAACATTTTCACCCTACAATACAAAGTAACGGAAGTGTAAATTGGAGTTAAGTATTAAGCATATATCATAACTTTAAAAGAGAAAATCCATCTTGTACCAAAAAATCCAACCCTATCATCTCTCTCTTTCTTGCCCACAATATTCTAAATTAAAAGATAAAAAATTATTATTACACTACATAATTTTTTTTATCAATTTTGCAACCTTTTGCAGATCTATTATCCCAATTCAATTAAAAGTTCTTATTGATCAATTTATGATGAAAATTCTTATTGAGAATATGGTGAAAATGCTTTTTATTATGTCTTTGTATTTTATAATATTATTTGATAGATATATGTTTCTTTGATGTGTTGAATTATAAACTATTACTTTCTTTGTGTAATTCTTATTGTATTATATAAGATATAATGGTTTTATTCTAATATTTAAGTTTTGATGTCATATAAAATTGATGCTAAAACCATTTACTGCTAATACAATAGTTCTATGATTATAGTAGCATTATTTTATTTAAATAATTAGTGGTTATATATGACAATATAGGTATTTAGTACATTTAATTTGATACTTGTATTTGTTATGGTATTTTTTATTTTTGGTAATTTTTTAGATTTTTTAAAAAATTTTATATGCTATAATGTGCGTATCACCCAATATTTGACCGATATGCCTCGATGAATGTGGAACAAAAGCGACTGTGACGCCACCGGGAGCCATGACGGCGAACCATGGTGTCACCTTTTCACCTGGTAAATGAAATCCACTTACAGAGATCACGACGTAATGCAGCTAGCCAACAGATTTGCCAATTTCAGGAATACTATGAAATGGATGTACAAAATCTCTGGCAAAAATTAAGTAACAAAACTTGCAGGATAGTTCTCAAAGTCATGCAAAGGGTCATAGAAAGCTAATAAGAAAATCCTTCTTTAATTTACCTGTGACTTCAACAAATTGTAGCTATTACCTGAATTCATGGAAATATCAGATCTTGAAAATTGTCAAAAATCAAGAACACTATGCTTTCATCATTATGTTTGTTGACATGGAAGGCTTGTCTGTTCCTTCCACAAAGAATTACAGATGGATAACTGGCCGAAATCAAGGAAAGCAACTCTCCAGGGACACGAGATTATTGGCTGAAGCAAGAGTCCAGAATAAATCAGCTAATGTTGCCTATGAATTCTCTGTATTGCGAGACAGACAGAAATAAAACTCCAAGCAACTATGGTAAAAGAAATCTTTACCGATCACATTCTTTAATTAAAGGACGAACTAACAGCCCATGATAAGATATCGCTCGAGAACAATTCAATATCCAGTCAGATTCTGATAGCAACTTTGTTATGGACATGAATATAATTATTGCCATTTGGGTTATCAGTTATTGTTTGTTATGCACATTAATCTAACACATTCAAGGTCACATTAAAAAAACATACACTCTTCTTCATTTTTACACAAACTAGTAATTTCAAGGGTCAAATACGATGGTAACAATTTAGTTTGACCTACTCAAGTTTTCTATCTTTCACTTTAAAAGTTATAATAACAATCCAATGTTTTCGTGATTGTGGAATAATAAAATCAAATATCACAATACAAATTAAAAAAAAAAAAAGAAGAAGAAGAAAGTAAGAAAAGTAAAATAAAAAAGGAAAGAAAAATCTTTGAACAGAACAGGGAAAAACAGAGGAAAAACTTGAAATAAAAACAAATGATAAAAAGGAAAAACCCAATTCACAAAACCCCACCTAAAACCCTCTGGTTTTTCTTCCTTCCTCTGGCTTCGGTTTTTCATGACAGGAGCTGCTCTGGACAACTCTACTCTTCGGACCATCAAATACTAACACCACAGAGGTCTTTAAATATCTAAACTGAATAGAACTCTTCTAACTTAGCGATTTGTGTGTTAATCTGACTTTGTTGAATCCTAGAGGTAATTTGCCTGTTAACGATAAGGGGCAAATAACACCTTAAGGACAGTGATTTTCACGCCTCAAAGTCATCTATATTTTCGTTATAAATTTCTGTACTTTCGTTAACAAGAGTAAGTTAAAATTAGCCCTTCTCCTCTTTTCTTTTATTTCCAAGCAGGAAAGACCTACAACCGTGCTTGTGGTAATATATGTATTGTTTGCATGGGTAAAATACGTCAAAATGGACTTCGTTCAAGTTGTTTAGTTATACAGTGAACATGATATTCTAAGAATTGATTATGATTTTCGCACGGACATTGAGTTGTAAAAATGCATTCAAGAATCAAGATATGATTGACATTCTGGAATTTTATTTGGGGAGAAATGTGCATTGTATTGTTATATTTAGACCGGCACAACCTTTAATATCTGAGAATATGAAAAAAATGTTTTTGTTTTTTTTTCTCGAGGGAAAACTATCTTCAAGATTTCTTAAGAATGAAAGAGAAGAATCAAGACAGCAGAAGCCAAACGAGAAAAAGATCTAAGAGAGGATTGATACAGAAATATTGGGCAGAGAAATCACATCCTTTACATCAGCTTCTGTATTTTTTTTTTCTCCAGGTTCAGGATCATATCTTCTCTAGTGACTTTAATGGATGAATTGCTCAAATGCTGAATGAAATTCCTCAACGAAGCTACCAAAAGTGTTTTGTCTGACATAAACAAAGAGCTTACTTTTCTGTGTGTCTTTGACACAGGCAAAAGGTGAAAGAAATTGTGATCTTGCTTGAATAACTGAATTGATAGAGCAGATATAAACAGATTCAGATGACTTTGTCTGTGACTACTATCTACATGAAACAAGAACATAGATGGCTCTTAGAGTAGAGCTGACTTCAAAGAGCTTTCCTCCCTTCTAATTTTCAGTGACAACTCCTTCAACTGTCTTCAAAGTTCAAACCGAGGTGAAAATAGAGGATATCTAGTAAAGAAGACATGATTCTCATAAAAGGCCTAAAACTGGTGAATGCGCAAATATTATCTTCTCTTTCTTAGCAGCGTATCCCCAATTCTGACAAATGCTTTTCCTTCGTGGCTTTGCCTCTCCAAGCATTGTTATGATGTCTCTCATGGATGGCCTCTCCTTGGGGAGTTTAGCAGTACAGAGAAGTGCAATTTTAAGGACTAGAAGCATCTCCTCCTGGACATGTTCGCACTGACCAGCTACGTCAGGATCTAATGCTGTTTCTGAAGTTTTGTTGTTTACCTTTTTTCGAACCCATTCAACAATATCAATGGCTTCCCCAAAGGCAGGGTCTAAAGGCGTTTTCCCTGTTAGAAGCTCCAGAAGCACCACTCCATAACTGTATATGTCACTCTTCTCATCAACTTTTAATGTGTATCCATATTCTGCAGTAAGGACATCAAAAAATAGAATAAAAATTGAATTCAGCTTAGAATTGGAATTTTAGTGCTGAGAAATCTAGAGTTTAGTTTTAAGATTAACATAGAAACTAACCAGGAGCAATGTATCCATAGGATCCAGCCACCATTGAAACTGTCTCATTCTTGTGAAGCATTGTTCTTGCCAAACCAAAGTCAGCTATTCTTGCCTCCAAGTCTGAGTCCAGCAGAATGTTGTTTGACTTGACATCACGGTGGATGACAGGTGGATGGCAGTCATGGTGAAGGTAGGCAAGGCCATGTGCGACACCAAGAGCTATGTTATACCTGGAAACCCAATCCACCAGCATTTTTCCTGCCTGTTTGCCATGGAGAGCTGCACCAAGACTCCCGTTTGGCATGTATTCATAGACCATCATAACATCAGTCTCATTGTGCAGATAACCTAACAATCTCACTATGTTCCTGTGGCGTAATTTCCCTAAAAGATTCACTTCTACGAAGAGGTCATCTCCAGTTTCCAAATCTGCCTCGGTTCTCCACAACTTTTTGACAGCCACAACACTGTGTGGCCTTTGAGTTTCTGCCTTGTATACAATTCCAGTCCCACCAACTCCAATCACATTTGATTCCTTTAAGCAAGCCAAAATGTCATTGCTGGTAAAACTTAGCCTCTGGAATGCCACGAGCCTCCATGGCCATTCTGTACTGTCTCTCTTGAACCAATCTTTGAAGAAACTTCTGTAGAGATACCAGCGTTTGTACATCCGTCTCCCCATGAGTACAATGACTACAATGGCTACTAACGCTGACATTCCAACAACAAATCCAATAATGACATGATTGATGTGAAATTTTCTTATATGCAATGCATTGTTCAAGTTATGAGAACAAGGTGGAAGTACACCACCACAAAGACCAACATTGCCAATAAGGTCATTTGGATTTATGGTCACCAATATACCATTGTTTGGGACAGGACCCTCAAGCTTGTTGTAGGACAAATTGAGCATTTCAAGAGCTGGTGAGCTTCCAAAACTTGGTGGTATTTGTCCAACAAGGGAGTTGTTTGATAAATCGAGTACGGATAAAGTTGGCATTGATGCAATGGGCTTTGGAATTTCTCCAGTAAACTGGTTGTTTTGAAGATTCAAATTTACTAGCTTCTCGCATGAAGCAATACTTTGAGGAATTTTACCTGAGAAATGGTTGCTCGAAAGGTCAAGTACTGAAAGATATGGACAATCCTGGAATTGATCTGGAATGCTCCCTTCCAGGTTGTTATTAGAAGCTACAAATATCTGGAGGTGAGGGATGGATAAGATACTGGAAGGAAGAGATGATTCAAGGTGGTTCCAGGAGACATCAATGAAAGAAAGTGATGTGGACAAAGTGAAATCTTCAGGAATTTCACCAGTGAGATTATTATTAGCCAATTCTAGTCTTTGAAGCTTTGGAAGATTTCCAAGTCCAAGGGGAATTGTTCCAGATAAATGATTATTCTGGACTCTAACCCGAACCAAGGAAGAACAATTCGAAAGGCCTACTGGAATTGAACCTGAGAAGGTATTATTGAACAGAATGAGTTTAGTAAGATTACCCAAGTCACACAATCCTGGCGGAATCTCTCCTGATAATGAGTTTGATGAGACATCTAACCACTGCAAGGGAGAGTTCTTTCCGAGATTTACTGGCAATGGGCCAGTTAAAGAATTTTGCCACAGCTCAAGTACCTCAAGTTTTGTCAAATCTCCAAGCCTGTCTGGAATTGGACCAGTAAGTTGATTGCACATGAGGTTCAGCAGCTGCAAGTTCTTCAAATCTGCTATTTCATCTGGAATCTCTCCTGAAATTTCATTGTCAGAGAGATCCAGGTAGACTAAAGATGATAAGTTTCCAATTTCAGGTGGAATCTTTCCTCCAAAGTTGTTCTGATACAAGTAAACTGTAGTAAGCTTTTTCAACTTCCCCAGTTCAGCAGGAATTTGACCACTCAAAGTGCCAACAGCCAAGTCTAAGTACTGAAGGTTGCTGAGGTTACCAAACTCTGCTGGAATTGAACCCTCAAACTGATTGTATCCAATGATAATTGTCTCCAAAGAGAATAACTGACCAATCTCTGGTGGAATCTTTCCAGTCAGATTATTGCCCGAGAGGCCAAGAAACTTTAGCTTTTGCAAATTTTTATATGACACTGGAATTGAGCCTTCAAAGAAGCTTCCCCTGAAATCCAGGATTTCGAGTGAAGTTGCATTGCTAAGATCCTCTGGAAGCAATCCCACAAAATTATTGCTTGACGCATTGATTGTTGTCAAGCCTGCAGCACTCCCAAAACCAGCCGGGAAATTGCCTATGAAGTTGTTCTGACTTACATCAAGAATCTTCAATGATGTGAGACTGCCTAGTGATTTTGGCAGTGCAGATGAGAAGTCATTACAGCTAATATTAAGAAAAGCCAGACTACTTAGGCCATGAATGTGATCTGATATCTGGCCACTCAGGTTCAAGTTAGATATGTCAAGCTTCTCCACAAAGCCTTTTGAATTGCACCAGACGCCAGTCCAATTACAGTGAATTGAACTGCCTTCTACCTCATTGCTTGGCACTATCCAATCTTTGAGGTGATCCATCGAATCAGTTATGTTGGATTTTATTGAAAGTAAGGATAAGACTTCAATATTCGATACATTTGGAGCTCCCTCGACAAAAACAAGAGAGAGACCAATGTAACAGTAAAAGAAAAGAAGGTGGATTTGCATCTTGTTGTTTCCTTTCTAGTTTGTTCCTCTGATCAATGATGCATCATTCTTGGCTCAAGGGAACAAAGATGAGAATGAACTTATATGACTCTGAAAAGGATAAAGAAACAGGATGATTGGTTAATAAGTTAGTTATGCTGATTATGAGAATGGGACCTCTGTCCATCTGTGCCAGAGAAATCTTGAATTCTTAATTAAGAGAGAGTCTTCAATAATTAATCACAAATCAATGAATGAATAGGGAATCAGTTTAATCGAGTTCGTGAGGTCTTGGGATCTGAGCCAGCTAATCACAGTCCATCTAATGACTATGAGTTTGGAATTATAGAAAATTATACCGACACAAGAACATGGGTGGAATGTGTTTTAAGCGACTGCTTAGAGATGCTTTAATCATCTGATAATTGATCATAGGTCAACCTAAGTAAATGACAACTTATTCTTAACTTATTATAATATCAAGGAGTTAATTACTATTAGGTTCTTGTTTTTCCTTCAATTTTAGTAGTTGTTTATGCTTGTCTTTTGCTTCCCTGATTGTTTGTTTAGAAACTATTGTTACTTTAATGCAAAGCCGAAGACAAATGTTCAAAGGTTTCTCTGTTATTAAAAGAAATGCTCACTTTTCGATTTTGTTTTGCTTTTTCAGTTTGTGAACTGACTGACTGACATTATCACAGCAAAAAGCTCTTTGTTAGTTAATCTGTCCAATATTATATTCAACATTCTGTCAGAAACGAAGGTTTCCTTTTACTTGTTCGAGATTTACTGTTGTTCAGGTGTTGTTGCCATTTTGGATTCAAGAGTAGATGAAGCAATTTGTGGGAGTTTCCGTTCCATTCCATTGGGCATATGGTCGAAGTAATGTAAACTCTTATGCAGGCAACAACCAATTATCAAGATCTGAAAGGTTTCGCCTTTTAGCTTTGGGAGGAAAAATATAGACGTTAGAACTAAATCTCTGATTAATTACCAATCTTTCTACCAGATTTGCTGAGTATTTATGAAGTGTGAATGAGATAGAGAGCTGATTCTCTAAACATTTCAATAAGATTATGGCGACTAGCCTCGCACGAAAAATGTTGTAGTAAGATGCGTTATGAAAATGTGTACTAAGTTTTGATATGTAAATATTGAATTGTATCAAATAAGTGATTAATTTCGTTCCGAAATAGTAATAAGTTATGGTAACGTATATCATCACGACGCCTCACACCCTCTTTTGTTATGATGATTTGTACTATTTTTGTTTTAAATTTTGAGACTGGCCTATTGAACTGAAGACCTCAAATATTTCAAGTGTTTTAACTTCACAAATCTTGTCGTGTGTTTCACAAAATTTCAATAAAAAATCAAAGTTAAAGTACATCAATGCATATTCATATTGAAAACAATGGGTACAACGAAATTATGCACGAAGTTAACATCTACAACTCACCCCATATCAATCATAATTGGTTTCAACATTATGAACGTTTGGTGCCAAACAACACAACAAAAAAAAAAAAAAAAAAAGTTTTTAGACTGCGTAAATTCATAAAGCATGTTCCAAGCTAGCTAACAGTTCATACTCTAAACACATTTGCTTTTACACATTATTGGATCCTTCATTTGCATAATTGCATCCAATAAAACTGTTAATAAACTCAATAAAACGAGATATTAGAGAATCTCAGCATGTTAATGGATCGAATATTGATACAAAAAATATGACAACTAGGAGCTTTGTATACAACACACACAAACACACAGTGCAATTATTTGTTTGTGTTTACCAAATACCATTCATTCCTCCACATTAAAAATTCTACTCTCTTACTTTGTTAGCCACATGCAACCAACTGGGCAAGTTCAATTATGTAATCAAAGACAAATAATAAACTATAGGGTTGCAATTTTTGAAGAGAATTGATATGCGTGCTATGATAAGCTAATGATAATGGAACATCAAAATATCCTATAAGAGTCCCATGTGAGGGGACCTGAAGGTGCAGCTTCCCTTGGAAAAGAACTCGTAGCAGGCACCATCCCATTATTGGAAGGGACACCCTTGACATTGCCATTCCAACCTGCCTCTATTATCTCCAACTATTTTATCTTTAAAGCAAATATTTGAGAATCCAATTGGCCCGCATGAACAGATGTCCCACAATGCACATGAATTTGCACAAAATCACCACTGGATATCTCATCCTTCATGGTAATTAGGCCTTCGATGAGTAGTAAAAATTTGAGAAGAAAACAGAACAAGAAGAAAATGTGGGTGAGAACTTTGGATTACTTCAAATTCGACCTCCCTATGAACAGTATTACACAGACATATAAACTTAGACAAAATATTAAACTGGTTTAATTGCTATTTTTCCTAGAAGTATGATTAATATGTTCCTCTCGTGCACATTATTCATTTTACTTGTCTGCAAATAGATAGAAAAGATGCTGTGGTGATGCAAACCAACACAGGTATTTTCTTTTGTTTCCAGATGTCAATTATTTTAATCTACCTTCTCTATTTTCTTTTTCATCTTTTCTTGCCTTGTTTTCCATGTGTATTCGACTGACTATATTGGAAATATAAGCTTCACAATAAAATTCCAATGTGAATGTAACAGTCTTAGCCTGCCTCGATTTGCTGCCAATTATCATCAAAATTCAAAATTGAGAGATTTTAATTTTCCATTTATGAATGGAAAAATATGAGCCACATGTAATATAGCTATACACTGGGTATCACATAATTATGCGATAGACCAATTAAAATCTTTTAAAACATATCATAAAGTGATACAACATAGCACAAGGGGTTACATAAATAATTACCTGAAATGCCTGCATTCACAGATATGAACACTACACTACATTATACACACACCCTTGTTTAAATATGTACTATTTTTTTTCTTACATTAACAACTGAAAAAAATTCTATATACGAGCAGTACACAAAAAGGTAACTTCGAATTTAAATTAATTGTTTAAATATGTACTATTTTTTCTTACATTAACAACCGTAAAAATTTCTATATACGAGCAGTACACAAAAGGTAATCTTCGAATTTGAATTAATATTATGTTGCATGCATTTGGATCCGTCTATAAGAAAATCTTTACCTTATGTGTTCTTATGTGTTTCAGTGTAGGAAAGATTAATGTTAATGTATGGTTGAGTCAGTACCTAATATATTCTCTTAATCCGATTACATCTTACATGGATTATATCTAATTATTCACAGAAGTAATCGGTTAATCCGATTACATGGACTATATTCAATAATAATAATACTAATACTAATAATGAGCTTTGGTTTGATCTGGGGCTTCAGCGTGACTTTTCAAGTGATTTGTTTAGGCGACAATGATCTTCATTTTAATATTGGGCTATTCGCTTGCTTTTTTTTTGCTATGTCGAGGAATTGGTCCAGAGGCTTTACTTTTGATATTGGGCTTTGGCATGAATTATTGGGTATTCGGTATGCTGAGAATGGGTCCATGGGTTTTTATGGGTTTGGTCCCGAAAACATGAGATGCCTCGAAATGGGGCAAGGTATTAAATAAAAAAAAAATTCCGTGAATTACATGAACATAAAAAATCTGTTTCACTTTGGGCCAAAATCGTGTCTTTTGGCCCGTACAATGATGGGTGTAGGATCCTGTGGGCAACAAATCAACATTTCTTGTACTATAAACTTGTCTTCATCTTTAAAAGGGGCCCAATTGACAAGATTGAAAAGAACTTCATGACTGAAGCGGAATCTCAATCAGCGTCCAATAGAACCACGTTTTTTTTATAAAAAAAAAGAAAAAAAAAAAAGAACGACGTTTGAATCCCTGGCCAGAGAAGAAAAAAAGAAAAAAGAAAAAAAAAAAGAACAAAAAGATTGGTACAAATATTAACTGGACTCAAAAGATTAAAAAATGAAAAACTTCACTCGTTTCTCTGATTAGTCCATTACGATAGCGACGAGAGATGATTTGAGAGAGTACATGCCGGAGTTTAGCAATTCACGAATTAGGCCACTCTTGTCAAGTAATATGCAAATCTTTTTTTTTTTTTTTTTTCCTTCTTTCACAAATTTCTTCATTTCTAACAAAAATGCTACATTTCCAATTCCAATTCAAGTTATCAGGTAAGCTCTAGAGTATCAAACATTATCAGGGATGAATAAGACACCATTATAAGTTTAAATATCTTCAAATGTCTCTTTTGAAAGCCAAATAATGTTCTCCCAACATTCGTTAGAAACATTTATCGTATCAATAACTTGTTTCTAAAGAAATGTTATTTCCCCAAAACAAAAAAAAAAAAATCCTGTCTCTGCCTATATACACAATAAATATGTTCTAGCATCAACATTTCCTCCTCCACTTTATAACCAACAAAATATTTGTTCAAAAGATATTGTCCTTTTACATCTAATTTATTCATTTGTTAAAAAAAAAAATTTCAAGGTGGATCCACTAACCTATGTGGGTATGTCCACATATATTATACTTTTCTAGTGTTCAGTGACAAGCATATACATCCAAGAACTGAAATTAGGACTTGCACTTTTCAGTGGTAAAGAATTGAACACTAGGAGATGCACTTACTAAGGTAATTAAGCACTAATCTAATATAAATCTTATCAGTCGGCAAAGTCATGGAACAGCATGCCCTTTACTATTAAGCAAATAATCAAGTTGGTACCATTCCAAATCTACTATCTCCTTTACCATTAAGCAATAATTAAGTTGTACCATTCGAATCTAGTATCTCCTTTACCATTAAGCAAAATATTAAGTTGGTACTGTCCTAATCTAGTACTGCTAACTACACATATATAATAGTTTGACTCACTGTTAATTGACAAGGACAAGACAAAAACATGTTTGACTTGAGGCGTCCCGTGAATTTCACAGGAAGACATCTACTTAGGAAGTTTTATGTTACTTTTCCACCTGAATTTATGCCCTAATTCAAGCCCTTTTTTCTGTAGTGAGGTTTCTACAAGATTCCCTTGGAAAATCATTCTTTTTGTTGTCTAAGCAAGAAATTAAAATAATACAAGAAAGCAATTTGTTTGAAGTAAAACTAAAGAAGCAAAAAGATACTTGATTTGAGTTTATCATTGACACCTCAAAAGTAAAAATAATAGGCTAGTATTTGAAGAACATGAGTGTGAGGATAAAGTGATGTATTTATTTATTTTATGACTAATATTTTTTTACCCTTAAGGTTTTCTTTTGGTCCAATTGCTCTAGTTTCGTTAAATTTTTTGTAGAAAATGTTGACGTCGATTTTCATGTCCGGCGTAACACTTGGCTTCGGTTTTGGCAAAAATGCCCGTGGTTTGTTGCTCAATGAAATAAGAGTTCAAAATGTTCTATTCAAAAGCTAACAGAACTTGAGCAATTGGGCAAATTTGAAATACTAGTATAACATCTGAATGCAAGTAATTAGAAACAAAAGTTCGGGCTGAAAACCTTCATAGCCCCTCCAATACTTTTGGGGGTAATTGTTTTTTTACACCTTTTCTTCTTTTGTTTTTTCTTAATTTTGGGTGTAGTTGGTTTTGATTTTATGGGAAGATTAATGCTTTGCGAGAAAAATACACTACTATCACGGTAAAGAAAAAAAAGGATAATTTGGAGAAACAGGCTTGTCTAATTACTAGGGGGTAATCAGGTCGGATTTGGATTAATGAGTCGAGTTAAAACTCAAGTATAACAAGAAATTTGTTAACCCAAACCCAACCTGTCCAACTCAAAATGAGTTGACATATCTTACACGAATATGGCCCAAAATGGGTTGGTAAGTTGGTTGGTCAACCTATTTAACCAAAAAAAAAAAGTCCACATGCCATGCCAATAAATTAGAAAAGTTTTTCGAATAAAATGGGTCGACCCACCAACTTGCTAACCTGTCAACTTAAAAAACTTTCGTAATGTGAATTTTTTTTTTTGGGCCCAATCGGTGTACCCGAATTGAAATCGGAACCCAAACCTAAACCCGACTTCTTTTTTTGTTTTTTCGGATCAGACGGGTCAACCAAATTTCGACCCTAACCCGACCCTTTTTTTGGCTGATTAATCGGGTTTGATCTAATTTTAACACGAACTTGTCAAATTTTAATACAAACTCATGATTTTTGTGTTAGATTCGTATCGTATCAAAAATTATTACCCTTACTAATTAGCAGCAAAACAAACTAATACTAGTGATATTGTTTGTACATCACATGTTGATGCTACAGTACATTGGCGGACCTTCCATGAAATGCTAGCAAACTTGCAGAAACCCAATAATAGTAATAGGGCGGCTTAAGAAAACTGTAATCCATTTCAGAACCTTTTTGAAAATAAAGTTGGCTCACCAAAGTCCACTCCCATTCATTCATCAACGCATCAACTTGTGAACTGTCGTCTGAACTAAAAATCAGCAATTTAATGATTATCTAAGCTTGTACCTCAGTCGTTGATGAGTCACAAACCAATAGGGAAAACTCAATTGATTGACTAAGATTCTTTTTTTTTTTCCTTTTTTTTTGTCCCCTCATCCTTTTTTCACTTTGTCTTGTTGTCTCTCTCACTCAGTTGTGACGCATGGATCGAAAAAGTCCTGTAGATTAATTAATTAATCAATGGGAAAAAAAAAATGGAACAAGTACTTTCTGGGCTGAGAAGCAAAAGGACACATAACGATTCATCATCATCCTTATCCTAAATAATGGCCAATGACAACTAAAATTTCCCATAAAGTAAGAGGAAGAAAGCTACAAGAAAGCTGCAGTGCCACTTTAATCAATTGTTCATGGTCTTGCCTACATGTGATTCAAAGAAAAACCAAAAGGAAAAGGCTGTGGAAAAGATTCCACATTTCTAAGAAAGATTAAGGGGAGACCTGTTTTGACTTTTGAGAGTTTTCAAGCTTTCTGATTGATTAGGATTAGCCAATGGGCAGAAATCATTGGACTAATAAAAGCATCTAGATCATATATATTTCTTAAATCAAGAATGGGATTCAGTTTAAAGAATAATTGTGAGAATCTGCAATTAATTATTTTATCTGAAAACATTTCTCTTGTTGGAATTTCTTCTTGTGATGCCCAACCAATTTGAAATATGCGACCGAATCACCTTGAATATGGGGATGCATTTCTCCACAAAAGGTCTAAGCCTTGGTTTGTTGTATCATTTGCCTTGAGGTAATCTCGGTTGGATTGTTATTTCTTAGAACAATTTGAAAAATAATTTGGTAATTTTTTTAAGACGCAAAATATATGCAATAAAAAATATTTAAAAAATGTGTTTAAATAATATTTACGAATATTATTCTAAAATAATGGATTTCCAGGTGGAACCATATGCATCAAAAGTTTTGACAAAAGGAGAGATATTGGCCCAAGTGTTTATCATTATACATTGGAGGTAGCTTTCAATTGCATTGTGTATTTTATTTATCCTTTCGCATTCAGACAATAATATTATATTACGTCAGTTCTCAATCAATGAGATGAACTCTTCAACGTTAGTTCGCCAATCCCTTTCATGTTTAATCAACATTTGCTAATTATTATGATCCTAGGGAGGGGTTCAACTTAATGACAAAAGATATACAAGGATAAAGAAATTCAGAATTAGGAACTAGTGACTTTCATCCGAGCTATCATAATTAATTTCTTTTTATCTGAAGTGAAACTTGCTTGCCATTCTTTGTTCAGAAGTGCAATGACAAGAATATTGTTGGAAAATTTGAAAAAAAAAACTGAAGGTAAAAAAATTCAAAATTCTGTGGAAAAATAATATGTTCACCAATAATATCAAAAATGCTTCTAGACTTGAGTCTTTTTTCCCCCCATCAGGAACTAAGTGATCGCTAATTCTGTATATTGTTCCTGATAAACGTTTGTTAATAAGCTTTCTCCTTAACTAAGTAATGTAATTGGATCTTTTAATTAAAGATAAAAGAATAATTCTTTCACTTTTATCGATTTCATAATCTTAATGGCACAAAAAATAACAATAATGCAAATTCGACAGCTAAACACAGCCATTCAGCCAGTACTTTAAAGAAAGCATTAGGTTGTAAATTGAGATTATCAAATTATTTGACTAAGTATATCCTTGTAGCTATAATTGCTGACTTTGTCATCACAATTGACCAAATATGCTGTACCTAATTAAGAAGAATTAATTAAAAGCATTTTAATCACTTAAAACTTCCCTTATCAAATCTTTGCTATTTATAGTGTCTAGCTAACAATGAAAAACTATAAAAGATTTCTCCTTTGTATTAGGCCATTCAATGTGCTTCCACTTGTATAAATTGAAGTATTAAGAATGTTAATTACGGTTTCTATTGATTTAACCAAATTTCTTAGGAGAATTGACCCTTTACAATATTCACTATAAACTAGCTTGATCCTTCTGTTGACTTTCTTTCTTTGTCATTTAAGTGTAGATCAATTTTTTAGAGTTATTTTTCTGGTGCCAAGCATTGACACAGGCCACAAAAGTTGAAATAAATTATTGCTCACTAGTACAGGCAATTTTTAAAAAATCATATCCATGAAGAACGAATTAAGATGCTAAGCCTGCTTTAGTGTACTGCTATGAATGTACGATAATCACAGCCAATAAACTTCAAGTTTTCCAGATAAAGATTTTCTGTTCACCAATCCATTTGCTAGGGTTAAAAAAAAAAAAAAAAGGTAAATAAATGTTCTATTACAACCGCGACAATTTAGTAAATCATTTTGTACACTAAAATCTTGAAAATAAAAAATCTATGTAAAATAGTTTCATGAGTTATTAGTTTTTGTGCGCTGATAGCTTCATATAGCTCCACAGAAAAATTTATTTCCATCACATTTTTAGAATGCTATATATTACTGAAGTAAGAATCAGTTGTTGAGGCCAATCTGAAAACTTTTGATCAAATTTACCTCTCCACCTAGCTAGGAGTCTCTCTCTCTCTCTCTCTCAGAGACACAGACACAGACACAGACACACAGAGTATACTCGACTTCGTATATAGGGAAAGAAATGCAAATTCGTGAACAAAAACCAAATCTAGTTTAACAAAGATTTCAAGTCTTAACTAGTACATAAATTCATTAAACATAAGATCTCTCCGAAAAAGCAGACAGGAAATTAGAAGAACTTAATCCCACGATGAATATATCACTGGTTGCAGATGAAAAAGAAAACAAAGAGGAAAGAAAATCAGACTAGTCGTCCGCCGGGAGCAGCCATGAAATCTCAGGACTAGACCTCATAATTAAGTAACACAATTAGGTTCATTAGAATCCAAACCAAAGCCCCATCACTCATTTATATCCCTATAGGACGATGAACCAGAATTTCTTGTCAAAACACACCAAAACAAAACCCACAAAGAAAAAGGGAGAAAACAGCAACAATTTGAAGAAAAGGATGCCAATTGACGAATAGAACTGTCAGAGAGAAATATTGAAGCCAAGCATCTGACTTGCCTAGAACTTGCATTTGTTCCATTTACCCCATCGGTGGCCTTGGTTTCTTCAGTCCCATATTTGAACTGGTATTTTGTCCTTGATCACAAACTCTTGGGCTCTCTTCTTCATCTTCATTCATAATAAACTCATCACCATATCTTTGAACTATTCTTGATCCCACAGACTCTTCTCTTAGATGATTCCGAGGCTGCATGATCGAATGAGAGCAAGAGTAAAGAGGAGAATACTATGAGAAGATGGAGAGAAGATATAATGGGACCAAGGGAGGTGCAAATCTTTAAGACTTTATGTATTATATATGGAGTTTTGGGGTAGGGGAATGGATCTTTTTCCTAGTTGATTCATAGTATGAGAGACAGAAGGTACAACGTTATAAATTTTAGCAAAAAAAATAGGCAAGATACGTATGTGATAGTGGCCTAGTGGAACCTTACATGCTTATGTATAATTGACTTTTTATCTTTTCTTCCACAAATGAATTTCTTATACAAGTTAAAAAATAACATTTTTACTGAAACTGGAATCTGAGGGAAGCCATGCAATTTGGGGGGTCAACACAAACATATCAATAACATATATTTTTTATGTGTGTGCGCGTGTGTGTTTGTGTTGTGTGTGTCATATGGGCTGACTCAAAATTAACTCACAAGTCATAAGAATTGATACTCACTAGGCAACTCAAGTGGAAGTAATGTCATGAAATGTTAATTTTAAGTGGAAAAGTTGTGAAAAAAACCTTGCTTAGCTGCAAATTTTGTACTGACACATAAAGGGAGAGGTGGATGACCCAAATTTAAAGAACAAAAGAGACTTGCCTCTAAAAAAAAAAAAAAAAAAGAACAAAAGAGACAAACAAGCATATACATACATACGGTAAGACATACACCACTAGTTTTTTGAAATGGTATCTGTATTTTAGTGAGAACAACCATGAAAATAATGGCATGAGACAGCTAGAGAGATTCCCTACTAGCTAGTTGTGTTTTGTTTATGAATGGCATAGCTACAGTAAACAACAGATGGAATGCAAAATAGTTAAGTAGCTTAGAGCTCCTAGTTAGTTGTGTCCAAAATAAATTGCTGTTTTAAATCATAAATGGTTGGTTCCGAGTATGATTTTGTTCGGACAGGATAAAGCAGATAGCCCAGTTGGCCATTTGTCGCCTTTCTTTCATGCGAAATTGGTTTCAAACATAAGCTAACCTAGCAAAAATAATTATTGTGATAAAGAGCAAGAACAATTTGCTTTTGGATCATAGTTGGAGAGCCAACAATTACTAACTATTTTATAAAATAAAATGTAACCAATTTATACTAGGTATAGGTTTAAGCAATGTACAGTGCAGACTATTTATTCAATAAAGTTTTGCTGCTTCAAGTTGTATAGAAAATTTTATGTTGCATCTTCCATTTATGTTAGAGTTCATTCTCCAAAGTAAAACTTTTACTACCTGTATATGGTTTGGAAAATTAATCTTTTTGCGTTAACTTTTTTCTATGAAATTGTTATTTGACACAATACCGGTAGAAAAATGAAAAAAAAATTGAGAGAAAAAGATGTCTCATTCATCCATCTTGTGTAAGGATATATATCCATCCACATTATTTATGCTAAGTAGATTTGCATGCTTCCAATATTTTACTGCCTATGATATTAACATGCAACCCAAATATAATTGAGTTGGTCACTATCTCATTTACAGTAGGATGGTCAACTATATTATTAAAGCACTATAAAATTGGAAGTTTGTGTTGATGGAGGCATGGTAATAAATCATCAGTGGCCACGATAGTTATCGGTAACAGTTGTGTACAAAAATTGCACTTGTCACCTTAGGTATATTTATACATTTTCACATCAAAAATATCACCTATCATAATTTAATTTATGGTATGCACATAAATCATTCGTTGCCATATCTAATACAAATGCAAACTCTAGATTTATATCTAATTCAATTAAAATAATCGTACTTAACAATTGTCGAACCCCTAGCTAACGATACTACTATACACTGAGCTTTTTGTACGAACCAAAGATCTTTATATTTTCCCACTCCAAAAGTAGAAGTGGAAATGGGGTTTTTGTGCGTGTTCTTCTAATTATAAACCTCATTAATTAGTCAGAAGTGGGGATGATCAAAGATAAATAACTTTAGCGGTTGATGAATCGTACGGAGATCAGGAAGAATTCATATTTGATTGGTTAGTGTAGATGTTAATTGGATGGTACTCATAGCAAATCAAATAAGATCTACTTGATCACTTATGTTAGACTAAGTGCTCGTCTAACAAGGATTAAAATTGAATATATTTGGCTAATAGGGTTGATAAACCGATCCACCACGTCCCTTCAATAACTTAAAGCATACTACTTGGGTTTAATCATCTTAAAGGTCGACTTTGAAAACAACAACAACAACAATAATAATAATAGCAACAACAACAACCCAACCAAACCCCCCCCCCCCCTTCTCAAAAAAAAAAAAAAAAAAAGAATTAGCAACACAACCAAAGATAACAGCGCTCTTAGGTATTGGAGCGCAATGCAAGTGGTCCACCATTTTTTTGGGGTGTTGGGGGGGAGGGAGGGGAAAGGTAAGTGGTCCAACAGAATTTGTAATAATATATTGTTAAACAACTTGAACTCAAATTTTGTACACACAACACAAACAAAAGGAGAAATTTATTTGTTTTTACTCTTAAAGAAATGCAAGTGGATCTTCTTGATGATAAGTTGTGTAGAATTTCCCCTGTTTTCATATATATCTTCCTGTCCAAGGGCTTTTATATACATGCAACACAAAAAGAATTGGTTTCTACTCGAATATTGAAACAAAGAAAAAAAGATATGAATTTTTTTTTTGGCACTAAAAGAGGGAAGAGATATCAATACTATTGATATAATACTTGATAGATTCTTTCCACTCCTTTGCAGACAATATAACTTGACTTACAAACATGTGAAAAGAAAGAGATGATTATTTCATTTTACATTACTAAATTTTTGAATATCTGTTCTGAGTTTGCACTTGTTATTTATGAATGTATTGTTCATGTTATTTATAAGAATTAATTGAATAACTACATGAACATTAACATAATAAGTCCACTTTTTTCTTTGTTTTTTAATTTCCAATTCACAAGAAAACATTTTACCATATATTTTAACATTCACTAGCTAGCTAGGTTTGCATTTGTGCTAATGTTGCTTCTACCTAGTAACAATTATGCTATTGTCTGAAATTCATGCAGCATGATTTTAACAGAAGGGGAAAGATCAAAATCAAAAACTGATGTAGTGCACATGAGTAAGGGATTATAAATGTACTAGTTAAAGTAGACAGCAGTCCCCCACCAAATCATCAATCCACCCACACAAGATTTTCTTTACCTACCATTATTACACAAGACTTCCAAATAGGATAAGTTTAACATTGGAATGGCTATCTTGTAATATACCAACATCCAAATTAGAGACAAGTGTCAATTGCTTTTGTTCTTGTACCAGAAGGTATGACACAAAACCCATGAAATTATTCTTGTTAAAATAAGTGCTTGGATTAGACTAGATGCACACCATAACTTTTCTAAATGCATAATATGAGATTAAAGAGAAGTGAAAAATGTTAACTATTACTTGCTTGTTTTATAATTTTTCCCTTAAAATAATTTATCACTATCAAATGATCTATTATTATAGGGAGAAGTCTAATGAGCAATACCCTATTGCAAGGATATTTTGGAATTACTTGGATTCCGTTAAAATTGTACTTTTTAGAGTATTATTAAAAAAAAATATTGCATCACCTTTTCATATATAATGTACGTAAAATAAAAAGATGGTTAAAAATATAAAAGGCTGTTGAAAAATGTATTTGAAATTGTGACAAGTTGGTTGTAAACCCTAGTTTGGCTATTGTACATTCAAGAGAAAACTAGATTTGTCCCTATGTGGTTTAGGGCTAAAATTGATTGTGATTCAACTTCTATATTTATGAACCAATATAGTAAAATATAGCTTGGCTTGAGCTAATCAGAGAAAAATATTTATCCCAGCTTGATTTATGTCTAAGAGTGATTATGATTCAAATATATGTTAAAGTTTATGTTTCTTAGCCAATATTTATAAAAATTCTTACATTGACTTGGTTCATAGTCTAGAACAGAGTTACATAAATATTTTTATATTATTTTTTACCTCAACATATATCATTATACTTACGTGATATATTTTAGACACAAGATTCATAAATGGAGCAGTAAATCCAGCTTCCTAATATTTTAAGCTGACTTTCAAACCTATTCAAAAGCTTTGATCAATTTGTTTCACTGTTCTGAAACCAAACAAAACGTCTTTCTTGTCTTATTTTAAGGCTAAAACCTAACAAAACTGGTTACAATTAATCTTCTTGCCACACCAGGCAGATCCTTGTCCACTTCTTTCAGTTTCATTGTACAGTGCTTCCACATGAACCAGGACGAGTGAGTATTGCGCGTACCACGCTCGTCACGTGGCGTGCCACGTGGTGTACTAGAACCAATCACACATCGCCAAATAATACAAGGTATGACCTACCATTGCCACATGGCGATAAATTATTGGTTCTAGTACACCACGTGGCAATGCACGTGGTGTATTGTATACTTTTCCGAACCAGGACACCTATCATCAACCCAGAGATCCGTACGTCTACTTCTGAAAGCAATTATATTGACCACTCAGCCAACTAAAAAGGAGCAATAAGGCAATCATATTCTAGACAACATTTACCAATGAACATCCTCACACAAAGGTACTCAATTTCAGCAGTCAGAATTTATTGTGCTAATTTTTACGTTTAAACTACATGATTGCTCAATGTAAAATTAGAGTGTAAGTTATTGTTAAAAAAAAAAAGTTAATATCATACTAAGTTCATGGTCACAAATTATATATATATATATATATAGAGAGAGAGAGAGAGAGAGAGGGGGATTGATTGGTGTAGTATATAAAAATATGCTACAAGTGTGAATTATGTTATATTGGTGTGTGTTAGTAAGAATGAATGTTATATGTTGGTGTAGTATCACAATATAAATAATAAAGAGGACATTGAAAGGTTGGTAAAGACTAAAGTGGAGACATGAGGGTGGAAGGGGGTACGATGTGCATTAGCAAGCAATCATTTTATTTTAGTAGAAACAATTCTGAAATAATGAAAAATGGCATTACGCTAAAAACGATGCCCTCCTTGAATATGCAGAGTAGGCAGGAAAATAAAAATATACAATGTAATAAAAATAATTGAATGGAAAATAAGAATTGGCTGAAGAGGTTAAAATTTGCCTTGAGCCCCTATATTTGTATGGAGTTCATTTCCCTTTCCTTCGTGTAGCTAATCGATATTCATAAACTAAATGTCAAAATCATTGTGCCCTAATAACATTATAAATTTAATCCTACAAAAAATAACCTGTGTCAATCTATGAATAAACAAACGAACATATGTATATCTGCATGTACAGATGAGATATTCATCTGTGTATTTGCTGACAACAAAAACTTTAAACATTAAGTGACAAGAAAGGAAAAAGGCTGACCAATTGCCCTTTTTCCTCTACATTTTCAGAAATTATTAATAATAAAACATTTATATCTCTTGGTAACTCGAATTGGCACCTATAAATCATAGGTCAAGATCGATCAATTTTTACTTGCACTTTTTATATTAAATTCCACTTCGTTATTTGATGGGACGTAACACTTGCTTTCACTGAGCTGGAAAAGAGGATTAGGAAATCATGCCATGAGCCTTATCCAAAAAAAAAAAAAAAAAAGGAAAAGCATCATTCGACAGTATTATCTAATTTCCTTTGTCTGTTTATAGTTTGGGATCAAAGTCTATAGGCTAAGGTGATGTTTTAGTCCAAAAGCAGGGTTGGAATGTGGTTGGTGATCATATCAGCTTGGGTTTGGTTTTTTAGAAAAATATTTATTATTATATTTTCTAAAATACAATGTATATGAGATTAAAAAAAATTATTAGGTGTTTAGGTGTATAAAGTTAATACTCAAAATAGTGTTTAAGGCAAGTTATTTCTGCATTTTTTAAAAATCATTATAAAGTACTCGTTCCTTATCATGTAAAGGAATTAGATTATGACTGAATTCTTGTAAAATGCGATCTTAAGTAGATATAGTTTACATGATTCCTTTATGTTCATTAACTTTATTTGTTCAGATGACCAGTATAATCAATTTCATCAAACAAAATTGCATGCTAGATTGATGTTTTAGCTAGTCGGCTTTAAAAAATACACTAATCTAAAACAAGACTAGACTAGTATCACAATCGAAGTATCTTTAAAACTAAGTTTTCATTTCTAAACATTTTAAAATAATTACAAAACCTCTCTTTATTCTTTTTGGAAAGTGCATTAACTTCCCCAATCAATGTGGTGGTTGAAGTTAATTATTTGGAACAAACTAACGAAACAATTATTGGCAAAAAGATAATGAGAAAAGTCATTGTCATTTTTTGAATTATAAGGCAAGTCTTTGTAATTTTCGTTTTCGTGTGACTTTTTGTGGGCATTGTGATTGTAAATATCATCAAACTGTGGATAATGGAGATGGCGGCTGGGTCCAGGATGGAAAATAATTATATGGACCCGGTTCACAAGTAGGATCCGTAAATCTTGTGGTTCAAAATCACCTACATCAGTCATGGCTCACATCATGACCCACCAAGGGAGGGGCCACCTCATGACTGACCAGGGGTCATCTCATGACTGGTGTGAGTGATTTTGGATTACAAGTTCTCGATCTTATCCGTAAACCGAATCCATGTAAATATTTTCCAGTCTAGGACGACCACTTTTGTGAGGTTTTTTCCAAGAGTTGGGTTTTACATACAACGACCCACTGCAGACGGCAGCCACAAAATTTGAAGATTAAGCATATAATTTATCCAGAACAAAATAAAAGAAAATAAAAAAGGTGAACTTTTCGCTGACTTTTGTCACGTACTTTTATGTCAGGTGGGGACGAATTTATCCACTAATGAAAAAGAATTCCTCTAATGGTAAAATATACCACGGCCCATTTTCATTTCTTATGATTATTAAGTTGATTATATCTGATTGTGAGTGAAAGCTCAAGTTTTGGGTTTGTATTATTTTGTTTCTTGAAACTTCTGAAACAAAATAGAGTTTTGATATTTCAAACAACCGTTTCACAGAAACCTTTGGAAAATCTGAACATACAATAACAAGCCCCAGGCTTGGACAGACCCAAGTTAAAAAGCATCGCATAGTAATGAAAAGGGTATCATCACTCTCTGTTAAAGCCACTAGTTTGTCAGTCATGTCTGTATAACACCTTCAATGCCAATTCTCCCTAAAATGCTTTTTTGTTTGGCTTAATGTCCTTTTTTTAGCAATTGGTTACTCCGTACAGCACCTTCTATAGATCCGCAGTGCTCTTGTGAACAACTTTTAGCATTTAAAAACTTTCAAAGCAAAAATAACTTTCAAGTTTTGAGATAGCTTTTTCCAAAAATTACTTCTTTATTTTTCTTACGCAGCATATTTAAAAAAAAAAAAAAGAGAGAGAGAGAGAGAGAGAGAAATAAAGAAAGAACCCTTCAACAACCAAGAATAGCCCACTAGCCCAAAATTCTTTCATTGCCTGTAAATGTAGCTGGCTCACGGGGGCATCTCTTATGTAGAGAAAAAAATATTTTCAAAATTGAAATAAGATGCATGAATGATAACGAGTACAAACGTTTATCTTTTGATGGAGAATGCTACAAAATCAAGCATTCGTATGTCTTTCTCCAATATGCCATTCAAGCCAAAAAGTGAACAGCGTCGACCCACAAGGGTGCATCTATTACACTTGAAACTGTAAAACCTCCCTCTTTATGATGCTTTGAACATGAGCTCTCAATATCTGAAAAGTAATCATTAAGAAGAGTCAGTGACATTGAAACAAGAAAATTATGCAGTAAATAGTGGTGGACTAACGCTGGATAGTTGCAGCACTCACGTAGAATAATCAGCCAAAAGAATCACATTTACATTCTTGCAACAGAAGGCCCTGCAGAAAAAACAAAAGGGAACAAGAGAGCTAATTTGTGGCCCATAATAAAATTCGCCACCAACCTGTCAAGTGTCTACGCATTATAGTTTGTATCAACATTCTTCAATATCCTAACTAACATGATAAGTATTGGTGGGGAGAGAAGATTCTACTGCCCAAGACTAAAAGCATTTATCTCCGCCCAACTAGAGACAGTGTAAAGAATTCCTGAAAGCCCCTTCCAAATAGTTGAGTTTCCCTCAACACATCCTTTCTGTTTCTCAACCACACCGGTAAACAGTGGAACAAAAGTAACACCAAAATGACTTCCTACCCTCCTTAAACTAGAGCTTGAATCAAGCACAATGCCAACATCTGCCTCCAGTAAACAAAGCAAATCACCCACTGAGTCTCCAATATATACAGTCAGATTCCTTCTGTTGTTGCAGGAGTTCTGCAAGATGTTACTAAAAGCTTGGACTTTGTCAATGGGAGATTCAACCTGCTTAATAATTTCACCCGTTGATAATGAGTTTTCATAAGTAAATTCATTTGCATGCACATTCAGTGCATTTAGACCACCTGCACAACATAAAAGAGGAGAATGGGAAACTTTAGCAGCTTGTCTTACCATCGATAGGACAAAATTACAGTTTTAGAGATAATTGATATCTCCTTTTGGGTGTTTGTAAAAGTTATTTTAAGTAAAGGTAGAAATTCCTTCGGCAATAAAAGATTGGCATACCACCTGATCAAACCAAGTCCTCACATACAAATGTTTATTTTCATCTTGTTAAGCTTATAGCATGCAGTCTTGAGGATGGACACCATCAGTCCTACACACTTTCATATGCAAGTCTCATACATATATCCACTCGAGATTGGTATCCATAATATTGACTCCTTGGAACACATTACTGAAACTGAAAGTCCTTATTAGTCCCAGAAGAAAAGGGACAAAATGCTGATATATCTTTAGTCTTCATAAGCAAGAATTGACATTAATTTGAAAATAAGTTGCTAAAATTGTGCTGCCTTTACGTTTGCCTAAAAAATAATCCCCTAAGAAAAACTGCAGTCAGTTTCAATCATAACAACAAAAGGCAAACTCAAAATGAGTAACTGACAGAAAGGGCAAGCACGGTCCAAGAAAAGCTCATGAACATCAGTTTCTTGCAACATATAATAACTGTTCTTCTAAGCCTATGAATACTCTACTCTAATAGCTGGGTGTGGGTGACAAAAATGTGCCTTGACAACTATTGATACAAAACAAAATCGATAAAACTACTGCATTTTGCAACCCATTATAAGAAAACTATCTGAACCTAACATCATAACCCAAATGCATAAATTAACTTCACATGTGAGCAGTTCTGACAAAAAGAACCTACCTGCAGAGAAGGCAGACCTTATAAGATCAGCACACCAGCAATAGGAAAGAACATGGACATTGACATTCAGATTCTCATCCCCTATGATGCTCTTAAAAAAATTTGCACAACCTTCTTGGAGAATCAAACGTTCACCAGCACGTTTTACATCTTCAAGATTCAACCCCTTAAGGACCCCAGAATCAATCACTCTCAGATTTGCCCTTTTCTCAAAATCTGAAAGCTGCTCTAGAGCTTTACGCAGACGATCATAATCAAAATTATTGGCTGTAACAGCAAAAACAATTCTCAAATGAAAACTACTTAAAATACTTAACCTGCTACATATGTCAGTTCATGCTAAACCTCCAGTAAAGTTTACGGATCACAAAAGAAATGCATTCAAATACTTCACCTTTATCAGTATCCAATATGCTCTCAATACACTGTTCATATCCTTCAGTGTACTGTTTTGACAAAACTCCCCATGTATTTCTCAGATCAGCTGATGACATCCGAGCAATTTGATTTTCTGGTTGAATTTGATCAGACTTTGGGGCTGTTATAATTGCAATCTCTGCTAAGATAGCAGATGAATCGACCACGGTGCATGTCAAATCAAAATCAGAAAAAATCATTAGCTGATCTTCTGTCTTTTTGTGTTGTTTTGACAGAGGAACAACAGTTTGCTGCACAATTGGTTGAGCCAGGAAAAACTCCAGCTCAAGTTTCATTGCCTGATGATAGAGTTTTTCAATAATGTGAAGCTCTTCACCAGTCAAAGAGACACTCAATTTATCCAGCAAGTCCTCAGTTTTCAGAGCTGACACCTAAATTCAAAGACTAAAATTATGACATGTGCAGATCAATGTCAATAATGAATTTTAAGCAAGAATACAACCAGCGAAATTTACCAGTAAGACAGCCAAAAAAATGTCAAGTCTTGAAGAACAAGACAATATACCTGGAAACCTTCAGAGCAATAATTGTCAATCCATTTCTTGTAGGGATGAGTACTTTCACTCTCATCAATATGTGCCTGCAATTCCTTGCCTAAAAATGCATAAAGCCTCATGCAGGGTGTCATAGTGCCTAAAGTATAAGCCGCCACTTTTGTTTTCTCAAAAGGGGTTGCAAGTTTTCCAGGGGCTTTTACACCTTCAACCTTCCCTGAGGCTGTGGCTAACAAAAACTCTGTGTACTTAACTGTTGCAGGGTTAACAGTAATTTCTTTGGCTGGATCAATTCCCCATTCCTATATATTATAGCAAAGAAAATTGATTTGTTAAACCCAAAAACACATCACAAATTGATAAATCAAAGATATATAAAAGAAAAATGACAACCATCTAACTGTTTTGAAAGTAAATATAAAATCTATTTGTTACAGAGTAATCTCTGCCAAATTTTCCTAAATTGCCATCAAAGAAGGAAAAATACTCCCACAAATGAATTTGGAATGCCTTTATCAATTTCAGTGTGATATTCTTGTGCCCTGACAGATTTAGACCTTAGGAACAAGTTATTGCCTTTTATTTACAGAGAGAAGTACAACAATTTGCAGAACTTTTGCTCAATTTCTTCAGTTAATACTGTATTAGGAGAGCCTCAAGTGGAGTTCATACAAAAAGAAAGAATTTAAAAAAAAAAAAAAAAAGGAAAACAAGACTGCTCAGGATTCTCAGCTATGCATCTTTTGCTTAATTAGGGGGAACACATATAGCAGAGAATTTGAGAGTGCAGCGGTACAAAACACAGTTTTGAAATGCTTTTTCCCCTAATGGACTAGTGACAATTTTCTATTTCATAATCACACCTTTTTTCCAGTCCCTGCAAATTCAGATTCAATATCTAGAAGAGGATAAAAAGAGCTTTGTTCGTCAACACATACCTCTCCATCATTCAGGTGAAAAAGGAAAAGAAAATTATATAACATGTTAAAGGTCAAGCATCATATATGGGTTGAGAGGTAACACCACACCTGACTCAACAGAGCAGTATCGGGTACATCTATGCTCCTAACTTGCCACTGCTTCCAAATCATTGAAATATAATTGAAATCTTAAGGAATGATTGGATAAACATTTTGCATCAATATTAGTATCGTTAACACCAATAGAACTTTGATTCTGTCAATATTGGCAATAACATATGGCTACTACATCGGTATTCATTTACTCCTATTCTTCATCAAGCTCAAATGTGACTGCCTTTCTGAGGAAACAACAATTGAGATATTTAGCATGCATTGTCTGCGAAATCTGGGAATCCTATCCTGTGAACAGGTAAATTAACAGAAAGAGTTGCAGGCAATATAGCAATAGAACATTTCCCTAGTACTCTCCTTCCTTTCATTTTTGAATTATTACTCGGTAGTAAAATAAAGTGAAAGTAAAGATAATAATTCCAAGGTTTTTTAGTAACTGGAACCCCAATTTTAAAGAAAATTTTACTTCCTTGCATTCCATAACCCACATCATGACACAAGAAACATAAAAATATGACTTCCAATCAGATTATTACGAAGCCACTTTCTTTACTTATATTGCCTAGGATTGAAATTTGTCCTTTTTTCGAAGAATACAACCCTACAATTAACTCATTCTATACATGCACAGAGAGAGAGAGAGAGGAGAGAGAGAGAGAGAGAGAGAGAGAGAGATATTTATTTTCAGGAATCAAAATTGATAACTAAATGCAGCAGCCACAAGGCATGGGTATCATTCATCAAAGAAATATAAGATTTGCATCCATGTCTTGCGTTATATAACAAGTTACTACAATTAATGCACACTTCACAAACAAATTAGCGCAAATAACTAGAAACTTGGGAGGATTACATCTATCTGACAATTGAACTCAATTGCTTCAAAACCGCATCATAGAGTAAGTAGATATCACTCCAATCAAATATATCTAAAGAATTTACTTCTATAGTATCCAGAACAGAAAAGTAAAGAATACTTGCATAAAATTAACTAAATCTTACTTGGATGAATGAAGAATGCATTTTGAGCTCTTCAAGGACACTCTTCCGCAATTCATCGATCCCAATTTTCGCCTCATCATCATCCGCACACTCTTCCGCCAATTCATACCTATCATTTGTTTTTGTAATCCAATAAAAATCAGAAAACAAAGGGCTTGCCTTAGTTTTTAATTTCCCAATCACATTCTATTTCCTAAACACAAGCCTTAATAGTTGATCAATTTCATTATTTCCAAAACAACCAGAACTCTAGAATAGTTAATCCCAAATATTACAAATAAAAATGCAGTAAAGAAATTATTTCCAAGGAATTTTATGCATCCCAAAAACAACTTAACCATTAACTTCGACTCAACCGTACTTTCCTCCTACATTTTCTACTAAATTAGAAAAAAAAAAAAAAAAAAGAAGAAGAAGAAAGAACTTTCTTACAAATAAAAAGAATCCCACAAAAATTCAAACAACCAAGAAACAAATCACCCCAACATAAATACAGCAAATAAATAAAAACACCCATAAAACAAGTAACAAAAAGATCCCAAGAAACACAAACTTCATCTAAAAAATTAAAGAAAAAAGTAAAGGAAGAAGAACATACGCCTGAGCAAAGGCCTTGAGAAAATAAACATCCTGAGCAATGTAATGGCGGAAAGTATCCAGCTTCAAATTCCCAGAAGCCAAGCTAACCACAAACGGAGAGTACAGAGAAAGCGTGGACTCTTTCCTGTACTTGATCCAGCACTTCCTCGCTATGCCCACCCCATCATCGATCATCGCCGTAGTCGCCGACGCCGGCGGCTTTGGATTATTCGCCGTCGCCATCTGAGAACAACCCCTGATAAATCTACCAGTTGAGGATGATGATGCTGATAAAGAAGAGGGAAATGAAGGTAAAAAGGTGGGTTTTGTGGAGAAATTGAAGAGGGTTTTGAAATTCTTGATCAAAATTGAGGTCGGTTTTTGGAATAGTAGTCGCATCTATTACTACTAGCAGACACTACTCCTATACTGGTATATTTATACTGCTACTTTACTAGTATAGGTTGCTGTATTTTGCTGATTTGTGAATTTTCTTGAATTTATATCATCTGGGCTTTTCTTTATTCGAGTTTATTTTTTTGTTTTGGGATGGAAAGGAAAGATTTGGGGACGGTGTTTTTGATTTCACGTCAATGGATGACAGGTAAGGAAAAGTACCGCAAAATGGATTAGGCTTGCCAAAAGAAGAAAGCAAACTGGACAACTAGAAGGGCCCAATTTTGCATGTAGCATATGTAGTTATGAAATTGGGTTGCAACCACCAAAGACTTCAAAAACTAAGCGAAGTGGGAGGTCAAGGATTTAAACTCTGTCTCTCGTACAAAATTCAAAATTCAAATGGGTATTTAATGCATCAATTTGATCTAATCATGGTTCAGTTTCCATTAATTCTCATAAGCATAGTTGGGTCTTCCTATATAGTAGATTAAGAGTAGAATAAAATATTGTTGATTATTGACAAAAAAATAAAATTAACTGTAATTACCATATAAGGTGAGAGTAAACATGAAAGAGTATGATAAAATACTATTGACGATGGAGCAAAAAAAACTGTAGTTACCATAGAAGGTGAAAATAATTGGAAAAAATTTTATACGGATTGGGTTTCACAGTCCCATGACCTTGTGACCTTGTGATTTAAAAGAGTGCAATAAAAACATAATGATATATGCTGATATAAGAAAGTAATGTAAGAATACTTATTTGGCTCAACTTTACACTAGTCCAACTAAGACTTCTCTAGAATTATGATCGATTTGAAATTTAAATATGGCTTTTAAATTTATAATTTAGATGGCATCATGCTAGACAGATTTAAATTATTAACTGTCTTGTGTAATTTTTATAGTATTAATATGCGTCTTATGTACTGGATGTAATAGAATGTAGAGGTGAGAATCGATCGGAATTCGGTAAATTCAGTATATTGTATTCATTAATCAATTTTTTATTTCAAAGTCTTGTATCAGATTCGAATTAGAATTGGTAATACCAATTTCGATTTCATATTGAATTCAGTTGGATATTGTATTAAAATCGGTATTACTGAATTCATATATTATTTTTTAGAATCCAGACATTTTTTTATATTCTTTAACCCCCCCAGGCATATTCTGATGTTCTTTTCATTTTTTATCCCCTGGGACTACTTTAATATTGTTTCTCATTTTAACACCAAGAATCCAAGATCCTTACATATTAGTCATTTGAACTTTATCTTTTTCCTTTTTGCAAAATAGTAGTGTGTGCATTCTTCTTTTCATATTATTTATGAACATGATATGAAATAAGTAATTTGGTGTATCGAATTTAAGAAAGACATAAACTATTGTCTCACGTATTTCGAATTCAATTATTATGTATATATTGATTTTGTACTGAATTATTTAAAATATTAAATTCATTTTAAAATCGATTGATAAAATGATTCGCAGAGAATTTGCTCATCCATGATAAGGTGTGATTTTCATATTTGTGGAATCACAAGATTAGGACAACTATTGAAAAAGTAGGCGGAAAACGTAAGGGGTGGTCGTTCAGGCACGAGACAAGGGAGAGTTACTATCTATCTATTTGTTTACATTTGATAATTTTAGAGACTACTAGTTAGATTGGTTTTGATGGCAAATGTTATCTGTGTGTATGCAATCATTTTCATGTAGTGTTGGCAAGTGTGCCAATGCTTATATGCGCATGATTTGAGTTCATTTTAAAAAACTTTGAACAGTTGAAAAAAACTTAAATTAAGGACGGAAAAAGTTCTATAAAAACTTCTGAAATTGACATAAATATGAAGAAATACTGAATAATATATACGTCAATTCCCACCTTACGCCAACTGTGAAGAAAAAATATAAAATGCATCACGTGCATTGTCACGTGATGCATTAGAATCAATAATTTATCGTTATATAACGATAATAAATTATACATTTTATTATTTAACGATGTGTGATTTATTCTAATGCACCACGAAACACGTCACATGACGCGGGTAACGCACGCTATACTCACTCGACTGTGAACCCCAATAGTGGAGCATACGAGATCGGACCAACAATTGGAAAAGTAATATCCAAATGTGGAAGTACGCCTGGGAAGTGCTTTGCCACGCCTGGGAAGTGCTATGCCTATGACTGATTAGACAAGCAAGCAGCCAAGCACTGTACTGAAATACTTGGACCAAATTGGAAACATCAAAGTCAAATATCCAAAAACACAAAAATTACCGAGAAAGTAACGAGACTTAGTTTTTTTTTTTTTTTTTTATCCAAGAAAGTAACGAGACTTGAATCCAGATTTGATTATCTACCTGTCAAATCCGTGGCGGAGCCAGAAAAAATTGTCAGTGGAGTCAAAAATAATATTAAAATTTTTTACTTACTCTTGTATTTTTTTTAAACAAAAATACATAAATAGTCACATAACAAGTAGAAATAATGCATATATTTCACATAAAATATAAATGAATTCATACTCAAAAAGGTATTATTTAATTTAGTTTAGATATAAATTCATTGTCGACAAGATTTTTTAGTAATCTAATTCAATCAAAGTAGAAAATCACAGGAATTTTCAGCTTAACAAAAGCTCTAATATGATTCAGAAGAAATCTTGAGCACACTTGATAACATCTCTAAATTTCACAAGTATTAAACGAGTTTAAGGAGAGGCAGTGGGAGCCTATGCCCCCTCCTTAAATCCACCACTGTGTCAAATTAAATCTTACCTATTCTTTTTCCAATACATTGTAGAGAATTTCAATTTTTGTACTAAATATTTGAGTATCAGCAATTTTAATCCTTAAAATTTGAACAAAAGTAAATATAGTACCAAATGTTTCTATTTTTAACACATTTAGTCATATTGAAGCAATTCTGGTCCCTAAAACTGCTTTGAAAATAAATTTAGTATCAAATATTTTAATTTTTCAGCATATTTAATCTAATTGACTGGTTTTGTCAAAATTTTACTAAAATCTGATCACGTGATATTGACACTAATCAAATTTTGAAAAAATAGAAAAAAAATCTTAATTACTGTACTTGTAATTAAAAACGCTAATTTGAGTAATTAGTATTTACTCAAAAAGAAATTACAAAAAGAAAAAAGTTAATAAACTTGAAAAATGTTCAAATTTTCAGACACGCAATCAACTATTTTTTCACCTCTATCTTCACTACCACTCACTCTCTCCGCTCTTAAAAAGAAACCTTAAAACCATACTTTAAATACAAAATTTTATTTTTCAATTTCTCTGCAAAATTTATTTAAAAACTGTTTAACTGTTTGTAATTGTTATTTAAGATAAATGAGATAAGATAGGTAGAAAATCAAAAGTTTTTTTTTTCAATTTGATTACTGGCACATTAGTAGTACGTGACTGGATTCAAGTAAGATTCTAGCCAAATCTATTTATAGGATTGAATGTGTTAAAAATTTAAAATATTGATACTAGATGTGTTTTTCATCCAAACTTTATGAATTAAAACTGCCTCAATAGGACTAAATGTGCTAAAAATTAAAACAATTGATATTGAATTTGCTTTCATCCAAACTTTTGGGACTAAAATTACCGATGCCCCAAATATTTAGTACCAAAACTGCCATTTTCTCTATATTGTAATACTCATCCCACATTATTGTAGTTAAGAAACATGAACCAATCTAAACAATCAAATCCAAATTGAAATATTTATTTTGAGCTAGTAAGGATGGAGACCAAATAGTTGGATTTGGCTGCTTAGACTCTGATTGCGTGCTATGTATGCGGGTTCGGGTATGACAGAATGATACGGTTACCCGTTGGGTATGTGGGCTCAGGCCCACAAACGATACCATTGGGCATTAGGTATACGGGCTTGGGGTGCAAGGTATGTGGGTTTGGGCGTAACAGAATGATATATTTACGCGCAAGGTATGCAAGTTCGGAACGTAACAGAATGATATTAGAGTGAACTTATCTAGAATCTCCCATCCCACGTGTGACGGGACTCACATCTAGAATCACCTATCCCACCACGTGTTGTGAGAGCCACATCTAGAATCCCCAGTTTCACATCCTAGAATTTCCTATCCCACCTAGCGTGGTGGAAGCCACCTCTACAATTTCCCGTTCTACGTTGATGATTCTAACTATTTAAATTCAACTTGGAATATCTATTTATAGTTAGCGAGAACAGAGCACAAATAACAAGTCTAACTTAGAATATTCATTTTGAACTAACGAGAATAGAGCACAAATTATTAGACTTAGTTGTTGAGACTTTGGTTGCATGTTGGATCTTCAAGCCTGGGGCGTGACGTAAATGGTGAAAATTTTTCCCTTTCGTTATAACTTTTACTTGAATCAAATGAGATGGTAGTCTATGAGCTAGTCTAAAACCTATTTTGACACTACTTCGGCTACATCGGGCAAGGAAAAAAGGCCTTGTTTGGTGGCGAGGAGTAAGAGATGTTTTGCTCAAGAGCAAACATATGTGGCTATTTCACCTTCAAACAGCCAAATTTTTAGCACATAAATCGCTCGTATAGTTATGTTTTTTCACATCCCAAAGGAACAATATTAAGCAATAGCACTCAAGCCACGACGAGAATTTTCTTTTCCTTAACAATTAATCAAGCTAATTCAATCAGATTTCAAATATATATACATCATGAATCCATGATATACAGCTGTGGAAGATCTCAAGTCCCATAAAATGATCCGGCTACATTTATTACTAGCCATATTTGTAATTTCAAGCGTCCAATTTGGTTGTTGTGAGATCAACGACGTGCACATTGTCCAGGATTCAAGGCCACTAATACTGTTTGAGAAATTTGGATTTGGTCCTGATGGACATGTTGACATGTCCACAAAACATGTTTCTTGGAAATCAAAACATCAGAATGCGAAATTTAATCCTTCTTCAATGGGATTCTTCCTTGTTAGAGGTGTATCCTATCCGCGAATCTTGAACGAGTCTTCCTACACAGATGGCTTCTGTGTCCTATCCAGCATGCATGTGCAAATCGTGTTCAGGTTCGATAAGCTTTCCCCTGATTCAGCTTTTAATACTTCCGTAACAGTTGATGAACCTGATGAATATAATCTAGTTTTTGGGAATTGCCAGACAGAATTTCAGGTGTCTATGAATGTTCATACAGAAATGTATAATATAGATGACGGGGGAAAGGATTTTCTTCCGGCGGGTCAAACTTCATTGCCAAAACTGTATTTCAGCTTTTTTCTCGTGTATGCTGCAATTTTGGCTGCGTGGGGTTTTATTTGCATCAAACAAAGACTTACTGTCCACAAGATCCATTTAATTATGGCTGCGTTGCTTCTTTTCAAGGCACTAAAAATGATATGTGCTTCAGAGGACAAAATGTACATAAGGAAAACAGGCACTCCCCATGGTTGGGATGTAGCTTTCTACATCTTTGGATTCCTAAAAGGCGTAACTCTTTTCACAGTTATCGTCCTTATAGGAACGGGTTGGTCATTCTTGAAACCGTACCTGCAAGAGCGCGAAAAAAGTGTTTTGATGTTTGTAATCCCCTTGCAAGTTTTAGAGAACATAGCTTCAGTGGTCATCAGTGAAACAGGTCCAGTGAGAAAAGACTGGTTTACATGGACTGAGATGTTCTTATTAATAGATGTTGTGTGTTGCTGCATCATTTTGTTCCCCATCTTTTGGTCTATTAGAAGCCTAAAGGAGGCATCTAGTACTGATGGAAAAGCAGCTAAGAACCTTGAAAAGTTGACACTTTTTAAGCAATTCTATATTGTTGTCATTGCTTATCTGTATTTCACAAGGGTTGTGGTTTCAGCAATGGGGGCTAACATCAATTACAGATACTATTGGGTGTCAGTAGCTGCAGCTGAAGGAGCAAGCTTGGTGTTCTATTTGTTTATCTTTTATAATTTTCAACCAGTTGAAAAAAATCCATACTTGGTCATTGATGATGTTGAGGATGCTACAGCAGATCAATCATTGGAAATAGAAGACCCCATTGAATCCTAAACTAGTGAACATTTCCAATATGGAAAATGTTGTGGTGACTGTAGTTTTGAAAATAAACGGTAAGTTTTTTGAGCGAGCAAGAAGTTGTGTCAAAGTGAATTATAAGTTTTGTTGCGGATGTGCAGCATTATCCATCCAGTATTAATTTACTACAACCTTAGATTAGAAATAGTATGAGATTTTTCATTACGAGAGTTCTAAGAGTGCTGTTAATAGATGTTTTTACTATCCCATCATTCACAGTGATGTTTTTCATTCTTCTTGTGACATGCATTATCAGTTATCCTTATCCCCTTACCAAGAGGCCTTTTTCTCCTCTGTTCTCTCACATTTCCTGGTATTGCTGGGAGGAAGAAAATGGAAGACTAGGAGACAGTTTAAGAAAACAAATGCGGAATAAATTTGGAACATCAGGAAAAATGGAGCTTAAGAAGTTTGACACTGCTCAAGATGGCCTTAGGGAGAAAAAATGCAAAATGCTATGATCATGAGAAAAATAATCTGCTGGGAAAACAAAACAAACCAGTGCCAAGAAAACAGCAAGAAAATTAAAATGTGATGAAAAATATATTAGCCAAAAGAAAACATAGGTGGAAATCCATTAAAAATTTCAAGAAATGGACGTGCAATGACGCTCAAGTTCTTGAAGAAGGGATTGGGGGAAGTCTGATTCGGTTATTGCAATATGGGATTTCAGTGGCTGATTTTCTTATTGAGAAACAAAGCGTGCAACGGGGGAGGGATCGATTTATTGGAATGGGATGGGGGTTTCTGGTTGGAGAGAAGGGAGATTGGAGGGGAGGTTGGAGAAGAAGAAGAAGGTGACAGATGAGGGATGTAGGCATGTAGCCTGGAATTTGGCACTTGAGCACGGATGTTTTGTAAGTTTAGTTGGTTTCTCTTCATCAGTCATACCTTGTTAATTTCAGCTTAGGGTCAGCCAGTCAAGCAAGTTCTAACCTCGGCCAGTTTTTTACCAGCACCATAATTATATTGATTAAGTGTAAAAAATTCTTTTGTAACACAAGTTGGTATAGGCAAATACAGTTGTTTTTTTACAAGAGAGCGCAGATACTTGATACTAAAGTGCATGTGAGATTAAATCTTTCTTAGACATGTACTGCGTGAGATTAATCCTTGTTACCACTGATCATAGTAACTTATTTATTGCGTAAGATTAATCCTTGTTACCACTTGTCATAGAAACTCAGAAGTTAGGTAATTATGTATGATTATGTTAAAAAAGTGATAATGACAACAAATAATATCATAATATATCACCATGACCTTGTCATTCACGCCGGATCTAAGTAATGTCTATGTGAATATGATTGATGGCAGCCAATTAAACAATAAAATTTATAAATCTAGCAACCAAATGAGACGCCTTGTTTAGTTGTGCATTTCACTTGTAATAAGGTCAGATTTTGCACACTACAAGTGCTCAATTGTTTCGATCTACAAAGACGCCTCAGATCTTCACTTAACTCTGGCAGTGGAGAAGTGCAAGAGATAAACGTGTAATAAGATTCAGAGCACTTATGAAAAACTGACTCTTTCATACAACAGATATTGGGACTATCAAGCTAATACCATACAGAAAAAATCAATACGAATACAAGGCCAAAACACAGGTGAAAAAAGCCTGTGCACATGCAACACAGAATGTCCTGTAACCTTCCAGAAGAATAGATACAGAAGGTAGCATGCAGAGGCTTTGCCTGAGAATTCAATATTATGATCCAACCTTGGCGACTTTTCTCTGCTCAATCTGACCAGTCAACGGGCATTGCATCTCTGTCCAACTAATTGGAACCATTTCCCCACCTATATAATGCAACTTAAGATCAGATATGTTTAAACAGTGACTATCAGAAGGCTGAATGGATCTAATGATGATGATTACACGTAAATATTAGATGATAATTTGGGTACCAAACAATAAATGAAACCAAAAGTAAATTGCAAGCAACAAACACAAAAACACGTTCAAGGGAAAAATCGATTTGAAAAGGCCAAATGATTTGCCATCAGTGTTGCAAAATGATATCAGGTCGATGACGAACATGTCATCACCATGGTAATTCCAAACAAGGAATGCTTGGGCATCACAGCATGTGCCCTATGTAGTAATAATTGGTTGCACAAGATTGTAAGACATGGAGACAAGTACCTGACCAAGAATATTGAGAACTGACGAGCCAAAAACATAAAAGAAGAAAAATAAAACTCCAAAATGTCAAACAGCACCTAATAAAGGTAAAACATATGTTATACGTCTTGCAATTTTTGGACAGTATAAGAGTCTATTGCAGACTTAATCGATTCCATGAGTAGAAAGCTAGATTAAAAATGTAAAATTAAAAATTCTGTGAACCTAAAACGAAATACCTATTGGCTGGAGTTCCATTCAAAGCTATATATACAAGAGTTTAGGAAAGGAAACACATTGAATACCACGATAAGAACATAAAAATGACAAATTCTATATTATGCTTTTTGAAAATCTCTGAAAGATAAGAATGTAATGTTTGTTTTTCTGCTTGGGAACTGAAAGGAAGACAATTGCTTATGTTCAACTAATGTTAACTTCCGACAGTACATGCAATGGACGAAGTTGCATTCAAAATAACTAGTCCTTATTTCCTACATTTGAGATAATGAAAATTTCAAATTCAGCTGGCTCTTAGATGCATTCTTGTTTATTGTTTTTTCTTTTTACTAATAGAATTTAAACAAGTGATCTAACTTCTTCTCTCACTCTCTCTCCCTCTCTCTATAATTTCTACTCTTTGTATTCCTCTCTGTCTAAACAAAGCCTTCATTCCTCTGCAATCATGAAGAAAAAGTGTTTTGACATTATATTACATGAATAACCAAAAAGTGGTTACGAAACACAGGGCAGAATAAATTACCACTGCTTAAAACAACAATTTGAGTAATACAAGCACAGCAGGATAATTCAATTAAGAAACAAGTTTCAGACATATAAATAACAAAGAAAAACTACCAGAAAAAAACACAAAAAGAGGAAATCCAGTAGGAAATCTTTACCTGCTGCACTTTCAGCAGATACCACGCCAAGCTCATTTTTGGCAGTGGATAGATAATATGCCCGTGCATCCCCTAGGGACAGCTTATTGACGAGTATTAATTAAGGGAACAAAATGTATCAGTAAACGTATATATGTAACGGAAAAACAAGTATACAGGATAACCATGTTGAAATAAACTGCCAAAAAGGTACATAATTGGAAACAAATAAACCATCTAGCATGTCATTACTATTTGGAAAGAAAAACAAGCAGTTACAGTTCACAGAATTTGTGTATCTAAAGACCAAGAAAACTTTTCTCTGCCAAAATGTTAGACACAGCTACATTAAAAGCATCCAGTTGGATACACTTTGCCTCACAATCAATTGACCAATTTCAAGCCCTAGAGAATTTTTTATCAAATAATGATTTGGTAAAACATGCCAACACCAAGAAAAGAGTTAAGATAAACGTTTAATTGCTACGTTAAAATAAACATTTAATTCCTACGTCTCTCCTACCAGTACTGCTTTGGCATGTTATGATCAGTCAAGAAAAAATATCCTGAGAAAAAAAATTAAGAGAAAAAAATGACAGTTCTAAACATGGAGGATACGACCACTGCTCTAACAATATCACCCGGGTGGAAAGATGCATGCATTTCAACCTTGTCAATCTCAGTTGCTCTTACATCTTGCTGCCTACTCAACCAAATAAAAATAAAATAAAGTAAAATAAAATAATAGTTACAAATGACAAGTTGCATCAATAGTAGTTTTAGGTTACTCTACTCTCATGTGCGGAAGAAACATCAAATTAAGAATGCATCAACATAAATGATGTAGGACAAGATTGAAGTGATCTTTCCTACAAACGCAAGCGGAAGATCAAAAGGGATTGGCACTGTTCACGGATGAACAGTACGTGAATAGTAGCGCTACAGTAGCGTGAACAGTAATGAGAGGGAAGAAGAAAGAGGAAATTTGGGAAATCTCAAGAAACAAAACAAACTAAAACAATAAACTGAAACTTTATTAATCAATCTTTCTCTCTCTACTAGAATAGCCTAATAACAAAGGTATTTATAAACTTATGACTTACCTAAAAGAAAGAAATCTATTATAAATAGAATTCCTATTTCCTTAAGAAAACAAAACACTTATAGAATATTCCTATAACAACTCTAACTCTAATTAGTTACCTAACATCATTGAATAACTAAATAAAATAAAAACATAGTTGCTGGAAAAAATTCCTGCGAACATGTAAAAGACTAAAATACTCTTAATACCCAAAGTTCAAAATAATGACTCTCAAGACAAATATGGAAAACATTAAATTTGTTTGTCCTTAAGCTCTTTGTTGACTGCATCAATAAAACTTGAAAAGAATATAGGAATCCAAGAAAACACATTAATTCTAAAGCTCCATTGACAATTAGCAATTATTACAGGAAGAAGTTATAGATGACAAGTATCGGAATTACTGTTAAACAGATCAGTCCTTGAAGAAATAATTGCACATTAAGAATACAAACATCAGTTCATAAAGGAAAATCAGTGCGCAAACTTAATCGCTGACTGGAGAAAACAATTTATAAAAAGTCAAGATTTCTGCAGGGGTGGGTTAGGGTGGTGGAGTGTCTTTGTGTGTATCCATGTGTTTGTTACTCTGGGCCTGTGTCTTTGTTTGTGAATCTCCATGGGCAAAAGACACAGAGAGAGAGAGCAAATCAGCTATATACCGAATAATGCCTGTGAATTTTTCTCTTACAGACATGGGACCAACACACATTATGTCTGCTGAAGCCATTCTAGCCATCACTTTAGTTACCTAGAGAAAACAAACGAAGCAAAAGAGCAAACACATAAAAATCCATAGTAGTTTCTACACCAGAGGGAAAATCAACCGGACAAACTAATGTACAAGGCAACAGATATGCACGAGGGTGTCTGGAAAATTCTACATAATGTAGCTTTCTCGCTGTTTAAGATGACTGTGCTGTATTTTAGGTTTGTTTTGATGCATTAGTAATAATAAACATTACCAACTAACTTGTGCAACTATGCAATAATAGAGCGTGCTGCTCTTGCTTTACTACTAAAAGCTATATCCTAGCAGCAAAAATCAAAGAAAGTATCAGACCGAAACTTACCCTGGCAATGACTACAGAACCAGGCTCAGGAACAGCACCATGGGCCTTGTGACCGGTAACTTCCACAGTTGGCCTCTAGTGATGATCCACAAAAACAATGCATTAAAATATTATAATTTGGATGCAACCGACATCAGGCACCCTTAGAAGGAAAAGGAGATGGCAAAAAATTATATCCATGAGCAGGAAACCTTAAACAAATCCAGAGTTTGAAATATTGTAGTAACAACCAAAACAAGTTACCATGTCCATTGTATGCCTCATTAATTACTCCTTTATATTGCATGTAAAAGAGGTTAGAGATGAAATGGCGACTGTAAGACTGAAGGAAAGAAATTCTAATAGGTATACATTCTATCTTATATAACATAGAATGCCCAAGATTGAAGAACTTCAAATTTTCCATTGTATAATAAAATCACATTCAATCTTCACCTTTCTTTTTTTTTTTTATTTATAATTCTACCCAAACAAAAACCCACTTGAAACGTATAGATGGAATCATAAATCAATAAATAAATAAATAAATAAAACGGAAAGTACCAAGTGACATCAGTTCTTATGCAGTTGGAAATTTTTGCGACAAAGGGCCTTGACTGTAATTGATCAGCTACCTCGTGACACGTAAATTTTGGACAAAAGAAAACCAGATAAACAAGAGGAAGGATTAAGCATTTAGAACTCAAGGATTCTTTCAAACCTTTCCATGATACGCACCCACCAAAAAAAAAAAAAAAATACTTTTCCCTATGAATTTCTTCATTATAATCTTTTCAATTTTCATTCTTTCTTTCCTAGTAATAGCTTATCCCCCACTCAATCCCCTTAAACCAACAAAGCCTCCATTTTCGCAACATAATGCATCCACACCAAAAAACCACTATCCCAAAGACTCCAACTTTATTCAGGCAAAATGGCAGAATTAGTAACTTTACTCAATTACCAGGACAAAAACTCCAAACCCAGAATAGCAATTAGATCAACAACTCAGGACAAGCACAAGTTTATCTAATTTATATTAAATTGTTATTAGCTCTTAAGCACATTAAAGCATACATTAATGCATAATAAAAATAATGGATCGTTTTTTTTTTTCTTTTCACAAAGAGAACACCGTGACTCGACCCGAGATATAGGTCACAAGTAAGCGTCTTACCAATTAAATTACGTTTGTTTGCTAGTAGAGTACATTTTTGGGGACTAACAAAATTCTTAAACCAAACAAAACTTTTATATATATATATATAGGTGGGAAAATTGGGGAAAAAGAAAACCTGGTCAGCGGAGTCGATTGGAGCAGGAATTATAGAGCGAAATCCAGTGAGGGAGGCGTAGATGGTGTTATTGTGGGTTGAGAAGTAGGCCCCTTTCCCTGCTTTCAACTCTGAGGCATACCCCAGAACTTCCCCAGGCGTCACCAAATCCTTCTCCTTCGTCTCCGTCATCCCTATTATTATTAGTATGATTTATGTGTGTGTTTTTTGTGCGTGTTCTTGGCGTAAAGGCCAAAGGGTTGAGTAGAATTTCGCTGATTGTTATATTTTTAGGGGTTTAAGGAGAGGGTTTTAAGCGTTTTGGAGAAATTACACAGAAATCCTTGAAGTTTGTTATAATTACGTGGAGTTCCCTATTCAACATTTAGAATTATGGAAACTTATGGAAACTTTTGCAATTAGTTGGGATAGTTATTTTTTCAAGTGTTTTTTAAAAAATGTTTTTGCAACAGTTTCAAATATTCTTTTTGATAAATATGTATGTAAAATAAGAAGATGGTTGAACAACGTATTTGAAATTTTTTAAAAATATGTTTTTAAAAAACATGTCCAAAAAAATAGAGTGACATTTGCGTACAGTATATATTGCTCATCCTTGAGTCCCTTGCACTTTTGAAGGATTCATTTAATTTTAATTACATACAATTATTGTTCACGATATTTATCTCTTAAATATGTCTAGATTCAGAAAATATGAATGTGCAGAGTGGTTTTGAAGAAGTAGACAATTTCTCATACATCATACAATTTTGAAAATTTGATCCCTTCGAATTTTATGTCTAGAAATTAAAGTTCCATACACTTTTGAAGAATTCATTCAACTTTTAATTAGGATCACACGAATTTAAAATGGAGAGATCCTGAATACATACTGGCTTTAAGGCAATTTTTTTAACAACTGTTGAGGATATCTATCTTTTAAATGTGTCAAGATCAAGAAATTATGAATGTGTCCTTCGGATCCTAGATAATAGTGGATAATTTCTCATAAATTATAAGATTTTGAAAACTTGTTCACATGCAATGAAAATAAAGTAGGAAAGAGAGTACGAGATGTGACTTTCAAACCTACAATATCTAGAGTTTGTGAAAGATGGAGGGAGTGAAAAGCGTGATAAAATTATAGCAAATTGATTTAGCGCCTTCAAGTAGATGTGTCTCTGAACTATTGCACACAAATGATACAAACGTGACGGACCCATGTAAAGAAATTACATTATTCATGTATATAAATATCAGATCCATTGCACAATAGACAAATTTGAAAGAAGATAAATGCTGATATAAATAAATCTGCAGTGTTGTCACTGCATGAGACGCATATATCCATCTAGGAGAATGTAGTCTATTTGAAAACTTCACAGGGTCTGCAGCCATATATGGGTGATAGTGTTGTATCATCTAATCAAATAAAAGCAGTAGTTACTGATATAATAATTACTTCATCTGAAGCTCCTGCCAGGAATGGAACCTTCAAATTGAATGACTCATATTTCATTTTCTTAGCAATGAATTGCATTAAATTTGATGCTTCACCTGTCTGACTCTATTTGACCAGCACCCTTTTGAATTGCACACCAATTCAGATACGTGCCACTTGCCTAATAACAGGTTGTAGATCTATTTATGAATCAGCCAAGAGAAATTGAGCGAAAAATTGGAAATTTTTACATGTTTAAAAGAATGAAGCTCATATGATAGTTTGTAAAACATGTTTACCTTTGAAATACCAAAATTACTAATTCTCTGGCTTCTTTGTCGATCTGTCAGCATTCTATAAGGCTCTGCAGTTATTGCAATTGGTGACACTTAGCTCTTGCAGTTTGATTATATCAGACAATGCAATGAAGACGAAAGCTACACAGTATAAGAAATTACAGAAGTTACATTTTCTTGGGCTTCACAAACAGAAAAATGCCATTTCCTCACATGTTTAATGCTTCTGTCTTATTTGATACCTACATTTCGCTCACGACATAAAACAAAACCACAATAAACAAAAATAATATTGAACAGCTAGCAGAAACATGGTTGGAAATAGCACAATTGCAAGTTCAAAGACCTACTAATATATTGAAAAAAATTTGACTGATATGGACTTTTAATTTACTGAATTGGATGATAATTAATAACAACGAGAATTTTTCCCTGGACCTCCATAGTAAAAATGAGTCCCCCATTCGTTGTTGTAGGAACTGTTGATGTTGTAGCAGTTGCTATTCTCAGCAAGAATGGATATGTCATGTGCTGAGCTGAGACTGTTGTCTGAGTCCACAATCTCTATGTTCCGGAAATAACTTGCTTTTCCAAAACCATCATCTGCAAAATGGCCCGATCCCATTTGGGTTGATGTATGTTCTCCATTTGCCCTTGAATTCACCACCTCCCCTCCCCACTCTACCATGGTTGCTTTGTTTGCCAAGTGTGTGAATAGTTCAGTTGGCCAGTAACCTACCAAAGAGTTGTCCCCAAAACTCATCCACCAATTTCCTAGCTTTGGGTCCTGTATTTGGTCAATATGCAACATGTAGAAAGGATAATAACACTGTATTATGGGGTGCGATTCATAAGTGTATCTGCGTACGCGTGTACCATTCCTATATGTTTGTGCGTGCATGCGTGTGTGTAATTTGATTTTTCTTTTGTTTTGTAGGATTAAATTTTGTATGTTTAGAGAAATGACACTATTGGGTAGACTATATTGGCAATGATAAACAGAAATTGAAATGGACCTTCCAAATGAGTATGGTAATGTCATATTGATTGCCATTGGCTAAGGAGACAGGAGAAATGGCAGCACCAATGGCTATCCTCCTATTTGTCTGCACAAATCCTGAGCAGAGAAGGTTGTAGCATCCTGTTGCCTGGTATGAATCGCTCTGTAATATCATACAACCAGAATGAATCAATGTAATTTCACAAAATACATGTAAACCTAGTAAAATAATCTAAATGTCAATGTTATTATTTTAGTATAAATATTTTATTGTTAGTACGACTAGTATTATGCATGTTTGCAACGGAAAGTTGCCATGGCAAATAGAGACTTGTCTTTATGGTGGCACAAAAATTGGAGCTATCAGCAATACAATAACTGAAAACAAGAAGGGAAGGCAACGAAAGCGAAGGTATCCCCAATTATTTGTTCTTGACCCGATTCCCGAGAGAAAGAATTTCCTCACCATTTTGACTATGGCTAATAAATAGGGAAAAAACTGGCCCAAAAACTTATTTGCATTGTCCATTATATGGACCACCAGCAATAGCACTTCATATACGAGAACTAAAACTAGTTCTAAACAAGACTTCTAATTATGGTCGATGGGGCAATTCATCATGTTCGATCTCAACTCAACTCGAACTCTAAATGGGTATAATGGTGCTCGAGCTGAGCTTATTTTAGAGTTCAAACTCGATTCGATTCATACTCAAGCTCGAGTTCGAGAATATAAACTTTTATAAAATTTTAATTGTTATTTCAAATTAATAAAATGATAAAATTACCTTTTACTATTCAAAATTGTGAAAAGCAAAAGATGTAATTTGTTTAAAGATTACAAATATTTTAATTTTATATATACAAATAAAAAATAAAAAACACATAAATATTGAAATAACTCGATGAATTCTTAAATAGAGTTTATACATGCTTGAGTTTAACTCGATATTCGACCGAACTACTCGAGCTCAAATCGAATTTTATCAATTTCGAATTAGAATCGAGTTTTTGATCGAACTACTCAGTTCATTAACAGCACTCCACCGAGGCCGTGTTATCTGATAGCTTCAACCGCTGTTGTTATTTTCCAAAAAGGTTCCAATTTGTGTTGCTTTTGATGTTCAAACTAGGAAATAACTTGCTCCGAAATTTATTATTTTGCTGACTTGGGAACACCCTCGCTTCTTTTCCACCTCTATTTAAACACTTTCTTTTGTTTTTCTTTATATTAGTTTCTTTTATATTTTAAGGTTTTTTTTATAATTTGTTTCTTTGAGGATTCATGTTAGGTTGTGCTATTATTATTATTATTATTATTATTATTATTATTATTATTATTATTTTGTCATATTGGACAACATGGTTGACCCCGTCGTGCAACCATTCAGTTATCAATGCATTAATTCGGAAGAAAAGGAAGGAAGTCAAAAGCTGTTTCTCTTCTTCTTCTTCATATTATTATTATTATTATTATTATTATTATTATTATTATTATTATTTGTTGTAAAGTGGGTGAGGGCTTAATAAGTCCCTTTATTTGAAAAATGACACAAAACATAAATAATCATTCAGCACAACTAAACAATGGAATTTCTGGTACCCTTCATAAATGGTGGTTGAGTTTTCTGTAATTTTCGGTTGGGTTTTTATCACTTTATCCCCTTAAACTATACCCCAACTATCAGTTTAGTCCCTAAAGTTAACTTTTAAGTCACTTAACCCCTGGACTAACGGTCAAACTAACGGTTAGACTAACAGTCATGTGAAAAGACATATTTAGGTCTAATTTAACTATGAAGTTTTTATCACTTTACCTCCTTAAACTATATCCCAACTAGTCAGTTTAGTCTCTAAGCATTAACTTTTAGTCATTTAACTCCTTGAACTAACATCCAAACTAACAGTCATGTGAAAAAATATATTTAGGTCTAATTTAATTACAAAGGGACAAATATGCCTATAAAGTCCTAAAAAATAAATTTCACTTCTAAATTGTAAAGGAACAAATAAGCCCATAAAAACCTAAAAAATAAATTTTACTTCTAAAATGCGCTTTATGAAGTGGCGACACAGAAATAAATAAGGAAAGAAAAAAATAGAATAATATAGCCATGTTTCTTGATAGTAATATTTTTCCAATACATTTTCTCTCGTCATAAATTTTAGAATTCATCCATAAAAAAAATGTAAGTGTTCTCACAGTTTGAAAAATTATGAAAACAAATAGATTATCGAAGAAAAATTTTACTAATACTAAACTTGAGAAAAATATATATTGCAATGGAGCAGGTATAAAATTTTTCTTTTAAGATTATCTTTGTTACATACAAACAATTAATAAAATTTCACACTTTTATCTCATCAGATTTGCAATATTTTAAATAAGATATTGCGCAAAATAGGAAGTATGTAAACAGTTTAAAAAATAGAGGGGAGAAAAACCTTTTAGCTATTATTTTATACTTAAAATATGAGGGGAGGGTATTTTTGTCATAAAATGGTCAATTATGTGCTTTAATTTAACCAGTGGACTTAAGTGACTAAAAATTAACTTTAAGAACTAAAGTAATAGTTGGAGTATAGTTCAAGGGGGTAAAATAATAAGAAAACCTTTTCAGTTAGATTAGTTCTGAAGGACCAAAAAATATTTTTCTAAGCAATATTTTTTTCTATAAACTATTGCTTCCCATTTAAGAAACCCAAGGCTTGACCTTGAACTTCTGCTTCCTTTGGAGGGTTGGGTATGACATCAAGAAAAGACTATAAATCCAACTAGCAAACTACCCAAAAATAAGGATATGAGTAGGAAAATCATAGAGATTGAAGAAAGAGAGAGAGGGTTACCATCAAGGACTCAAAAATCATATAATTGATTGAGAGGAATGGGCACTCAATCATCCTATCATTCCTTGATTGGTAGATTTAATCAAGTTAATATGCTTGATATTTCCACAAATTTCATTTTTAATGGCAAGTATTAATTTTCTCGGAAAAGATATACTTGATTTGGCAATTAAAATTTCTTTTGTTTCATAATAAAATTCGAATAAAAATTTCAGGATGAATTTTGCCAACAAATTTTGGTCTTTTGGGTTATCATACTCTAAATACATGAAAATAAACTGAACTTCCCTAGAAATTTTCATTTTAAAATTTTCAATAATTAAAACTCAAAAATTGGGAAAAAAAAAAGAGAGAAAGAAATAATAATTTGAAGGAAGAGAGATCCTGACCGTCCAATAAGTAAACAATCTAGGCCTGCTGTCACCATAAAGCTCCGGACTAACCTGACTAGTAGAATTATCAAAGCTTCAGAAATTCTAAAATCTAATTATTTTAATTTGCACTAATTAATTTAAAAACAATTTAAAATCTTAAAAACATTAAAAATAAAATGGAGTGTTCGGTAGTATGTATGAGGGAGCAGGAATTGGAAGGAGTACCTGCCAGCCAGCTTCTATGCTGTTGAGATCTGGGCCGTCAAAAGATCCTGATAGAACCCAAATCTGGGATAGACTAAACTCGTTGACCACTTCGATTGACGGGTCCCACACGTTTATCGTCGCTTTTGCTCCATAAACCTCCTGCGACACTCTGGTGTATGCTATGGCATGCTTCCAATCACACCCAAAAGAAACCCAAAAAATGCAAGCAAATTTAGTAATTATTGGAATTGGATTGAAATGAATACCATTGGGGATAAAAGGAAAATGGGGGAAAAAAATCAACGGCCTAATAATTTAAGAAATCCCTAGAGATTTATAATAATAATAATAATAATAATAATAATAATAATAATAATAATAGCCAAATTTATTGGCTAACAATAAATAAAATTATCCTTAGGCTAACTAAGGTAGATAGCAACTACCACATTCTCTCATCTGTTATTTAAGTAAAATTCAATCCGATCCAAACATTAATTGAACTCAGACAATTTACTCTTGTATTTTGAGAACGGTGCTTTTAATTTTGGAATTAATTAATAGTCTCTCACTGATTTAAAGATATGTGCATGGAGATGGAGACTTATTCAAATATAAATAGTTTATCATATACATATACTAGGTTTTGCCACTTAACATTTCTAAGTTTTATTTGTATTATATGTCTCTTTTTCTTAACTCATAACATATAAATATCGAATGTGCCTGTATCACTAGTTATTTGTAATTTATGCCTTTTAACTCTTGTACCCTTCTCAATGTTTTGTGTTGCTAGTGTGGTGTGTGTTCATTTGTGTGAACGTTGCAAGTCAAGATCTCCCATGACCAACTTAACTTATTGTTTTGTTGTATTTTGCTAAGTTATCAAAAGAATTGAAAAAGTATATCAGCATACACCAAATGGAACAAGTTAGACAAGGATTGATGAACATACCTCATGGCCATTGCCACTTACAACATCAGGGGCATCAGTGCGTCTATCAAGCGGTATTTTACGTTGTTTCTTCCCAAAATCATACAAAGACTTTGCTCTCAACACATCTTTCGTTGTGCTTCGCCGAATCGGAACTGTTCCTTTCGGGCATCTTTGTCCTTTCTCATGCCAAATTTGCCATGCTCGCCCTCTAGTACTAATATTTGTGTCTCTCATTGCATCTGTTTTTATCACTTTCACCTTAGGCATTTGTGGTGGAACTTTCTGTTAAAACTCGAAAATAAACATCATTCATTAAATTCATCCACCGAAGAAAAATCATGGTAAATTCTGAAGAAGAAAAGTGGTAGTTGGTAGTTGAGAAGTAATAGAAACTACTAAATAATAAAGTCATGTTGCGTTACGTTTCCTCAAATTGAAGGCATTTTGTGTACTTCTTAAGTTTGTAGAGGGAGGGTCCTTTTTACCTGGATCTTGTGATTCTTTAGGAGAGGATGATCTAAAGCTGGCTGTTTTCTTTTATGAACACAATCTATGATATCTCCATCCGGGCTCTGAAAATTAACCAAGAAGACCAAACTTCGTAAAATCCCATCATGCAAAAACACTACAAATATAATGAAATCTGAAGTTAGACTGTACCTCAATGGTAAGGACTGCAGGCTTGTTGATCTTCTTCAAATGCTTTTCGATCCTAGCCAATCTCACGCTACTAACTTGCCAATACTTTGTTACATTTAAGGTGGAAGCAGCAAGATAACCGTGGCAGAAAAAGGTAAGGAAGAAAAATAGCAGGAGAAGAGATGAAAACCCTCTCTTATTCCTTGTAACAGAAGAAGTGCCCATTTCATTCAGTGCCAGCACAAGAAAGAAACAAAGACTGAGGAAACTACAAAACCATTACTGGAAAGAAACAAGTATTCACTCACTTAACAAGCACTTCTTTTTTAATATATAAACCCCAGAAACAGCCCAAAAGCAAATGCAACACAGAAAACGACCCCTACTAAATGCACATTTGCCCCTCCCCGCTTTGTCTCTAAGTCTTTCTCTTTCTCTCAATGCAGAGAAGAAATGAGAGAGGTGGGTGCAGGATAATTAAGAAAACTCAGCTGAAAACAGTAACACAAACCCCAACAAAGTTACAGGAGCTGGAGAATCATCATGATTGTTTTTGCTGTAGTAGCATATACATAGGATTTATGGCTAACATTAAACGCTGTTAAACTTTGTTTTTTCTGTTGAGGACTGCAAAAACGTTGGGACTGGGATTTGCACCATCAAGAAAGTTGATAAAAGAGATATTCAAAGCTTTATAAACATATAGACCTACCCACATTGCTCAATACTACACTCCCCACCCGACCTTCTTTTATTGCACCCACTTGATTATATGTATCTGCCTCTGTCACCACACAATCTTCGCCATTAATATTCCTCCCAAAGTCCTTACCTTTCTACGCCCTTCTTTTTATTCAGTTTGGTTCCCTTGCTCTCTTTCCCTCCCTCCCTCCCTGCCCCCCTTCCAAACAGTCCCAACTGGATCAGGGCTAATATATGTGTGCGTTGATTTACGTGTCTCAGATTTTTATTTACACAAATAGTACAAGTGTTTACTTTTGACAACTTTTAAGCGTAAATTACTATAGCCAAAATAAAACACCTTCTGAAAATTTACCTTATATTGTGTAGCTATATATACTTTGAACCATTTGCTGTAAATGTTTCGCAGTTTATATAAACAAAAATTACACACATGTAATTAGTGCACCGCTACATAGTTATTGTAGCGGCCCTTGATCCCAAGTAAACTCCTCTCTTTCTTTGATACTGCCACTACATTAAAAAGAAATATATGGTTATGATAATTCTTTTTTTTTTTGTGGGTAATTAAATCAATGAATGTGACAATTGTGTACAACTCATTATAATAACTACCTACATGTGATGGTCAATTTTGTGGGCTGTTCTATTTAAAGAGTGAGATGGCCCTAGTTTTCTCCACCTAAAAATCACTTGATTAAGAGTTCCTTTCGAGTTAACAAGTAGCATAATGACTTTCATATAGATTTGACGTTTATTTATTCATTTCTTAGGCACTTGACATTTATTTTAGTTAGCTTTAAATTTAAATACTTATTAATTTTGAAAAGCGTTTTCCAGCATATAAATGCTATTGCTTTTGATTTTTTTTTTCTTGAACAAAACAGGCCCCGTTATACACACATATATGCATATACAAATACATATTTATATATAATGCAACGGGCAAAAAATTGGTATACATACGGTCATTAGTGTAGGAGGAGAAAGGGAATGTAACCTACAAAGTCAATGCATGGAACCCAACGTTTAGTCCCTCACCTCGTTAAATTCTCAGTGGATTCATAATTATTTATATTTATATACTTTAGGATAGAATTTCCAAAATCATGTGTTCATGTTGGAATTTCATTATTAAAAGCAAGTTTCTTTCTTTTTCTTTAACCTACTTCAGCCCAGTTGTTACTTGCTAGTAGGTCACAAACTAAACATTCTTCCTGCTGTGCCCTTTGGTTGGGATTGGGACTTGGGGACCTTTCTTGCGAAAGTTTTATTGTCTTTATCAATACTTTTCTCTACCTAAAATTTACATACGTGAGTGAATGTAGGATATGTTGCTGTCTTGGAGTTAAGATTGTCAATTATAGTTTTATACAACCAATTATGAAAAGAAAAAATCTCCACTGCCTAATCATTAATTCTAAAATTAAAGTAGTAGGAATGCAGTAATGACTAATGCTGTCCCACTGATTAATAAACATAACATGGCAACAGAAGGATCTGATGTGAATGCTCTGATCTGTCTACATAATATCTCAAGATTTATAGACTTCTTCTCAAGCCCCCACAACTAAATAACACAAAAACATTATTCTAACATCCCAAAAGGCAAAATACATTAACAACAATGAAAAGGACCTGTTTTTACTGCTTGTAGTTGTATTGCCTTGGAAGAAACAATATATTTGAGACATTAGGAATTCTAAAAATTTTGATACATTACATTATTTCTCTTTCTTTTATTTATTTTTTGTTCTTTAATTTTGGTTGCCTTCTTAATCCCAAATACATTAATTATTTAAATATATGATCCTTTTATTTTGGGGTTTGGACAAGGAATTATTATAACTTTTACAGTGTAAAATATTTTTGTGTACAGCCTCTCTCTATCATGTCAACTTGTGTATCACGCATGAATTTGAATTAAGTATTATTTTTTAAACGGGTTTCTAATTAATTCTCTCAAAAATTATATTTCAATTAGGTTCAGAAACATTGATTTGGTGCAATGAAGTTTAAGACACTGAAACTATATATAGATTTTTTTTTCATAAAGTAAATCTAGATGAGTTATTTGTCAGACAAGAAAAACTTTCATATTCTTGCTAGAATGAATATGAAAAACAATGGTGTGATTATTTTTTAGTATAACTTTCCCCTTTTATTTTCACTGAATCATTTAATAAAGAAGGATAATGTTATCATGGTTTGTACTCTCTTGGAATCAATTTTATTTTTTCACTAATACAAAGTTTACCAGTTACCCAAAGAAAAAAAAATTACAATTCTTCTCATTATTATGCACCCTGAAACAAACATTTCTTACATTCAAAGATAAATTTAAGTGAAATTCTAAAATCCCTATTGGACCTTTAGCTCTTGGAAATAAATAGGATTAGATAAATACTGTTTTCTTGCTCTAACTATCCTACTGCAATCAGTATTTTCTCATAATCTCCACCATAATTCATCATTGCACCCGATCTCACCTTCGTTCTCGAAATCTCGTCTTAGGCGTTACTTTTGTTGTTGGAACTAGCCCTCTTCAGAACTTGAGAAATTAAAAAAAGAAAAAAAAAAAACACAAACACACACACACACACAAAATCTTGACCAAGCAGCTTTTGATTAGCGCTCTGACTAACCAAATATCAGAGGGTTCAGAAATGGTCACTCATCAAATTTGATGGTTTTCTAGGATTTACTTTAATTGTTTAATTGAAAAATGGGGTTTAACTTCTCACACTTTCCTCCACATTTTCTGAGATTTTGTGTAATAGATTTTCAAATTGGAATCAACTTTAATTCACTTCTACTTCAATCTCACGGTTCTCATAGTTCTATGATCACATAATGAACTAAATCACATAATTGGCAAATGCTGTTGAAATATTAGGAATATAAGACTGCAAATTTAGGATGCAAAAAATCAAGGATCCAATCATACATGACATCTATTATTCATTTTCAAAAATGGAAAGAAAAAAAATGCAACTATTCAAGGACAAATTTTATCTCACGCACTACAACACATGCACATACACAGTGAGCTACAAATCAGTTAGGATCCTCAGTACTACTTTTCCCAATATCATTCACAATGAAGTGCCGCTTTACATTCACACTTTACAAATTATTTGACTTATTTAAATGTGAATACAATGTGACACTTCATTGTGAATAACACTCAATTGACACCGGAAAAAGTTACACTACGAATCTCAACTGCCAAACATGACGCATGTTTCATGTTTGGTTTCAATGTCCATCATCCATACAGCTATTCAAACCGAAAATTTATCAAATTTCCATATTTACGAATAACATGAGAGGAGATAATGTCCATCAAATCCCTTTCAAATGAAATCCTAGTTTTCTCTGAAGAACCCAAAATTTTAGGTGGACAAACCTTATTGAGCAACATGACTTTTGTAAGAAAACGTTTTATCAATGCCTTTTTTTTTTTCTTTGACAGATATACCGAGTGTGAGGAGAAGAAAAATGGAGAGGCGAAAGGATACGAGAAATAGAAGAAAAGAAACTACTAAACTGCATGGCAAACATTGAAATTCTATTGCATTGCAGTGCTCAACCAATGACTGATTAGACAACTGCATCTGTACCTGTAACTGCAAGTATAATATGTACAAAAATAGATATCGTGTACGTTTGGTAAGATCGTCAGAGGTGTACAGAACTATCGGTTGGCACATTTAACATGCCAATAATCAAATTGGATCTAGCTTGGAATGCATCCAATCCATCAAATTGGCCCAATCAAATTTCTGGTTTGCCCTGGATCCGTACTGTAGAGTGCTACTTATGTTGACAAAGATATAAATTTCTCTATAACAAAAAGAAGATAAAGGATCACTACTATTGAGCTATGTCATCAGAAGGACCATCTTTGGTCTGTCTAGCAGAAATAACCCTATCCAAGGTTTCATCTGGGACCTTAATTCCACTGGTCTCCAAGTCTGCCACAATGGCAATAGCTGCATCAAGTTCCCGAAGATCAAGACACAATGAAATGATTTCATCATACAAGGGGCTGCAAAAGAGATATGCAAAGAGTAAGTACAAAGACAGATGTCTAAATCCAGTAGACTATTAAAAATGGTCATTCACAGTCAAGATGGAATTCAAAAGAAAGCCACAGGAAGACAGCAAACACCATTTTTTACGTCATGCTTCCCACTCCTACAGGTACTTTTTGCAAAGTTCTATGTGTAAGCTATATCATTGGACTTGAACAATCAACACATTTGATAATTTGCAACTCATGCTATCAGATCCTTATTCATGCTCTTTGTTGTGCCACCATCCCGCAATACTAATGTGACGCTAGTAGACAACGTTATTCTCATTACACAACAGATGCACAAAACAAGGAATAATTGTTACACACTAAGCAACAAGATACAATCTTTGGAAAGAAGCTTTATGACAAATTACGTATGTAAAATTTTCAAAAATAGCATCGAATCACCAATTGGAAATTTGGTAACATGTAGACCTAGATAAGTTTATTTCGATAATATTTATCTGAATTCATATCAGATTCGAGGCTTTCACGCTTTCTCAACTTCCCATTTGGAATTAACATATTTCTTTGTCATGTTTCACAACTCATCAATCCAATCATTGCAAAATCCAGCAATGATTTTCCAACTGCACCAAACCATCCATGAAAAAGGTAGCTCAGACACTGAACCACACTATAATTTAACTCCAAGCAGAATATTCTGTCCTCTTAAGAGAGACAAAGAACCAAAAGGTAAAAATGAAAGGATGCTTCTATGGAACATTCCATTTCTTTGAGCTATTTCGAAGGGGATTCAAATGGTTAGGGATACTATCGAACTAGTCGAGGATGAATCTGACTCACAAACTGACCTAAGCCTAATTTAGTCAAGCTCACAGGATCTACTTTGATGTTGATCCAACCTTGTTGTTGATCACTACGGTGAGGCAAATTCATGCACAGACATGCTTGCCAGTTTCAGAACTCAGCATCAGATAAAGCCAAACCAGACAAATGGAATCTTGATCATTCCAAGGAGATACTCTAGTAGAGTGACATTTCTAATGTGTCCCTAGCCTCTTATATATGACTATCGAAGAAGAAGAAGAAGAAGAAGAAGATAAAGAATAGTAATTAATACATTTATTAACAGAGTCATCAGGAAAGGAATTGATACACTACTAATGAACAATAACAAGAGCTATTCTAAAAGTTATGTTAGTTTATATCTTTGCATTAACAGTTTTCCTTTTAAAAACAGAGGATAGATCAATATCACATCATCAGAAATCAAAATTAGTTTGATAACAAAAATTTGGACCAGAAATTTTATCTGCACTAGGTTGACTAGCATTCGTGAGAAAATTCATCAAGAGAGGGAGAAAAGGAAACTATTAGTCATCCCATGAAAAATATCAACTCAGATATAGTTGTCTTTTTGTCCCTTCGCCAATACATTTAATGCAGAAATAAATTGTGTATTTTGGTTTTTTTTTTTTTTTTGTGTCTGTGTAAACGTCAATGATTTCTGCAGTAGTTGCTAATTAGGATTTCTTTTTCATCCATGTACAGTGTATCAAAGACACCACCATAACTGTTACCAGGGATACGATCCAAGCATCAGGACTGCCATTTGCATTACCGCCACTATTACCATAGCAGCATCTCAACAAATAGTGTGTTAGTAGTTTTTGGAGGAGAAGTGAACAAGACGGTTGGGGCACAAGAAGTGATGGAAGTAAGATACAGTAGCTGGGTCAGAAGCTAACAGCATCAGTACTAGGGAGGTGCGTAAGGTGTAGGAAACATTAGCTGTCAAAGAAGGGCAGGTTAGAGGTATTTCAGCAACTAATATAGGGTAGAAACTCTCTAAAATCATAGTCACCCTAAAGATCATAGTCATGGAACTCAAATTGCATCCGCAAAGAAAAGTTGTTTTGTCACTTTCATCAGGCAATTCAGTGAAATGAATGAAATTTATCTCACTAGAACCACAATCTTACCTGCCAAATAAGTAACCCAAACTGTGTGTTGTCTGCAAAATTTTCAAGAATGCTGAAGGCATAGGAGCTCGTATAGCAGCACGCAAAATCATAGCACAATCCCCAATAGTTGGTGTCCCTCCCAGTTCAATCACCTGAATTACATAAGCAGTGATATGCTCAGTAAAGAAACATAAACAAAATGCAACAGTATATGTTACAGCTATTTGGAAACAACTAGAATGAAAAAAATTACAACCACAGATTAATGCTATAATAAGTATTCATCTTGAAACTTGACATGATATAGGGAAAAGCTAAGTTACCACTAAGTTGTACATGTTAAACACCTCAGCGCACATGACACTTCTACTTGAGAAACACCTCAGCACACAGCCAAGGCAGATTTAATTATCTATATGTTCGTTTGGCAAAAGAATCAAGGCTGATATTCATCTTGAAATTGACATGATATATAGAAAAGGCCAAGTTACCATGAAATTATTTAGCTTTCTAGCATACGAAACCTCTACACGATAAAAACCACAACACATGACCAAGGCAGATTTAATTATCTACATGTTTGTTTGGCATAAGAGTCAAGGCCGATATTTTATGATATCATGATGTTCCAATACATTGTGTCTGTTTGGGACATGAAACCTACTTTAGTCATTACTTTAAATGCCAGATCAACTTCCCACTCTTGTGACCATCTTCGTGGAGCTTTGTTCTTCAGTTCTTTCTCCCATGTCCAACCCCAAGCATCGGCAATGGTATACATATCTGATACATCAAACACTTTCCTATTCCTCATCTCCTTAAATGCTTCATGTAGATCTAGAGGAAACCAGTCATCATCGTCGTCATCCTGCGTTAAACTGATATCATTACAAAGGATCTTCGTAATTCAGCGTTATGATCTTAAACAACCACATTATAATAAACACATATCTTGCAAGTACTTCTCAAGAAACAAGAGGCATCATTCATAACTTTAAGTTTCTCTCTGAAAAATAATTTCATTCCAGACATTCTTCACTTTGTTAATGGCCTATATATGGAAAGGAGGAGTTTTAGATGGCTAAAAGCCAAAACAATACCAAATAAACTGAAAATATTCACACCTCAGCCGGCAGTCGAGAAACCTTTCTCCTTGACTTTCTTGATGAGCTAGTTGTCTGGTCAGAGTCTTTCAACAGTTGCACACCAATCATTTGAAGAGGCTTTGCTGCCTCAACTTCTTTGTCCTTAACTTGGTCACCCGCCTGGCTTTCATTTTGTTCCACTTCCTCCTCCTCCTCATCTACCTCATCATCTTCAACCTCTTTTGCAACATCATCAACAATATCAGCTTCATCCGTGACATCAATAATTTCTGAATCATTTTCTTCGATTGACTTGCTGTGATTTTCGTTTAAGCCCTCCCCAAGAAAACGACGTTTCCAGAATTCTGTATTTCCTTCTTCTAATTTGATCCGTGAAATCAGCTCATCCAACTCTTCATCAACCTGTCAAATCAGGGGCACTTAATTCAATAATAACTAGCATAGATTTGGCAGTTTAGCAACAAAGTACATGCCGTTTTCAGCCATGCAGATAAACAAGGATACACATATCAATTTCACAGAGGGATTAAGAAAAATAAAAAAATGATTATGTTACAAGATCAGATCAACCTCTTCTTCCTCTTCTTCAACAGGAGGAACCCAAAGTGGTCGACCTCTAGAACGATTTATTCTTCTTGCTTTTTGTACACGCTGATAGAGTACATTTCTAGTTCCATCAATAGGCAAACTTTGTGCTTCCAGTTCTTCCTTTAGCTCTGATACTATCATTTTACTGGCTGCTTTTGGTTTCAAGGCATTTTGTTCCGGTCCTTTAACAATTTTCTTCAGTCTCTCCTCAACTCTGATATAATCTGATTCAGATACATCCCCTAACACTGCTGGTCCTTCATTGCGTAAGGTTTTTAAAAGCTTTCGATGATGAATCTTCCACTCCTCAAGACATCTTTGTTTGAAGGATGTTTCCATAGGATTAGAATAAATAAATCCTTCAGCATCAGGGTCCAAAGGTGTTTTCCCTCTTCGAGGAACCCAACGCTTCCGTTCACCAGTAAGGCCACCTTCTGCGACATACCTGATTACCAAAACAATTCAAATATAACATTAACAAGAATGGAAGGAGCCAAAGAAAGCATAACAATCAAGAGAAAAGTTAGAAGGGAGTAAAATCCTTTAGAAATCATAACCAGTGGCAGTAATAGAAAGTTTTTAACTCATATAAATTTTCCAGAGATGTTTAGAAACCAGCACCGTATAGTCTTTGAAAAGGAAGTTTGATTATTTTTATAAGATCTCTTCTACTTAAAAAAAAAAAAAAAAGCAGGAATTGGAGGTTTCAGAAGTTCACAAAATTATCATGAGACCCACCACGATATTTACGCCCTAAAGCACAATAGAAAAGACGTTTTGCTGGAAATAAATTTACTTCAATAACATATCAAGATATGCTACATCTTCACATGGAATTGACTTCTGATAGAGATGGGCTCAGGGAATTATCAAGTATCAAAAGCAGACAAAGGCTGATGTAATTGGGAATTCCATTGGCTAATTTTCATTCGAATTGAAAAACGACAAATAAGATTATAAGTGGTAGATAAATTAATTCTACCAATTTCATTATATTATGCACTATATTTCAATAAATATAAATACGCAAGAAAATGAGCATTTCTTCAACTTAGGGGCATGTATCAGTTATTCTCATTTACTTGATTTTTGTAATTTCACTAGAGTCACAAACAGAAAAATTATGTACACAGAAATGTATCTCCCTTCCTCATCCTAATAGAAGAAGAATAAAAGAAATTCATGTTGAAAATTTTACCTTCAGCCACTTTTCTATTTTATACATATTCTTTATCCATGCATACATATTTAGTAAGGTGAAGGAAATATCACACATTAAATCAAGTGAAATGCTCTTGCTTAAGAAAGCAGGCTCATGTTATTGAATTACGGGATAAATTTTTATTCCTATGCCCGATTTGAAATGAAAAAGAGAGTGCCACAACCAAACGATCAGTTGAAGAATCTCCTCGGCACATTCCCCGCTTCAGCTCTGTCCCCTATTGCCCAAGAATCATTGTTATTATCAGACAATTTCACTGCAGTCTCGATGTGCTTCTATAACCTCTCTACTTAATGAATATCGTGATAGGAAATCTCATCAAATGTTCAATTTAGAATCTTTTTGAGTTGAAAATTGTGAATTATGATCATTCACTTTAAAAGACCCAGCAAATGGTTAAGCTCATGTTGCTGGTGAACTTTTTCACATTTCATATGTTATGGTTAATAAGAGATATGGCAAAATCTATGGCCTAGAATTTTGGTATCAGATTCTGCAGTTGAATACCAGTTTTTTTCTACAGAAATGAAACTGTAGGAACTAATAGATCAATATGACATAATTTTACTTACAAGACAAACATTAAGCATTAATTAAAAGTGATAAAACAATATTATAAGTTACTAAGGTCAGTCGTTGCAAGGACAGGGTTGATATTTTGTAGCTAAAAGAGGTACATTCCGAGGAGTGAGGCTAACACAGACTTGAAATTTCAAAATAAATTTCATTTTTAAGCACTCAGAGAATATGTCAAAGAGACATATATGTAGAACCTACTATATAACAAAAAAATTGATCAGTAAGAGAATGAAAATGCATACCTGGCTATGTAATCAATCTCATATCCAAGTTCAGCTTCTTCTTGTAAAGGTTCAATCCACGAGCTAACTAATGTCCGATATTTTCTGCTCAGGATCATAGCTCTAGGTGGGATTGGTAGGCCATCCTTTGCCATGGCATCTAGTGCTTCTAATAACTCAACTATTCTTCCTGAAATTATAATGTAACTACTGATTCAAAAGTACTTAATCAAGGAAATCTCAAGAGATGTTTGATCTTAATCATTTTCTGGCTCAACATAGACCATGAAAAGTTTAAAGTTAAAAGGTACAAGAATTCATCTTTCTTGACGAAAGACAAAGAAAGACACCGTGTGTGTGTGTGTGAGAGAGATAGAGAGATAGATAGATAGAGAGAGAGAGAGAGAGAGAGAGAGAGAGAGAGAAGCGATAGGAGATGGAAAAGATGAAAGCACATAAAAATACATACCTTCTCTACACAAGGCTCGAAGGTACAATGAGAGTGGATCCCCATAGTTGCCCTCATGATGCAGAACTTTGGTTCCCCCTTCAAATCGTTTGAGAGCACGGAAATGCCGAATTGCCTCTCGCACAACACAATATTTGGTAAAGCATTCTACCAATAACCTGAACAAGCAGTTATCAAGTCACCAATGATTGTCAACAAGCAATCCGTATGGGAATTAGAAATAGTTATCATATACAACCTACCTAACTTCTTTATCAATCAAGCCATTACAACTGAAACAAGTACAATTTTCAACCTTCATATTCTAAAACAATAATGTTTTGCTCCATACATATATGGGTGCTTTATCACCCATGACAAAATCCATCTAGTTGAAATCTGCTAGGGATGTCTTGCCACTGCTTGAACCCCTTCATTTCACTAATTAGGACATTGGCCAAAAAACCTTTTATCTGGTAAATGGAAAAATCTATTCTCTAGTTCAGAGGGTTCTAAAAGTATAATAAAAACCAAGATGCTGCTGCATTATATTGTGGGGAAACAAACTTCCTAATATATCTAACATTCTTGCAATGTTTCATCATAAAAAGTCAAATTTGTAATTAACTGCACTTATGAGACACTAACCACACATGTTCAAACACCAATTACAAGGCAATCGATACCACCAAATGCTTCTTAAATAAGAAATGAATCATGTAGATATCTACAAAAGTACCAGTAGAATTCAGAATTCATTCCCTAATTAAACTCTACAGGTGTAATTACAAATATGGGAATACACGTTGCTTTTATTTTAATTAGAAGTAACCTGTAATTAGCTCACTTACCACCCTAAATTTACAACTCTTTCTATGGCAAAGTGCTTGTGTCATGTTAGACCAACATCTCAATATCATGTCCAGATGCAAGATTTCAATCACAAACATCTTTTACCATTCCAGACAGTGCGGTATCAGTTAGCAATTCTAAGAGGTGACACCGATCTGAGAGAAGAAGCTAAACGTTTTTTTTTTTTTTAACTTTTTCCAATAATTATATGACAGCTATTTTGTAGTCTGTTCACCTGCTGTAAGCTTCAAAATGGAGCAAAAAGTGAACATTGCAAAGATCTTAAAAATTGTTTTGGTAGCAATAGGGGAATGGATCATTATCAGTGACATAAAATAATTCTTCCCTGTTCTAAGGAAGATAACAGGAAATTTTCTTACGCATAGGTTCTCACGTTGGGTTGCAAGCGTTTGTGGTTCTCAACCATCATACCAAGTAACTCAGCAACATCTTGTACCCTACATGTCATAGCCAAATTAGGATACATTGAGTTTATATTAACATAAGCAAAGAAAAGCTTCAATTTTTTTTTATCTTTGACAGGTAGAGTTTGCATAATAGTCTTCCTGCCCAGCAACAAGCTAACTTGTCTTATACAATTATAAATACATTCAACAGCAAGAAGTTTACGGCAGTTGTTAAAATAATCCAAACCTTCCAAAGTTCACACAGATAAGATTTAATCTGAATGAAAGGAGTAAACCCCGCTCTCTCCCCTCCCCCCCCCCCCCCAAAAAAAAAAACACCAAAAAAAACATGAAAAAAAATCCCAGAAAAAAGAAACAAACAGAAGAAAGAGCGAAAGAAGAGAAGAATGCTGCCAAAGATATCTAATTGCAGAAGCTTAAGACCTTCCCACAGGTAAAGATTTGACCAATTTGGTAGTGACTAGACTTCTACACAATCAAATTAAACCTGCCGTCATTTTCAAGTTTGTCTTTCTCCTTCAAAAGAAAAAAAAATGACAAGGACTTGGGCTGAAGTATTTTGAATTAATTAGATATTGTCACAAGCCACACAAGATGGTAAGGACAATAATTTAGGCAGTTGATAACTCTGCTTCCACAACAATACAGACAGAATGATTTACTAAATGCAAGGTGCAAGATTATTTGAATAGTAGCATATCAAACTAGAAGACAGGAATTGTTGCAAAGGATGCCAGATTGACCAAAATAATCACCTAAAGAGTAACAAAAGCAGTGAGTCCTTTAGAAATCACCTATCATAAGATTCGGCTCTTGTATATGCTTGGATTACCCAATTATAGGTATCTGTATCAGGTTTCATGTAATCTGCCAACCAAAATTAGAAATTAGTTCGACAAATGTTGAAAACTAATGATGGTTGTAAGCTAGGGTTGATAATATAGCTATAGATAAGTACAAATGTATTTGTGCAATTCCTTAGACTTTCTTTTAGTGATGATATATAAGCAGCTAAGCCCTGTGCTCCCAATCAATCATGCCAATGACCAATATTAGTTTTAATGGACTCCAAGAACTCTTGTTCACATGTCAGAGAATAATTCTTCAAGAAAGTGATTGCTGATATGATCTCCACATACGATAAAGGGCTATGCCAAAAAGAAGTAGAAGTAGTTAAATAATCATAAGTCATTACATCAAATTCAAGGAGAAATTTAGCACATTTGCCCTAGTTTATGGATATATATAATGTAAAACTTACAAAATTCACACTGGCCCTTTTTTTGTTTTGGGTTGCATGATCTTTACTCAGCAAAATTTAATACTTTTCACGTGTTGATTGCACACTTAAAAATATCAAACAAGATCCTCAGATTTTCCATTTAAATAGCTAATCACCAAGCCTAATCTCTAATACATAGCACCAAAATTAGCAAACACCCACAAGCCCACATACACGTATATTTATAGCATATACATAAAGAAAAGATCCTGTTGGAGAAAACATAGAATCAGTTTACAGATGCAAAATCACTAATGAAGAATAAGGATATAAGACAAGTTTGACAAAGGTAAAGAAATAACAGACCTTCTCCATATTCCATGTTCTCAAATGTAGAAAACGCAATTTCAGGTATCCCACAGGTAGCCTAGCAAAAGATAGATAAGAAAATTCACCTTAATGGAATATTGGGAATAATTGCAGCACAAAAGAAGTCATAGAACTTTCTTTGATACCACAAACTATGCATCCCAACTCAAGGTCAATTCCTTACAGCTAGAATTGTGAGATGTACTCTAGATGAAAGAGAAGAAAGAAAAGAGAATAAAAGACAGAATATTGTGAGACGTACTCTAGCTGAAGTAAGAAGTCTCTTTCTCGGCTAGAATTACCAACGGAAAGATGGGGACAGAAAAGATGAAGCAAATGCAATTGGTAAGGAATGGAGATAAGAAGCAAATTACCGAGAATGAATCACAGAAATGATGCATCACTTAAGATCTTGAGATCCCAGTACAAAAGAACCTAAAGGATAGAGAAGACACATTGGGATTGCCTTCTCCAGATTGTCAAGCATCATTTCAGAGTGTTTGAATAAGGATTTAAAGCTGCAAGGAGCCACCATGGCTAAGAACATGGAAAAATATCAATGTCTGTGAAGAAGTATATGAAGGTGAAGAAATTGACTTGGTGATCTTTAGTCAAAGCGATGGACAGATTATGCTTCAAAGGCGAAACAATATCTACATTCTGCATCAGAATTAACATTGGATAGACTTACAGATGGAGGAAGTTACACAGCAGGAAGGAATTTTGGGCAGCCTCTGGCTGAGCTAACACTCATAAAGGAAAGTTTAATTACACATCGATTGGAGTCAAGGATTTGTTCTGTTTGTGGGATTTAGGCATATGGTTACTTAGCTTTTCATAAGTGGTGTTGAATGGCTACATTAATCCATGCAATTAAATACATGGTAGGCATCAGTTCCTATATTCTGGGTTGCAAGAGTACATAGTTATGCCCTCTCTTTGCTGCATCGAAATCAGAAGTGTGCAATCAATAAACACTTAATTATTGAAATCTTTGTTAGTGAACAACAACTTCTGTAGAATCAAATTCTATAGTTATAACACAAAATTCCTTCTGACCAACTATTACTTCAAATCCACATTTTTTTAATGCAAAACAAAATCACAATTAAGGTAATCACCAGATTCAAATGACTGACCTGCACACTCAAAAGACAATTGAAGTGGAAAGTAGTTGCCATTCTGCCAGCTGCCTCCATTTCATATGCTATGGTCAATGCATTTGAATGATCTCCGACTTTACAGTCTTCCTCAATTAGGAGGTCATAAAGCTCATCAGTAGCTCTCAGCCCACCCTCCGCCCCCTTTAAGAACACTTTGTTGGCATCTTCTAGATGATTGCTTCTCACGAGTTCCTCTGGCCCCCAAAACAAGACCAACTCAAATTAATAAAGAAACAAGGGAACAAATCAGAAGAAACCATCAAATCACATCATAAGCTCAAGTACACTGTACCAACAAAAACCAGCCAGGCTTTCCTAATGTCAAATTTCAATTTCTCCATTGCTGCCAGAATTTCTAAACCTCTAGTAGAACAACCTTTTGAACCAAATAAGCGTATCAAAGCAACAAAAGTTTCATGAAGAGGCCGAAGACCTTCACTCAACTCCCTTCTAAGAGCATGCATCTGCAATATGTAGCAGCTATGTGATGAATTATCTCTTGCTTTATACAATATTCTACTTGCATGTAAAATATCAAAAAAGAACGAATTTTCTGATTCTAAATTCAAGGATATGTACAAAGTAACATAACGATGCACATCCTCTTTATAAGCAACATAGCAACATGCTCCATTTGGTGAAACTAAATGATAAATGAGATGGTCTATGCAAACCGATTGGGAAGAATGTACAGATAAGAGGAACCATTAGAATTGAATACAACTGAATATATTTAATGCCTGCACAGCATTATAGTTTGAATTTTGCCTTTGATAGTCTGACTTTATCAATGAATAAGGAAGAGCTGAATAAATGCTGTTGATAATTAACCGAATGGAACTCAGAATTTAAATATGCATAACTGCAATTAGCAGAAGTATAGATGACACTATTATTTCAGCAAAAGGGATTAAATAAAATACTTTGGAGTGATTGAAAAAATTGCTATCTCATAAGGCCCAAGAGAACCAATATCTTCAACTAAATTCATGAGCTTTCTATGCACGTATTCCTCCTTCAACGAACAACTGTTGCCTCAACCTATGGCATCTGATCAAATAATTGAATCATACTGGCCTTGAATATGAAGCATTTTTAATCCATAAACCAGCAGCTCTCGCACTCAAAATACACGTGCTTGCCTCGGAACCTTAGTAGATATTACAATCTAACAATTTGATATTTGCTTAAGCATAATGACGCATTCTTAGGTACAGTAAGGCACAAAATCTAGAAATACGACAACATGCTGCTTAAGTTTGCTCTAGACAAAAAGAAGCCGCACTTGATTTAGACAAACCAGTTAACCAGTTGTCCTTTCTTGAAGAGATTAACGCACTTAATTCTCACTTCTAGCTCTACTAACACTGCATTGCTTATTTCCAAAAACCAATCTCCAATGTTTGTTTTCCTTCCTTTCTCAAAGCAACAAAATAAACTCCTAAGTTTATCTACATGTACCTAATGGGAAAGCTACAGCGCCAACGTAATTCGCTACAACTTTTTAAGCACAGAAAACAACACTTAAAAGCATAATTTCCAGCATTCGCCAGGGCAAATGTGAATTCCACAGTATAACTACAGCTATATATATATATACACACACACACATATAAATAGAGTAATTACAGCGCCTTCTTCGTCGCGTTTGAGGACATTAGAAACAACCAATCCATGAAAAGAGCGAGGTCCAGGAGTAAGTCCGGCGGCGATCATATCGTAAATAACCTCAGAAACTCCCGAAACGTCAGCGTTTCTAGCTCGCTCCATCAATTCCTCCATGAATACCAGCCTGAGAAGCTTCTCGGCACTCGACGCCGAAGAGATTAAAGCAGCCATGGAGCCATTGTCATCTGGTCCAGTGTAGTGCTGCTGTTGCTGCTGCTTCTTTCTCCTGGTTCGTTTTGGTGACGATGATACTGATGCCGAAACGACGGCGTTCATATGAGGAGGTGGGAATGGAGGGGAAGGGGATATTTTGAATTTGGAAGGGAGATGAGTAGGGAGCGAGAGGAGACTGGCCATAGGGCGGAGGTGAAGTGTTGTTGGAGCGGGGAGTGGATAAGGGGGTTTATTGACAGAAATGAGCGAGGGTTTTAGGAGGGAATGGGGAAAAGGAGAAAGAAGCGCACTAGACGGACAGGTTACCGTTGTCAGTTGCCTATTTAATGAGCTATGTTGATATACTCCAAATAATTTTTCTGAAATGGTGTTCAAACTATTTAGGGTACTTGGTTTGTAGATTGGAATCAGAATCGAAATCAAAATCATTCATATGTAACGAAGTATTTTATTTTAATATCTTTGCTTGGCTAAATGTTGGAATCGAAATTGGAATTATTCACTCTTGAAAACTTTATGGTTCTAATTCATCGAGTTATGTTGATTATCAAATAAATAATGATGTCTACTAATAGTTGATCACAACAAAACAATTAAGAAATAAAAATGAAGTCAAAGTTGCAAAATTTTTAGAAATGATTCTGATCCCCTTCAATTTAGTCAAGAATGGAGAATTCTCAAAATTTCAAAAATGATTCCGATTCCCCGATACCCATTCTTTCAAATCAAGCAGCTTATAAGGGATTCATTCCGATTCTCGATTCTAATTCACATGAACCAAGCAGCTCCCAATTTTTATGGTGTTCAGACTTTAATATATGGCACTACGTCATATAGGGTGTAATTTTATATTTTACATAATTGACATAAAAAATTAGATAATTGATTTGAATCGACATTGGCACCCAATATTAAATGTGAGAATTGACCAGTAATTCGGTAATTCAGAGTTTGTCAATTTTTTTTTTTAATTTACTAATCGAGAATTCTTGTACACACATATGTATAAATATATATGAGATATGTGGCATTCCTTAGTCTTTCTCCATCACAAATATATACACGAAATGTGTGTGTGTGTATTTCGCATGTGTATATATATAGAGGAAGTATAGAAATATGTGAGATATGAGGCATTCTTGCATCCTTCTCCATCACAACTATTGGAGAATATCAGTCGGTGGGGCCTCTTAACCCTTTTTTTTAAATTTTTTTCCTTTATAAAATATGTCCGAAGAGGATTTTTGACGGGGGAAGAGCACTGCATCGAGCAACGTCAGAAACATGCAAATCTTCGTCAAAACCCTAATCGGAAAAACAATCACTCTCGAAGTCGAGAGCAACGACACCATCGACAATGTCAAGGCCAAGATTCGTGTCCAGTATTTATATTCTTGTTCAAAATTTTCTTAATTCAGTTGTATTAGTTTTGCAGGTCTTTATCTTTATCCTTGATTATTGATCTTACACATGTATTTTTGACGTTGAATTCATTTTTCCATTGTGTTTAGACTTATTTTAATTGTTTTCTATTGGTTGTTTTATAGTATTTTTTTTCAATTTCTTGGTTTGACAATTAATTAGCATGCCTAATTGAAATTTGAATCAACTTTTTTTCTTTGTGTTTGGTGAAGTTTAGGGGGATTGAATAATTTGAGGACTGTGGTGGAGCTTATGCTTTGTGTTCTTGTATCTTACATTTAGGATTGGTGGGAAAAGCTGTTATGATATTGATTTCAGCACTAGTTTTGTGTTCGTTTGAAATATGATTAAGAGTGTCTGGTATATTATATGAGTTTATCACGTAATTTGTCTAATCTGTAAAATGAGCAATAATTCTTTTACAGAATTTCTCTTGGACAGAGATTATTTTTGTCTTTTAAGATTTGATTTATCTAGGCTTATGATTTCAGCATCTTGAGAAGGATAATGATGTTGAAATTTGTCAAGAAACTTGGTTGGCCTACTTTATCATGGAGTATGTTTGCTTGTATCCACTTTTTTGGTTATTGCTTAATATAAGTAATTGTGGAAAATTATGGGGTTCTCATCTTGCAAATTCAAAATTCTGTGTGCTGGATGACTGTTGAAATTTTGTTGGTGGAGTGGTGGTTGTTGGCTTAGTGTTTATCTTTTTTGGCCAAAAGTTGATTGCACAATTTTTTTTACTTAACTCTTTACTGTTTTACAAGGCCTTTCTATTTGATTGCCATATATACAAAAGTCAAGTTGATGTATAACTAGGTATTTCAAACTATAAGTGTATCATTTTGATTGGTGCATGCTGAAAATTATGCAACATTGGTTTTGGCTGTCTAGTCTATACTGTAATTCATTTTGTTGCATTTTTTAAAGAAGTGGGCAATTTTTTTATTTGAAGTTTTAGATTTTCATGGAACCATGGCTGTGTATGAGGTACCTAACCTCCTTAATATAAGTTCTTTAAGTAATAGTATGATAAAATTTCTATGTTTTGCTATAAGGTAGGGTTAGCAACTTAGTATGTTAAATATATATAGGTTGCAAAATTTCGGTGTTATATGATAATCTAGTGCATCAATTGATGATTTTGTCAGATACTTTGAGTTATGATTCTTAAATAGGTCAAACTGACAATTCATGTGTTGCTACCAAGACAAAGAAGGTATTCCCCCTTATCAGCCAAGGCTGATTTTCACTGATAAATAGTTGGAAGATGGTCGTACTTTGGCTTATTACAATATTCAGAAAGAATCAACGCTTCATTTGGTTTTGAGGCTTAGAGGAGGAACGATGATCAAGGTGAAGACTCTTACAAGGAAAGGAAATTGAGATTGATATTGAGCCAACTGATATCGTTGATAGAATCAAGGAACGAGTGAAAGAAAAAGAAGGAATTCCCCCAGTACAGCAAAGGTTTGATTCTTAACTATCCAGTATCATGTGGTGCCATCATTATCTATTTGTAAATTGGTCCTTCATCTGATTAACACCATTTTTTTGTTTGGAATAAATGATAGCGATATCTCTGTGCAACTATTGTGGTGTTTTTTTCATTTATTGAATTATTTGTGGGAATATCACTGCTATTGCTAGTTAAGCATTTTTAATTTTGTGGATATCTTAGTATTCATATATACGCTTGTACAGGTGCGTGTGTGTGACTTCAAATATGTAAAGCACATCAAAGCTGGAATCTAAATAGTGGAAGGTTGAGCACTTCTGAAATTTGTGGGGAATTATGTATAGCATGGCATTGAAAAGCAATTTGAGACATCACAAAAGAGAGAATATTTGTGGAGTTGTAGCCTTATCATGTGTATAAAGACTGTAAGAGGTTTTTATGACATGGTTTTTGAGGATCTGAAAAAGGCTTGGACAATAGAATTTTGATGCCAAAAATCTGATGCATGCACAAGCTTTGAACGTGTAAGACATTAATATAGAATCTTTAAATGTAGAAAGAGCAAGATGTAAGCCATCTGATGTCAAATATTTTTGTTGCTTGAACGCATCCATTTTCTTTTTTCTGAGCTCCCTAGGAACGAAACACCAGTGGGCCTTCTGGGAAGCTTTGCTTCTGTTTCCTGACAGTAGTTCATAACTCCAGTTGCTGTCTATTATTTCCAGTTACCTGCTTTTCCTTTTTCCTATTGGATCCACTATTGAAATGGTTGTCTGTTGATGGTGTCTAGTAGATCTTACTATTGATCTTATGTCTCCTATCCTGTTCTTATTGCTTTAAGATGATGTTTTTGGTTCTATATCATGTTTGGTAAAAGTTAAATAGTCCAGTGGATGAATTTTATATTATCTTTTGTCCATAATCAAGCAAGAAATAAATGCTTTTACGTGTAAAATTTTGTTGACTTGTGGAATTCTGAGTAAAAAGTCAAAATTCTACCCCCGCTCAAAATATATGTACATGTCTTTGTTTTTAATTTTATGTACGCATTCATCTATTTGAACCAATACATTTATTTTGGAAGCTTCCATTCTCTTCTGATATTTTGTTGATAATACTTTCTTGCTGCAGGCTCATCTATGCTGGCAAACAGCTTGCGGATGACAAGACTGCGAGAGACTATGATGTTGAGGGTGGTTCTGTTCTTCATCTTGTTCTTGCTTTGAGAGGTGGCGTTCTTTAGATTGCACTGTGTAGTTCTGCAAATTTACTTGTTTAACCTTTTTATTGCAAACGAGTATGCTTGCCAAGTCAGAGATTGGGGTGTACTTGTGATAAAGATGGGAACTTGTGATTAGATATTATTGAGCAATGTGTTTTATTTGAGGGGTGCGCTTTGTTCGGCTGTATTGATGTCTTCTTCTTTCATTTCCCACCTCTTCCCGCATTCTAAAAATTGTTGTACACTTTTTTTTTTTGGTCCTGTTCATGACTTTTGGTTCCTCACATGTGAGGTTTTATATATTTTTTTTATTCCATTACTTTTAAGCGGATGAGTTTGGTCTTAACATATTTAAACTGCAACTTTATTTATATCAAAATTCATTTTCGGCTATATTTTTACCTAAATTGACAGAAAAGCCAAAATGTTGTAATTACAGGCGTAAAATTATAAAATATATGGGCAAATCGTTATTGATACAAGTTGAAGAAAAAATGGAAGCAAAAATTGTCTCAATTTGCATACAATTGATTCACACAAAAAACTTAAAATATTCATTATATTGAAAATAATCTATAGAACTCTAAAAATTTATGCAATTATGCTGATACATTACAACGAAGAAAATAAATTTTTTGTATTCTTAAAAACGGCTCAAATAAAATTCTAAACACAAAACCAAACAGTTTACTTTTCCTAGTCAAAATAAAAGCACTTTTACCTTTTCATAAAAAGTACCAATCTAGCACAAAAAGTGCCCAGTTTTCATAATAATGCTAGTTAGTAAAATGATTTTAGGTACCTAAAATGTTGTTGTTGGACTTTGGTTCAAAGTATCCAAAACCACAATTTCATGTGAAAATGTGACCGATAATGAGTTTTGGGACCCAAAAAAAAAAAGAGTGATTGGTAATGAGTTTTAAGCAAAAAAATGTCAACTTGATATGTTAGGAACCAAACTTATCATTTTGATGGTGAAGAACTAAGAAAATATAAAGCGTCAAATGTTTTTTTTTTTTCCCAAGAGTCAAATAGTCAAATTAATTGTTAAATTATGAAACACTCAAGGTCACTGGTGAACTAAACCTAAGTTGAGACCCACTAGCAACATACATCTAGCTAATTGGTAACTGAATGGTGCGCCAATGGAACTTAAATCTAAAGGCACTACCTTAACATTCATCGATGTAAGACAAGAAACACTTATATTTTACCTCAAGTCGACACTCACCAATACTTGATTTAGTTTTTTTTTTTCCAAGGGTCAAATAGTTAAAATAGTGGTTACGTTATGAACTAAACCTAAGTTGGGACCCACTAACAACACACATCCAGTCAATTGATAACTGAATGGTGCGCCAATGGAATTTAAATCTAAGGGCACTAGCTTAACACTTATTGATGTGGGACGAGAAACACTCATCTTTTACCTCAAGTCAACAACACTCATCAATACTTAATTTGGCCCTTTTTTTTTTTCCCAAGAGTCAAATAGTCAAAATAATTGTTAGATTATGAAATACTCAAGGTCACTAGTAAACTAAACCTAAGTTGAGACCCACTAGCAATGCACATTCAGCCAATTGGTAACTGAATTGTGTGCCAATGGAACTTAAATCTAAGGGCACTACCTTAACGCTCATCGATGTGGGATGAGAAACACTCATCTTTACCTCAAATTAACACTCACCAATACTTAATTTGGTTTTTTTTTTTCCAAGAGTCAAATAGTCAAATTAGTTGTTAGATTATGAAACACTCAAGGTCACTCTAAACTAAACCTAAGTTGGGACCCACTAGCAACACACATCTAGCCAATTGGTAATTGAATGATGCGACAAATGTGAGGGACTAAAAAGTATAGTATTCAAATATAAGTGACTATTTCTGATAATTTGTCCTTTAAAAAAAAAAACCACCCATGTGTGGACTGTATAACTATTTTTTTAATTATACTAAATGATTATACAACAACTCTTTTTTTTTTTTTTAACATACTCGGTAACTATACAACTGTCACGTAACTATGAAATTATTCTTGATATACTTCATACACAGTTACTATAACACCTATTACGTGATTATGCAACTATTCTGAATACGCATCTGTATGGTGACTATACACATATTATGTGACTATGCAACTATTTTTAATACACCCCATTTATGGTGGCTATGCAACTATTTCTGTGACTTCTCTGTGCAACTATTTCTAATAGAATAATGGAAGAATATTTATGCTTAGTACATCACCAACATCCACACATACAAATTGTCTTGTCTTTATGCTTAGTCCATCACCGACATCCACACATACAAATTGTCTTGTCTTTATGCTTAGTCCATCACCAACATCCACACATACAAATTGTCTTTCTTCTAAAATTGTAGGAACTATAATAATTTGCTCGTTTTTTGTTCGTGTTTTGTCTGTGGATATCAACATGAATTATAACCACAATTTTTTGTAGGAGCAATTAAACAACTGCATAATGAATCATAGCCACAATTTTTCGTATGAGCCACTAAACAGCTGCAAAAGCAGATGGAATAAACAGGTGATAGGGCTCGATCGAGACAATGAATTTCTAAATAAGATGAGGAATACAAAAGAGATAACCAATTGGCTGATTATCAACACATGTTGCCACCAAATGTATACATTTATAAAATCGTATATATGCTCTTGAAAAAAATCTTTAAAAGTTATTGGTGGCTTCAATAGCGAAACAAAATCAGTATTCAGTAAGAATTTCAAACGGAATAAAAATATGCTTGGATACCAAACGTTTTCAAAATTGCTTCATTAATTGGCCCCAAAATATGATTGCAATAATGTAGAGGACTATCAAATATGCGAGAAAAACGATTACTGCAACAAGATAGCAATATGCCATGTAAAGATTATTAGGGCGTTCTGATGACAACGATGTCTGATAACATCTTTGATGGACCAAAAGAGAGACTAATTATCACTGGCACAAACAAATGGAAGGCCATGTCTAGATCAATGTAATGATATGGTAATAAGTGAAAGTATATGTTGTAAAAATAGTCATGCCCATGAATCCAAAACCTTGATGGTGCTAAGGTTCATAGGATTCATGTAGGTGGTTGAGCCATGCATCATCTGCTGTACAATCAACCTGTTGGCCCTTTCAGTTGGATGGAAAGGATCCCAGAATACATATGTGTCTCTGTTGGAGCACAAGTTGGAAAAAAGTGTGCAAAGTCCTATCCCGTTATATGGCCCTTGTCCACAACATGCTAGTTTAGATGTCTCAAAACCTGCCGATATTCACCAGTAAAATTGGACATTATTTAGTAGCCGAACCAAATATCTAGATTGAAAATTAAAATGGCAAATGAAATCCATGTGTACCTACCAAATGCTTTAGGGTTGGAAATGAAATCCATGTGTGCTTGATTGGTGTTTGCAGCAACAAAGACATCACTGCCTATCTTTTTATTCAGTCCAATAAGCATTTCAGTTAATTTGGGGTTGAATATTGATGAGGCAAGTTGTAGTTCAGCTGCACATTCTCCGTTGTTGCTACGTGCTAATTCAGCAGGGACACAACCCATTTGGCCTGTTCCTGTCACGATTACTCTTCTTGCTCCCAGTTCATACAGCCTCTGCATGTATCTCCAAAAAAAGTTGAGGCATGTATAATGCTTTTAGAAAAGATCAAAGACAATGGGAAAATAGGTCCTGAGTTTTTGTTTGTGCGCTTGTTGTGTAGAACATAGGAAAGGAAAGACAAAAGTTTATATTTACCTGCAAAATTTTCTGATATTCAGAGATGAGGTAAGTACAATAATCTGGTAGAGTGAATTGTTGAGACCTTGGAGAATAAGGTATCAAGTAATAGTTGTTGACAAAATCATTGCCACCCAAAGTAATCAGAACAAGGGATTCCTGAACGAGTTTTGTAGCATTTTCAGCTCCCATTAGATCGCTCAATCGCTTCTGGTACTCTTGAAAGTAAGCTATTTGTGAGTAAATATTTATGATGTCAATCTGCAAATATAGCAATTTAATGAAGTTTTTAGTTTCCTGGCTAAATTAGTCCACAGTAAGAGAAAAAACTATTTGAACATCTTGAATATAACATGAAATTAGGGATGTGGTGCAGTCTTTTCTTTTCTTTTCTTGATTTTTTTTTTAATAATGGACTTGGGTGTGCGGACCCTTTCATCACAAAGACATGGGAACTCCAATTGATATGGAATCACGTCTATGAGACATCAATTTATAAATCATGGTCTGTGACAGAAAATTTCTTTTCACTTGTAACTTTTTTTAAGATTCATTCGCCAATTCTAGAAATACAAAAGAGAGAGAGAGAGAGAGAGAGAGAGAGAACTATGTGCAATAGATATTAGCTCTATCTAAGAAACGAGAATAATGGATACTGGAACTGATTATTTTTACAAAAACAAAGTAACTACGGCAAATAGTTATTTTTATAAACAAAAAGTACCAATGGCAAATAACTTTTTTCAAATACAAAATTCATGCTAGTATGATCCAACCCCCAAAATATACATCATATATATAGAAAACTGATAAAAAAAATATAAAAATCTAAAAAGTAAGGATCTGGAAACAAAAAGATGTCAAATTAGAGAACATCAATTTGAGATACTGAAAGATTGACAGTCCTAAAGAATTTTTGGCTTACAAATTGAATTCCAGTATCATTGAGAATGCCAACGCCAGCAGAAGCAAAGTTGGCACCATCAAGTAGCTTATCCCCAGAAAGTTCCGGACTCAAATATGGCAATGTTGGTTCCAAGCCATAGTATTGACCTGATAAAAAACACAAAAATTAATCAACAATTTCACTCAAGATATATCACAAAAGGAAAAAAAAATCGAAATGCACGGATTAGTTGTATATACGATTACAGCCCATTTTCGTGTTTGATTAAATCATTCAAGAGTATATATACAACTAAGTAAAGTAGTACAAGTATAGACAGAGATACTCATGCATGAACTTTTTTAAAGAAAATCTTCTGCTGTTCATGATGAAGAAAAATTGGTCACCGATCAAATTCAAATGAAATTACGAAATTATTTCACCAATCCATAAAAGCTTAAGTATAAAATGATGAACTGATGGTCATCAAAATCATCAGTGGCACATAAAAAAATCAGCACAGCTGAAGAAAATCACGTAAATTTATGTAAACCAAAAAAAATCTGATCAACCTATTAAGTCAGGGATGTTGTAGCCATTTGAGAAACGGCCAGTGGGTAAATGTGAAGGAAAATCAATTCCATATGGTGGTAAGTCGGCTCGGGCAGTGGTGGCCAAGTAGTTGTTATTTCCATTATCAACCAAAGAATCACCAAATACAAAAAATGCCCGAGCCTCAGCTTGATGAGGGATTTTAGCACCTCCAAATACTAGTGAAAGAAGGGCTACTATTATATTTATTATAGCCATTTACTATTCACACAATTATTTCTTAAGAACAATGCTGCTAATAAAATAAGGAGAACAAGGTTTTTAATACTCAATAGAAGAATAATAGAGAGATGTGTGCAAGGTTGTGGACGTTCCTGTATTTATATCGATGAACGCAAAGAAGAAAAGAGGGGTTGGGGAGTAATGGTCATTGGCTTTGACACAGAAACAAATGGCTGGTGATGCTAAGAAAAGACTTTCCACCATGGCATGCAAAAGGGTCAAACAAAATTTAATTTGACAGTTGTTTTTGTAAATTCTAAGAATGCATTCACTTCTGGCTTTGGTTTTTAGTGTAAAAAGATTAGTTCTACTTAAAAAAAAAATGAAGATTGTTATATTTACATGTGTGTTTATTTAAAATAAGAAAACGCGTGAACAATAATAATTATACGTTACTTTGTATGACTACAAAGATTTTGTAAATAGATCATCACAAGTGATTTTCCAATTTTTCCTTTCCTTTCCTGCTTTGCTTTTAAATAACGAAGTGGAAAATGGCTTCTTGTATTTAAGAGGGGCTTGATAACGAGTAATTTCCCATTTGTCTTTCCTTTTTTTGCTTTTTTGTCTGATAAATAAGTGGAAAATGGGTACATATCAGTCTTTCTTTCTACCGTTCAGACAAAGAAGTAGAAAGAGGTTTGCTTTTTGGGAAATTACAAGCCTAAAATATAGGGATAATTTTAGAAACCTACCTTGAAATTTATGATAATTTCACCTAGCACCCTGAGGTTTCAAAAATTACATATACCCCCTAACATTATTGTTTTGATAAGAAACCTTGATCCAAAAGTTATATATACCTAAAATGCCCTCATGCAACTAATATTTAATTTTATTCTCTTCAAACTAGTTTTTTATTCATTTCCTCAACCATAAAACTTCTACATTTCATTTCCCTATATCATAGTATTTACTAAAGGCTTAAAAAGGCTAACTTTTTGTACCATTAAAGTTTCAATCCAAAACAAAAAATTTTCAGCCCTATTAAACTAAAACAAAGTTTAATCACTGCCATAATAAACATAAGCATCTCTCGAATACTGTCTGTCAACTTGTAGACCCAATCCCTTTCAAACATTTAGGTTTCAACTTTACAAATGCAAAATCAAAATTTGTTCATTTGCGGAATTGTGTCTTAAGGCAAATTTGAGAGTCCCGTGACAACTGACATATTGTTACTCAGAAGTTATTGAATGACGAGTAAGAATTGTTAGCGAGGGATGAGAGAATTTACTTTGATTTAATTTTAGAGGGTTACAGAAGTTAGGAAAAGACAAGAAGGAAGGTCTATTAAATTTAGAAAGGAGAAGAAATTGGTTTATTAATATGTTAAGATTACAATGGTCATTTTCCATAGCCAGGGGAGGTATGTGTAATTTTTGAAACTTCAAGGGTGATAGGTGAAATTGTCAGAAATCTCGGAGGAGGTTTATTAAATTACTCCTAATATATCTATATATATCTATATATATATATATATATATATATATATATATATATACAAAGAATCAAAGTATTTACTAGCAGCTTAAACTTGATTAATTAATAAAAGAAAAGAATTTATTGCTTCAAATTGAACTTGCTAGGCATATATGATGTACTTTGAAATAAGACTTAAAATTCCACTGCTTTAAACCAAAAACTATGACCAAAAAGGGAAATTTTTTTAAAAAAATGTAGTGTCATCCCTCTTTATAGTTAAGCCATCCAATTTGCTGACTTGTATTTTTTTTTTTTTTTTATAGTTTGTCCACACAATATATAGGATAATCACGTATTGACCTTTTGCCATAAAGGTGCAAATTACTTATAACTAGATAGAGGTGTGAATAAGAGAGAGCCAATTCACTTCTCAAATTCAACGAGTACCAAATGGCCTTTTACTGGGCGATTTTGGAAACAGAAAACTAATGCAAGTAATTGCCCAACTAAATTTGTTTCGAGTTCAATAAGAGATAACAAGAAAAGCTTGATTTACACAAAGGTTGACTATTCAAACTTTGATTACAGGTGTCTCATTAATTGCTTACTGATCTATAACGCTTTTGTTTGAACAAAATCAACATCTATTGATAGAATCCATAAATGACATTGACTTCTAATTTGGAATGATGTGACCAAATTATCTATATTGAACTTGAACAACACAAATCACAATATTAGTGGTAAAAGAAATCAGTTTTACATAAACCTTTTTTATGCTAAATTCTTAACGGAAAATAACTCAAACGCGAATATAACTCTGATACGGAATTTGCAACTAAATAGATTCAACACAACCAATACAAACTAGGTTCAAATTTTCTAGGATTGTAATTGGTAATAATACCTAGTCAGAAAAAGAAAATGCATAAATAAAAAGTACAAACTCTTCCTGATCGGGGAAACTACCGGATAAAATCAAGAGGAGTGATCAAAAAATACAAATGAAGTACATCTTTTACAGAGATAAAAAATTCTTGAATGTATCTAGTTGATTGATTGAAAAGTCTTTTGACCCCTAAGACTATATATCCAATTAGTTGCAGCAATTTAGTTAAAACGTTCCCCAATTTTGTTGATCATAATATTGATATAATTTTCTGATGTCAAAACTCTCATCTAAATCTCCTTTCGTTTCTTCAAGGATATTTAACTTTCCGGTTTCTGCTGTTAAATTTCAAAGATAGATAACTTTCCAATGTACATCTGGCTGTGAACATATGGGAACGAACCCATAGAGCATTGAACAATATATACTTGCTTACATTTCCAGTAGTAAAATTTCCTTTCCTCAAAAAGAATAAAGAATATATATGCACTTTTAGAATTTCTTTACTACGAGTCGTTGGATCCAAAAAATTCACTTTCAAAGACCAACTTTTTAAGTGGGCATTGTCATTTAAAGGCGCGATACTTAAACTGAATAGGAAAAACCACGCCTCTAAACTTAGGCGTGAAACTGAAAGCCGAACTTCTCCATTCAAAAAAAAAAAAAAAAAATTCAATTTCTTTATATAGTCTATGTGCATGCATGTGATTGTTTACAGATTTATAACAAAGAAATAACATTAAAGAAGCAAGATTTTTTTTTCTTAAGCAAAAAGAAAAGGATGGGGGTATGCCGGTAAGACTATAAAGATAAAAGTTTTTATATTGTCAATCATTTCCAAGGGACTACAGCCACGTTCAATATGTATAGGAATGCCTTAGCTGTCATGAAGTAACGTATCAAAGGAGGACCTTGGGACATTAATGAATAAAACTAAATTTTTTATTACTTGATAATTAAGAATCCAGAAATCCTTTTAAGTTAGACAAAATGAATCCCACGTACTTTCAAGAAATAATTCTTTTGTTTCTACAAATCATTGTAATATACTTTGTAATAATCTCGAGGATATAAGTCTGCTTCGAACCAAAAAAACTATCATTTGCAGTCAAGATTCAGTCAGTGATTTTGATTTTTCTTGTATATAAAATAGGCTAATGGAGGACCAGTCCAGCAATAATATATCCAAGTATGTACACACATAATTTTTAGTAAATATCTCCGAGTAAGAAAATTGAATTTAGCATAGTGAAAATATGAACATTTTCATCGTCAATTTCATAAAGTACAGTATTTTATAGGAGTACTAACTACAATTATTCTCAACTGCCCGCTTGCAGTTCATTATAGTAATTTACTTGCATGGTTGCATTCCACTCTGCAAACTATAGTCAGCGAAGGACAGAACGCACTCCAAACGCCAACTCATTCATATAACTGTCTCTTGGACCAATTTTAATTTCTACTCTACCTCTTTTCAATGCGTCTCCTAGCTGTCCAATTAGTGCCTGAAATTCCATAAGATATCTCCGGCAATCACACTGGGATTAGATAAGTTAAATGACATGAAAAAGAAAAATGGTCAGTGTTTTATGAGTTAGACATTATTTGGTAATAATGATATCAGTAGTTCTTGTTGAATGCTGGATGAAGGTGTCAGAGTAAGTTAGTGGCCCTTGCTTAATGCTTCTCATCTGCCAGTTTCGCTACAATGTTTGCCAAATGTGATTTTCAACACTTAGCAGATGTTAGGGCGATTAGCTTATTATCAGACACAGAGCAATGTATATTCACGAACTTCTGACTCAGGCAACTTTGATCAACTTATAGTAAACTGAAATTTTACTTCATTACAGATAGATATTGAATTTCCAAAATTACACCCCAATTTTGTAATATAACAAACAAGACAAAATAAATTACCACATGGTTTTCACCAAGAATACAAACCATAGAAGAATAACAATTCAATTTAGATCTAGGTCCTGCTCTCCATTGACAAGACGGCACTGAGATTCATTGGGCTCATGTAGCTGGTTGTACCAGAAAAGATCTGCTCAACAATTATCCTGTTCGCCTTTTCTGAGGGATGGAATGGATCCCAAAATGCATAGATGTCTCTGTTGGGGCACAAGTTGGATAAGGGTGTGCAAAGACCAATGCCATTGTATGGACCTTGTCCACAACATGCTATCTTTGATGTAACAAATCCTGCCAAAAAAAAAAAATCAGTAAAGCATGTAATTACTGCTCTTTTTAATTGAATATTGAATCCATTATCTTAGTCTCGTGGTAAAAATAAAAATGTCTATTAATTATCAGTCACTAGTCAATAGAAGGTAATTATATTCCTAAATGTTATGCCTTCCATTCCACCTTCCCCACCCTCTTTTTTACCCTCAAGAGAGATGAATTTATTACTTCTTGTTAAAGCTAGGATCACTGATTCGCCATGGCCATTCATGTATAATGTCATCAGCCTATCGTGTACAGACACATGATCAGAGTGGTCCGCTACTTTCAATTAATGCATGGCATTCTTTCGCCTTGCCAGTCATGTTTACTAGTAGCTGGCTCTATTAGAGGAAGTAGTTGGGAATTTAACTCTTTCTCATAAAGTGCCTGAACCAAAGAGTACAGCAAAAGATAGATGCAAACGAAATGGACTAATGAATGACTCATGACTTACCATATGCTTGAGGATTAGAGACAAAGTCCATGTGCATTTGCATTGTGTTTGCAGCCATGAACACATTAGATCCAATTTGACTATTTACTCCACTTATCATTTGTTGTAATTGTGGATTGAACAATGCCGCAGCACGTTGCAACTCAGGTGCACATTCACCAGTTCTACTCCTCTGGGCCAATTCAGCAGGCACACAACCCAGTGGACCTGTTCCTGTTACTATCACCTTTCTCGATCCCAATTCATACAGCCTCTGAAAACAATAATGAATAATAATCATGGCCTTAATCCTTATGGGTCGATAAAATTTGATCATAAAAGAAAAATATGGTACACTGAATAGGTGGGGCACAAAAAGAAAGGAGCCCACGTTCCATCATTAAGAAACAATAATAGCCCTAAATTTACTTGGCCTTTTTTCTTGTTTTCCATGCAAAACATGCATAGTTATACCAGTTCAAACCCTCAATGCTAGTTTTCCTAGTATCAGTCTAGTGCCATTAACCAGAGATTGTTATCTTTTGCATTCATACTATAATAATTATCTGATTTATTCCAAATGTGATAAGTGTGAATGTAAGGTGGCAATCCCTTGTGCCAGTTTTCCAGTACCAGTCCAATGTCATTCACCAAGAATTACCAGCATTTACACTATAATAATTATTTGATTTATTTTAAGTGTGACGAGTGTGAATGCGAAAGGTGACAATTCTTGGTGAATGGTACTGAAAAAACTAACATTGAGGATCTGAACCATAACTATACAAAGATGTGGAGTAGGGGTGGTGGGTGGTAATATGACTGAGAGGCAGTTTTTTATAAATTTTAACATAAATTCTTATCTAGCAATGGCTTTTATAATGGTCATGCGAAAGTCAATCAGGATGCCTCCATCGCACAGTCACTCCTATCAACTTGACATTCATTTTTGATGATTTAATTGCCACATTTTCACGTTTGCATGAGCTTATTCTTTTGAGACATGGCGCAAAACTAAGCAAAAGTCATGCAAATTATCTACCTAGTCGTTACTAGAAATGTTATACTGTTGTGAGACATATGCTTGGTTAAAAGAGAAAAAGATTCACCAATAGAATTTTGCGGTATTCGGAAATGAGATAGCGGACGTAATCGGGCAGTGCAAATTGGCGTGATCGCGCTGAAAAGGGCACCAAATAGTAGTTGTTGACAAAATCATTTCCACCAAGAGTGATGAGAACAAGCCCTTCATTCACAAGTCGTCGAGTCTCCTCTTCCCCAATAAGACTACTCACTCTTTGCTGATATTGTTGGTAGTATTCCAATTGCTTGGTAATCCGAATTATGTTCAACTGTGGAAGATGGTTGAATTGTTAATTTTAGTCCTGTTTCTCTATATGCCAACTTGCACCAAAAAAAAATAAAATCTAAAATGCTGATGTATCAAGGGCTTAGACTTACAAATTGAAAGCCTGTGTCGTTCAATATTCCCACCCCAGCAGAGGCAAAGTTGGCACCATTAAGCAGCGTCTGTCCTCTATTCTCTGGAGCCAAGTATGGTAATGGTGATTCCATGCCCATTCGCTCGCCTAAAATTGCACATATGATTATCAACATTATTCATCACGTACGTGCACAATGGATGAAAGATTAATATAACAAAATTAATCAGAAGTTAAAGTACGTACTGATAATATCAGGTATGTTGAGGCCATTAGAGAAGCGGCCTGTTGGGCGGTGAGTCGGATAATCAATGCCATAAGGCGGGGAATCAGCACGGGCACTGGTGAGCAGATAGTTGTTGTTGCCATTATCAACCAGCGAATCACCAAAAACGAAAAATGCTCGAGCCTCAGCTTGAGGAGTTACTGCTGAAACAGCAAGTAAAATAGCTAGAATGCTGGATGAGATGAAGGAGAATGGCTGCCTCATTGTGGAACGGACTGGAGAAAATGAGCTTAGTTTTGCTGCAGAAGGCTCTGTGCTCTGAGGTGGTTGCAACGAGGAAGGGCTTTATATACAAAATTTGATGAGATAATTGGACTCTCATAAATGGTTTGTCTACCAGTATTGGTGGAAGAAGAGAGTGGGATTGAAGGACCACTGAACAACAAGATGGAGCCTAATACCAGCCAATCAATGTGGGAGGGTTTTGTTACTTTTAAAACCTAAGGGAAAAAAATTCTTCTACGCACAAAAAATAAATAAAAAATAAAAAAAGAGTTGATACCATTGCTGACTGAGTCTCCTCCTATATTTATGACAAAGTCGAATTCTAGCATATATATGTATATATATGACGGGCCATATCACCCGTCTAAAAATTGGTATCAAATACTCGATAATCTTGAGTTAATTAAAACAAGAATTTACCTGTTATTTTCTGTAAATCTGGTGCTTTGAATTTGTTTTTTTCATTCGGAATTTCTGAGTTGTGTATTATTCCCTCTGTGCCAAGAAGATTATTGAGAAGATACAGGGAAGTGGCCGCCCAAATTGCCTTGTATCTCTATTTTGTTTTCCTATATATTCTTGAACTTTGCTGCATACGTAACTGAGAGAATATCCCTAGGATCAAACACTACATTTTACCTTCAAGTACAATATGAGTTGTTTATCGTTTAATAATTGAGAGCCAGTGTTAGATCAAGTTATAAGCCATTTTTCTCCCAAGCATGTGTTAAGACTTAGACTCTCGTCATTGTCATGTTCCCTTTTCCTCATGACATTTTCCTAAATTCTCTTGACAATTATGTTAAGTTGAACAGGGTTACAACATCCAAAGCCAAACACAAATCCATATATCAAAAAGGTGCAGCACAAGTCAAACCGTTGACATCAAGTCCAACATAGGTTTTGGGGTTTCCTAATTTTTTTAATGTTCTTAATTATACCTATCGTGTTGCTACTGCGACAATCCCTTTTAAGACATAACCAGGTTCATTATTAGGACCGCTTACTTTTGTGTCATTAGTCAGCTGATGGTGATTGATTATTATAAAAAGATGTAGATTGGGTATCAATGGAGAAATTTGGAAGAGTGTTGTTGTCTTAAAGGCAACTGTGGAAGACTAATCGGAAGGAAACAGCTAGTTTGGAGTCCATCAATTTCATGATCGTACATTTCAGACATAAATCTAGGCGTGATTAATATTTCAGCAAATTAGTCAATTCCTCTAAAAAATTAGGTGTTCTTTTTGCAAAAAATGAGTCATCTCATCATCATATTTGCATTCGGCAAACATGTGCAAGACACGAGAATTCTGATTAATTGTTCTTGAAATTTTCTTTTGAACATTTTGTATCTTCAAATAATCATGTTTAATCAACCATGGGAAAAAGCATTTCTTTTGCATTTTGCACTGGTTGAGTAATAGTCATGAAATCGTAACAAATTTTCTTTACTAACAATATTTCTTCCATGTCCAAAATTTCAACGAACATTTCTATTTCTGAGTTGATTTTGTATAACTCATTGCAAAATTTTACATTACACATGTTTTATCAGATTAATTATCTAATTACAACACTTGAAAGGGATTTTACTGAGTTATATTCGCTTGTCTAATATTTCTAGAACAATGTTATAATTGAATTTGAAGCAGCATTTTGTGCTCTGTAATTAAATTAATTCAAATATAGTCATTATTGCAAAATTGTGCTGCTCTAATAAATGGAAAATAATTACAAGAGAACAAACAAAAATGCTTTAGGTTTAGATTAAGATTAACAACTGGAGAAGGTGAGAGTAATGGTGCCATGTGAATAAAATGAATGAGGTGGGGTAGTATTTCAGCTACTTCCATTCCCCATTAATCATATTCTCAAAATTTTAGCATATGCAAATAAAATGGAAAAATTAAATTCCTTCAACTACTGCCATGGTTGAAGGGCTGTTATGAATATAAATGTTGAACCACAATAGCAAACTAAGCAGTATAATTATGTTGTTGAATCTTGCACTAGGATCTATTGTCTAAATAAATGCAATAATCTAGGATCAATGTTGAATTATGCTTAAAATGAAAATAATCTCCCAAAACTTTATTATATTACAGATGTTGACAGGTTAAAAACATTAATTTTGGAATAGGAAGTTGTAGTTTAATTTAGCAAGACAATATAGGTGAGAATTGAATATTATCAAAAGCGATAGGGTGTACGTGTGTAAAGCGAACAAAAATTGGGTTATAATTTTTCGTTTGTTTTTTACTTTTTTTGGTACTATTCTTTGAAAGCAAAAGGAAAAAAGAAACTACTTTAAAAAAATATAATTGGTCTTATGTTGAATAAGCTTGAAAAGAATTTGAGCATGAATATAATTAAAGGGCTACGTCAAAATACCAATTTTAGATTAAGTAAATTAATAACAATGAGAGCTATTTCATTGCAAGTCATGTTGAAAATAATAAATCTAAAGGATTAAAATAACAAGAATAAGAAAATTGGAAAAAGCAAGGAATAAATAACATGTTCTTTTGGTAAAGCTTTTTATTAGCTTTGAGAGTTGAGACCCACAATTTCTGGGCACCAATGTAGGTCATTTGCACCCAATTATTCAGGCTCTTAAATTCTGCTGTAGTACAAGGAATTGAAATGACATGAATCCTCTTAAGAACTACTTGATCGAGCTGGTGCACTCTGGCTGTGGCCGGAATAATTTGTTTCAAAGTGCATATCTTTCATAAACGAACTCTTTTTTTTTTTTTGGCTCACAGCTAAATACAATTCTTGAATTTCTATTTCAGTCAATTGAACGTTGTTGATCCCACCAATCCATTATATGCTTCGCATATATAGTACATGAATATTTATATGTTGGAATTTCAGTAAGGCACTGAAATTATGGAAATAAAAGAAAGATGCATGCATGGCTACAAAATAAAAATGATAGGCATAATTTGGAGTTTTAAAAGAGAGTTTGATTGTTCTTTTCTTTTATTTTCTTTTGTTAAGGATAATCGAGTGTTGTTCTCCAATGATAGAAACATGACAAACTGCAAGAAATACTCAGGTTCTCAGAATACATATGTTGTCTAGTTACTATAAATTTTCAGAAAGTGCGGCCATTTAAGAATTCGTGAAGTAGTTCCCAGTTAGAGATTCTATTAGTAATCAATAGATAAGACAATCATATCCGATCATATGTATCCATCTAAACTAACAAAAACAAAACAAATTGCAATAAAGCTTTTAGATATATTTTGGATTGAGAGAATAAGATGACTGCATGATACAATCCAAACAAAGGAAATGAGGATGACAATTAATCACTTTGTTAGTTTTTACAGGCTTGGAAGGAAAAGGGGCTGACAAAAGTACTAGTTTTGCGGATATATCTTGCGTGCAGAAGAGATGAAAACAGAAGGGATGTGCTGTTAGTCAATTTCAGTAATTTCTTACCCTTCTGTCATCAATCAGCTTTTGAGCGAAAAATTGATTGAACTAATTTATTGCATTTGTTGCTTTGTTCTGAGTAGAATCCGATATAAGAAAGTAAGTTTTAAGTATAGAACACTAGTTTAGTTGCTCAAGGATGTAAATTTGTTTTATCAATTAAATTGCTCAAGAATTTCTAATTAAAAGGGGTCTAAATTAAGGAGTCTCTGTACGAATGATTAACTGAACTTGAATAATTGAGTATTTGAAGGTTATAAATCGAAACAAAATTACAGCCGTAATAGAGTAAAAGTATTCTACTCTGACAAGATGAGAAGGAAAGCTAAAAAGGCAACATTCAATAAACATGGTTGGCAGTCCATAAATAACTGTCTATGTTCGTTGATCATTTACTCACCAACTCAACTCGCTCTCAGCTGACTGGACTGGAATATAATAAGCAGTAATAGTTAGATAGGATCTCTCCCTCTCATGCACATGCTAATGAATGGTAGAGCAGAAAAAAATCAGTTCTTTTTCTCTTTAGTCTATTGGACAATTGATATGATTATCAAGAATTCAAGATGTAGGATTTATACATTGCAAGATCACATTTTTTTTAATCTAGGTATTTGTAGGGTGAGGGATGAGGGCTTGGGGGAAAGTGTGTCCAATTTTTGTTAAGGACATAGTAGATAATTTTTAATTTTCAAAGGGACAAGAAGCAGATATTCAGGTCGGGCGAGTGGCTACCATCGTGTATCCCCCAATATTATTAGGTCTAGAGATGACACAATGAAGTGGATTTTGAGTGGGATTTAATTGAGACAGTAAAATATAGATATAGCCAAATAGTTTCTTATTAGTCATAAGATCAACTAATATGGACGAGAGTAAAATGGTATAGATACATTTTAATACTCTCTAAATATTCAATAGTAGTTTTTTTTTATAGCTGAATAAATAAAATATTACAGATACTTGCAATTTTCAGTTATTTAAATAATATTTAAAACATGGGATATCAAATCTAACAAAATCCCAAACAAATCTCAGTTATACCCATATTTGGATGTGTATTGTTGGATATATTTCCAATTAGACCCAATCCCATATTTTTTGTACCCATTCTGCACAAATTAAATTTGGGCATAGGAATCTAATTGGTATTGGAACTTATTGCCATCTCTAATTGGGTGATATCTAGGTTAGATGTGTATCTATCTCATTTAAATACAATTATTCAACTCAAATACAACATACAACTATTATAACTGTTAAAGAACAAAATCTCACATTGGAATCTCAAAAAAAATTTAAATTAATTAATAAACTATATGGACTGCTTCACCCCTCTTCAATCAATTTTGAAATAGAACAAGTATTTAGTAAGTTGGACTATAAATTAATACTTATATACCGGTACCACAAGAGTTGAATTAGGAGTATTCGAACAAACAATAATTGTGAGCTTGTAATGAGTTATTAACTCAACTACAGTAAAAAGGATGCTTCTAATTGCCTTTATACATGCAATGATTCTAGATTTAGGAGATAGAAATTGTACCAAAAGAGTTGTAGAACTGATATATATTAGCATGCATCATCACCATGCTCGGTGGGTAGTAAGTAGTCAGTTTGGCCTTGTATCATTGCCGGCCAAACCAAGAAATTAGAAGGAATACTCTCATATTGCCATCTTGGTAGATTAAACATAAATTTATGGTACTCGTTTGGCCAACAAACGTACAACTCGAACTAAACGGAGTAAATGTAAAGGGAAATGGAATTAACTACGTTGGTCTATGGACAATTCTTTTACATTTTCATTTTTTTTTAAAGATAAAAGACACTCGTTAATTTTACTTGAAAGTACTTGTGTGTCCATAACATTGCATGGTTCTGTTATGCAGAAAATGAAAGAAGAAATGCATTTATGCAGACACCATATTTGCTGGCTGCAAATTTAAAAAAAAAAAATTCCTGCATGTTGCCCACCACAAAAGTACGAGTTGCCAAGTAGCTGTCCTAGTACAAACGAGTGGTGAAACTGGAACCTGGATGAATCTCTCCTGTTGTTTGTATTCTTTCTTTGGGTTACTATCATATATAACTCTCTTAGATATTTCTTTGAACTTTCACCATCGAAATGATATGCAAGATACTAATCGTATGACGGTACGGTGAAATTTATGCATTTTGGTAGTGCTTGAAAGTAATCTTTTGTGCATGAATTCCTATTTCACCTGGTTAAGCAAAAACGATTTGCATAAGAAAAGTTTTGAGTTCATGACGGATGTTAATAGTCGTTTATTAGCCAGTGATATGTTAAGATCCCAATCCAGATCTACTGTCTAATTTTTTTTTGTGTTCAATGGTTTCTAATATAAAACTACATCTTATCAATATGAAACTATATAAAACAATGTCGTTCTATTTAATGATACAACGTAGTTTTGTATTAGACACAGTTGAACACTAAAAGAATTAAACAGAGGATCTAATCCGGTAATAACGATGGTAAATCTCCAATAGAATATGTGGTTTGTCCTGAGTTTTGAATGAAGTAATCTTTCCTTTTCTACTAAATTTTCTTCAACCAAACCCACCAGAAAAAAACAAAAAAAAAGACTCACAGTTGACAAATTCTGTTATACTACTTCCGCACATACACATGCTTGCCAATATCATTTTGACTTGTTAGAGATATACACACTAATACAATAAGATACAAGTACAATTCAGATAAATTTTTGGACGACTGGTTAACAATTGTAATTTACTTTAACATTTCATATGAGAGTCAACCATAGAAACAGAAAAATACATCATGAATTTTTGTTTTACTTTATTGGAATTTTGAGGCAAAAACTTGAGATATTCAAATGAGTAGAATAATTGTCTATTTAACTAGAGAATACTAGGAGGGCTGGGCCTTGTGGGCCCACAAATTTTAACTTTATTTTGGACTTATTTTGTACCTTGATTGATAAAAAAAAATGTCCACCTATGTATAAGAGTCTTCATGATACAGTAGAGAAAAATTAGGTATCACCAAGCCAATGACTGGTGATAACGTTTCTTGGTGTAGTGATGTTCATAATTTTTTAACTTCAGCGAAAATAACTCATGAATATCTTGTTAAATAGAACACGTATATGTTGACATTTTTTATTTTGCTCAAAGCACGTTATATATAAGTGTTGAGCAATTATGAAAAGTTTATTGAGAAATAAATGAAGGTAGTGCATAAAATATAGAGGCATTTGGTTGCCTTAATATTCTTCTGGCGCTGCTTTTGTCTTCGATTAGTGGAGTTCGGTTGTCCACCATGTGTTATTAATGCATAAATGTTGATGTATATTTTTTAGCAAAATGAATTATATGTCTGTGAATTTTAGATGTGGATAGATTGTTAATAGTTTAAATAGTTTGTCAGGGGGTTGTTGTAATGTTCCTTATTACGAAACTGATAACGTATAAATTTTCAGTGTATGCTGATATAGTTTAATGTCCATCACATGACTCTCCATGTGGACAACTTTTTAAATCATTTTTTCCTTTCTTCATGATGAACCTTGTTTGTATTAAGAACAATAATTTTTGGCATTCACTTATTTTAATTTGGAGGACTTGTATAGTCATGTTAGTATTAAGATAATGATAATACCTGCTGAATAAATATAGCAAAGAAAGCTTATAATATAGCAAAGGCAATATAAATGTACAATACAATTACAAAAGTCTTAATTATATAGTCTAGCAATTGATACGGATAGCATTCTTGCGGAATTGTGATTGGTGTGACTTTTCAGACAATATATGCAGCGATAATTACATGTCTAATATTTCAAACCTTCACACAAGGGGTTTCCTCATTTACGTAGCGCAGCAAAATCTTCCTGTGGATAGTATCAGCAACAGTATTCACAATATTAATGTTCTGTAGGGTTGTCGTCAAATTCGTTTACTATTGTAGTTAATAACAATAATGTAAAGTAGATGTAAATTTTTTGGAATGCAATTGTTTTGTTACCTGATTGTCAGCCTGCTGAAGCTGTGAAGCAGTGAAAGATAGAAGCTTTTTTGCTTGCTTTCCTATAGCTAGAGTATTGACAGAACATGTGTTATCAGTAAGTGTAATCTGCACATAAGCTCTGAAACAAAAGTGTGTTAATTTGTTAGCCATTTGTGATTTTAAAGTTGCGAATTTTGATAAAAAGTAATAGGTTTAAATGAGATCTTTTCTTAATTTGCTTACGTTGGCATAATATGTATTCCTTGAGGACAAAATTCACACATCATTCTCCATGTTGTGCTCACATGGTTTTGTCGCTCAGAATAACAGCAGGCTAGATACCAAAATTTTTGTTGCCTGTAGTTAATCTCAGCTCGGCCTGTAATCCATGCTGTTTTCTTCTGTTATGGACGAAAAGGAACTTGTTTTGAGGAATTGAAAAGCATATGTATGGTGACAAAACTAAAGTGTGTTTTTGTGTGTGTATGTGTTCATTTAATGAGCTGTAAAGTTGTTACTGGTTCAATAGGTGAAAATAGCGCAGAAATGCTAGTGATAGCATTATGATAAGTCGGTGGCAAATATATTTGTGGCTCATTGTATTCTTCTTGATCGATTGCCTGTGTCGTTCTAGTTATGTTGCTATGGAACCTAAGCAAAAATGAAATATATTATCGATGTTTGTAGATGGCAAGTAGTAAGGCAATAGCAGAAGAATAATTGACAGAAATAAGTTAAGACAAATTTTACCAGTTATTCATATGCATTGTTTGTTGGACGAAAGGTTTAGCGAAAATTAGTGATAATTGTTAAGCTGTCGAAAAGAAGTTTATTAAGAACTGTGGTAGAATAAAATCAAAGAACAAAGTATTAGATTATGTATTGGGTAAAAAAGAGAACGAAATAGACTCACTTCGTATTCGTGCAGTTGTGGCTGGAAAAGAATAGCTTCACTAAAAGAAGAAGAAAGAGTCATTTTATAGAGATGCATGGGCAGATGGAAAGATCAGTCCATTAGATGGCATTGATTGTGTTGAAGGTTCCGTAAAAAGAAAAATGCAATAAAGTCTTATGTGCTAAAAAAAAAAAATTTTGTCAGATAGATGAAGTACATAACAAAGGAAGAACAAAAAAGCAATAGCATTGCAGGCATATGATTTGCCTAGATACGGAAGCAATAGATTGAGTACTGAACAATGTGTTGCAGGTCAAAAAGAAAAAAAAAATTACAAAGAAAATACTAATTAGAGCAAAATAAAAGGGTATATAGATCAAAATTAACAATACAAAATAAATTGGGAAGCAAACAGTAGGACTAAAAGTATTTGAAAGAATCTTTTTTTTTTTTATTAAACAAGGCATCTACATAGATTATTAATTCTAACCAAAAGATGGGAAAAGCATAAAAGAGCAAAACATGATTAAATCAAAACTGAAAAGTCAAAAGAAATACAGGCAAAGAAGCATACTATACAAAGAAAAATTCAACAAAAATGAAAGGAGAATTGAAGAAGAGAATAAAAAGGGATAAGGAAGAGAAGCAGAAGAGAAACCAAAATAGAGGAAAATAGAGAGATGGCTGCATTCCAGAAATCGAAGAATAGATGGGGATAGGCTGACACTATCCCTAAAAATTTGGGATTCGTTCACCTACCCTTGAAAATTTGAGATTCATTCACCGACCACTAACAAGGTAATATAGTCGTCGAATCCTTCTCTTTGCAGCACTCTGTGGTGCCATATGCATTAGTTGTCTGGCCAAGCTGCAACAAAATCACAAAAAAGACTTGAGCCTAGTTCTCACAGAAAGCCTAAAAACTCGGCAACCAAAAGCCCAAGCTGTGAAAGGGCCAATTGGCCCACAAAACCAAAAATTCATGCAGTTGACACATGGCTAAAATAGAGAGGGATTGTACAGTACCTCAATTGGTTTTTATATACTAGTAAGATATTATTTTGCTGCAGCCAAATAAAACGAGAGAACCGCTTCTTGGATTTAATATAAGGTTTAGCTATCAAAAGTATGGGCCATCCCCCAATTATTCGAACAGCGTATAATGATGGACAATGCCCAGTGAATTTGGTCAACATATTGGACTACCTTGATTGTCTGTCATATTTAGGTCCATTAGAAGCGGGCCATAAACTGAGTCCTAACCCAACCCTTGTCGAGATGACGATGAGTCTATCTGGAGAGCACTAAATTGCAAATGCATTAGGATATTGTAAAATGTTGAAGATTTTTTTCACCAGCTCCATTACCAAAATCTGGCACTTATGATTATGGGTGCCAAATAGATAACCTGTTGTTGGTTGTCTTATTTTCAACAGCTCCACTATCAAAATATGGCACTTATAATTATGGATGGCAAATAGAGAACCTGATTATTAATATGTTTTGTCTTAATTTCAGAAATGATTAAATTCCTAGCACCTGTTAATTGCCAATTGTCTAATGCGTTCGTACTCACTAAGTATTGCGGTAATCTGGCCGAGCTTCGAGCTTCCCTTAATTCTTTTATAGTGTACGTACAAGATACTTATGGACTAGAGGTGTAATCTCTCATGAGCTGCTCAGTCAACTACTCGGTTTGAACTCGAGTTGACCAAGTTCAAATCGAATTCGAATAACTTGATAAGGCTCACTAGTCAAGTTTAAGTATTAGTTTTCCAAACTCAAATGATCATCGAATCTAATCGAGCTTCTATTATTTAATATTAAATAATATTTATTTATTTATTTATTATATATTTACTATTTTAGGTGTAAAAATTATAAAATTTACCAGAATGTTCTCGAATACTCAAATTCGAGCTCGAGCTCGAGCAACAACAAAAAAAAAAAGAGTGTAAATGAGTTTCAAGTCAAGTTCAAGTGCTCAAATGCTACTTAGAATTCGAACTCGAGCTCGAGTATCACTAATAGGCAATCCAGTCAAGTTCGACTCGACTCGATAGCACCTCTAATTAAGACCCATTGGGTTTTGGAATATCAAGAAATGGGTATCAAAATCAATAAGATTTATATATGTTATCTAATAAACCAGGATTGAATCATTCTAATATAATAAAAACGTTAAAACTTGTTCACTTCATTCTACTTGTGATGTAGGTTTCAGTTAATTAACTCATTAATTAAGGGAATGGATTTGTTAAAAATTTGTCACATATTTGTGATGTGAGTTTCAGTTGATTAACTCATTAATATAATTAAGGAAAGGAAATTGTTAAAGTTTGTCCGCATCATTTCCTACATGTGATGCAATTTTCGAATTGATTGACTCGGTGATATAATAAAATACATATTAGTCCGAAAACCAAATATATTAATAGGAATCACTTATATCCAAAATCAAATATAGTTAAGAGGAATCAGTATAGATATGGTAGATTATGAGTGTTATACCATCTCCATTCCTGAATTTGAATCGACGGACTCCATAGTAATTTAAGCTCTTAATCGCCAAAAAATTTAAAAAAAAAAGGGAGATGTATTGATTCTCATATTGACTAACGGTATTCTACTATACTTTTTGAATTATGTGAAAAATTAGAAATACTATTTTTCATTAATGAAGTAGTAACCCTTAAGCTTTTCTAATTATATTAAAAGATAAAAATACCTATCTCTTTCATCGATGGAGCGACTGTAATACAACAAACGGCAAAGGTATTTTGTCTTCTTACATGTTCAAAAAAGTCAAGAAGAATGCCAGCAATAATTTGCAAAATATTTAAGGGCAAAGCAAAAACAATTTCCGGAAAATTATTTCCTTATAAAACTCGAAAATTTTATAGTGGTAAGTAAGATTAAAGAAGAATCTAAACTCTTATTGAAGTATTAAAGCATGATATCATCGGTAAAGTTGAAACCAACAACGCTACAGCGATCAAAAAATACGAGGACAAATATACGCCAGCTAACAAAATACTTTTTTGCTTATGTTCCATAATGTAACAAGAAGACTAAAAAATTTTCTTAAGTGGTTAATATTACCCCATCCCTTTCTGGATTTCCCAAACTATTAACTTTCTCCCTCTTTTTTCTTTTATTTCACAAGTTTAATTTTCTTTCATTTTTCTTTGTCTCCAAAACTCACGAAGCCCTTGCGACCCAATATTAAAGTAGATTTAAACCCTTTGTTGTATCGATGTTATTTTACACTTAGAGATTCAGTATAATTCTAAAGATATTTGGAATTAAGGAGGTGTTTGGTTTGGGAGAATCAAGAAGAAGAATGGATATAAATAGTAATGGCACCTATTATTGATATTTGAAAAACAATTATCATTATCATTCAATTAAAATGAAAGTAATTAATTAGAGCCTCTATGATTTTCTCAAAGTACTACTATATTATACTCATTAAACTTGGGGTCTTTATGATTTCTTCAAAACTACTCTATCAAACTCATTAACCATTTTAGAGAGAATGATACTTATTCTATTATTAAATTAAACATATTAAATAGAATCATTAAAACTCATACACATAGCAAGTTTAATGAAATATATAATGATAGTAATTGTGAAATTTGAACCAATTAGCTCCTAAGTTTCTAGTCGTGAACTAAATCTAAGAATGATGCCAACTTCAAATCAACAAATATGCAACCACAGTATTACTGTTTCTACGCTCACGAACCTTACAATCTTACAATACTAGGGGATGTTTAGTTTAGGAGAATCAAAGAAAGAAATAAATATTAATAGTAATGACACCCATTGTTGATATTTGAAAAATAACTATCACTATTCTCTAATGAGAATAAAAGTGATCAATTAAAGTCTTTATAATTCTCCCTAAAATATTACTCTATCAAACTCATTGGTCTTTTTGAAAAGATTAATACTCATTCTTTTACTAAACTAAACATGTTACGAGAAATCATCAAAATTTATACTTATAATTGTGTTAATAATATTCATATTTACTGTGATTAAAAAATTTGAAACAAAAGCCAAATGTTGCTGAGGACAAGAATGAACAAAATAGGAAAAAAGTTGTTTTCCAACAAATATCAGCTGCGAATGCCGCTACGTGGCATATTTTAGCGGTGAATGCAGTCAACTTACCTATTGGATTCCTGAGTAGATAATGCTGAACAACTTGGCAAAAGATATGGCTAAGTTTCTTTTTATTTTTACTTTCATATATTTGAATCAAGTGAATATCATCAATTAGAATTATACTAGACACCATTCTTTAGCACTTTAATTATGTGAGATAAATAAAACACTTATTACTTGTAAAAAGGCTGAATTATTTCTTATTTTCTTGGGTTTCTGATTAAAACTGAAACAAAGTTTGACCACAAGTTTATTTGCTTCAGTATTGAAAATCAATTCATCTAAATTTTGATCAATCCCTCAAATTAATATTTAAATCCATCATTCCAAACGCAAAAGCACGAATGAATTTCAAGCACAAGCCTTACAATTCCTAGGACTCTCATCGCACAAGATGAGAGAAGAAGGAAAAAAAAGAGGAGAGAAGAGGAAGAGGAGGAAGGAGGGGGGGGGGGGGGGGGGGTGTTAATGGGGGAAGTAAAAATACCACACAAATCCATCCAAAAAGTGAGAAACAAAACAAAGGCGAAATGCTGCAATGTTTCATCCGTCACGAAGAGGCAAAACAACTCTTGCCGAAAATCCTCCATTCGCACAGGAAAAAATTATATATATATATATATATATATGCAAAACCCCAAAGGCAAATTTTTCCAGAGTTCAGAAACTCAGGCCATATTTCCAGTTTCTTTTCTTTTCTTTTTTTTTGGTTTTTTATTTTCATTTTTGGCCGTACACTACTACTAACTACATGTACATAACTAGCAGATATACACATAATAACGTACATGATGATTGATTGCAGACAACTGTCTCCAAAATAAGCATATGATTGAATCAGGAAGTCCACGGGCCTTAGTAAATCCTACGAATCGACATTGACATTAAACCCAGCCGCATGATCCTTCATTCCCCCAACGGCAATTCCACCATCATATGACCAATGAAAACCATTGATGTCGAATGGATATTCAGGCCAACTGAGATTCTGTTCCTCATCAAGCAAGGTTGGAGCTGGAGTTGCATCAAAAGCATATTCTCCATTTATATCCTTAAAGATGGACACTTCTTCAAGCAGAGATGTTCTGTTTTTTTGATCTTCGAGTTCAAGAAAGTACTGATGATCCTTGGATGAGTAATCTTGGCCGCCAAAAAGCCATGTTGTTTGCGATCGATGATGCTGAAGAAGCTGGACACGGAGGCAATGACGGAGATCGAAATTGATCTTGATCTTCAGGTAAATTGAGCTTAGCTAATCTTCCATATAGCCTTTTAGCTGCATCATCATATGCTCTTGCTGCTTCATATGAGGTGTTGAAAGAGCCCAGCCAAATTCTTGCACCTCGATTTGGCTCCCGAATTTCAGCTACCCATTTTCCCCAAGTTCTTTGTCTAACGCCTCTGTAGGTGCAAAGGGCGTTTTCTGGCCCTCCTTTGCCTCTCATGCACCCTTTTCTTGAACGCCCTACTGTTATTTTCTTCATCATGAAATTACTACTCATTGCACCTTCGATTTTTTCAGGTTCTTTTCGCATTGGTACTCCCACATTCATTCTTTCACTCTCAACACTTTCCTGACTTAGTTAACTCAAATTTCTTTTGCAACCTCCTACCCAACTAGAGTCCCCGGACAGGCTTTTGGATGCTAATTGAGGAACTTTGGGCAGTGGGGTTGGGATATATTTATATAAAAAGATGTTATCTAAAGATATGAAATGGGAGAAATTGGCCAAACTGATCGAACCAAGATTGATGGCTGGTTAAACGACAGGTGGAACTTTTGAGCTTACTTGTCATGATACAACTGGAAGGCGTTTGACATGTGGCAGCAGGAGGGGTCTCGTACAACATTTATTAAACATGATTCGCAAAATTAACTCTCTAAGGATTGTATTTCGCAAGGATTAGAAGATCATAGAAAACGCCAATTCAGTGCGCTGTCAAAACGTGTCGTTTTCCAGTCATCAAGACTGTTGAAGGGACTAGAGGATGTTCAATTAACTGAACTCGATTTTTTAATTCGGCCACCAACGCAATGACAAGCGGGATTGTGGGATAATGCAGGACGACAGGAAAAGCTGCAACTAGTGTTCATGTGTCAAAGTTCAAGAAATCAGGGAGCCAGGTGTTGATTCAAAAACACAATGGATCTGCATGGGTTTGTGTTTCCTTTTAGGGTTAATAACACTTTGCCCCCTTGAACTTAGTGGGTAGTCACACTTTGACCCCTTCAACTTTAAATATATATGCTTTTCCCCCCAAAGGCTAGTCAAAGTTAATAATTCAAAAAAAAAAGTGAGTGTTATGACATTATTACCTTTTTATTAATTAATATATTTAAAACTTTATATCATTTTTTTTTAAAAGATTTATTTCTTCACTATCATATAAATTATATAAAAATATCAAACTAAAAAATTTAAAGAAAGTTAATATTTAATTTACATCTTTAAAAATTTTTCTCTTGTATCAATATTTACTTCTATATATGTTATTTTTAATTTATTAGACTTTAAGTTAAATAAAATTGATAAAAAGCACAACAATAAAAGATAAATTCAGTTACCAAAATTTATATAAAAAGGTAATACCAAACTCATTTATTTAAAGTAATTTTTTATCATTTTAATTTATTTAAACTTTTAGACTAATATTATTGTCATTTTTATATTTATCAAATTATTCCAATATGAAATTCTTAATTAAAGAATTTCTTATTATTTATTGTTTTGGACTAAATGTTATATTTTTTTGTTTGACTTATTTATTCTTGTTTGCCCTAGTATTGTATAATGGGCTAACTCTTCTTTTTTCCCAAAATATTCTTTGATTAAAAATTTCATATTGGACTAATTTGATAAATATAAAAATGACTATGATATTAGTCCAAAAGTTTAAATAATTTAAAATAATAAAAATTTAGTTTAAATAAATGAGTTTGGTATTACCATTTTTATACAAACTTTGACAATTAAATTTATTTTAGTGTTGTGTTATTTATCGGTTTTGTTTGACTTAAAGTATAATAAATTAAGCAAAACATATATAGAAGTAAATATTAATCTAAGAGAAAAATTTCAAAGATACAAACTAAATATTAACTTTCTTTAAATTTTTTAGTTTGATTTTTTTATATAATTAATACAATAGAGAAGATATAAATCTTTTAAAAATGAAAAGAAATGATATTATTATTAAGTTATAAATGTATTCATTAATAAAATGGCAATAATGCCATAACACTTACTTTTTTTTTGAATTCCTAACTTTGACTGGTCTTGGAGGGCAAAGTGTATATATTTAAAGTTGAGGGGGGCAAAGTGTGACTACCCCTTAAGTTCAGGGGGGCAAAGTGTTATTAACCCTTCTTTTTACTATCTTGGGTTAATAACACTTTAATCTAAAGGTATGGGTAGTCAAACTTTGCCCTTAAGCTTTAATACATACATTTTGCCCTCTTTCATCTATTGGAGAAAACCTCTATTAATTTCTTACCAATGAAAATTGCGCTATTATAAATGCAAAGCTAAAATCGAGATTTTTGATGTCGTAAAATTTTTCTCAAACCAAGAAAAGAAAAAGTTAAAAAAATTCAAAATTTTCTGACTTACCCTTATATTGATGGAGAGTTTTGATTTTTTTTTACCTTTTTCTTTTGTCCTGATTTAAGGAATATTCTTAATTTACAACCTCAAAATTTTCAATTTTTAGCTTTGCATTCATAATAGTGCAATTTTATTTAGTACGAAATTAGTAAAAGACCTCTCCAATGGTATTCGAAATATAATATTTTATGATATCATTGTCACCCTTCTTGTTAGCTATTTCTTATATTTAATTCATCTAAAATTCAGCAATTTGCTTTATTTGAGAGTTTTTTAGAAATATTTTTAACAAATACTGTAATGGCTAAGTTTTTTCCCGAAATTTTCTTCTCTGCCAAAACAAAGGTATTTGTATCATTTGAGTATTTTATTTAACTACATTTTCTCTCACCCATTTATTAGGGGGTAAAATGTATATTTTTAAAGTTTAGGGAGGCAAAGTGTGACTACCCTATACTTTCAGGGGACAAAGTGTATATTTTCTCTCACCCTACTATGTTTTTGTGGCTTCAAAACTACCATGATGATACCTCAAAAAAAAAAAAAAAAAAACTATCATGATGCTATAACGCATTCCTTCGATTAGACTATAGATTACTACCTCATAAATGCAGTTAAAGCACAGTTAATTAAGATCAGTTCTCAATCCTTGTAATCCAATTTCTTGTCCTAATTATCTTCAAGAGTTTGTTTTGGTTTGGACTGGAGGACATGCTTCAATTTTTATACAATCTAAGTACATGGATCCGAGGAACAGACTTATTAATCAGATTGCTTGGAACAATTTTCAGCTATCCCATCTTCTATAGCAGCCCAGATCCACCATGTCGCTGACATAGAACATCCGGAATTTCAGCCAATTCATACAATGAAACAAAAACATGTATGACCATAATGTTTTTGAGTTGCAAAATGGAGTAATACAGCCAAGCCAACCCATCCATCTGACAAATTGGTCCGTCTCATCTATATCACGTTAAGAAACAACTCTTCTTTTCTTTGAGTTTCCAGGTTCATTGAAATATCATATTCAATTGAAAGTTAAGGTTCCTTTACTCTCGATAAAGGAAATGGTCAGACTTGTTCTAATCAATGAATATCTAACAACAGATTAGTAATAACTTGGAAAAACTTTCTGTTTTCTTATAGATAATTGGTTGCTTTGTTGAGGATGGCAATACAAGATACTTATCTGATTTAACTGAAGCAATATGTTAGGTCTTCTCGTGAATAAATTAAGGGACATTTTATATTTTTATTTATTTCCTACAAATATACAGAGTTTGTTCTCCAGTGATTCTGAATTTTATAAAAGTTGATTTTAAACGTTGAAAATTAGAATTCAAAGCATATTTTAATTATTTCTGATTTTAGTTTTAAAAAAATTCTAAAATTAGAATGTTACAGAATTAATTTCTAAAAATCAAAATTAAAAATAAGTTCAAGGTTTATAATATTGTTAGAGTAAAAATTAGGTTCCAGAACAGATTATATATTGGAAGACAACTTTACGCATCCAATAAAATTCTCTAAATATCTTTAGTCCCACTACAAACTTTTGCCCCTACTATTTCAACAATCCCTCTGTCAAGGGACTAATGAATTTGCCTGGTCTAATTTGCTTCCTTCCCTCTCTCTCAACTCTCCCCTCTCCAACCTTGTGAAATTTGAAGCTTTAATTACAAATTTCCTCACCAAATCTCAATCCATCTCATCTCTCTTAAGTTGCTCGTGATTTATTTATTACCATTGCATCAGGAGAATTTGCAATGTAAAACTTTTCGTGGGGCTCAAAACCTTTTCTAACACCACCTTAAAAGGCAAAATATTTTGAGTTAGAATATTTTTTTCTACTTATAATAGGTAATTGCTCGAATTGTATAAAATTAAAGAGATCTTTTTTAAACAAATTTTGGGTTTTCTTTTCCTCCTTTCTTTTATTTATTTCTAAGACTTTTGGATTTTTTTTTTTATGTTTAGTTTAAACTTCAAATTTTGCCCCCATTTTGAGAAAGATTTTTGGAAATTTGTCTCAGGTTCTTGTTGTTGTGTTCTTAGATTTATTACATTGGTATTCAGAGTTTAATTTTTTATTCTGGTCTTGTTTATTAAGCAACTAAAGAAAAAATGGTTGAATGCAAGATAATTTTGAGGACTGTGCAGTGCCTGGAGTAGTGAGCGGTGGCACATTCGAGGGTGACAGGAGAGAGATAAGGAGTAGGGGGGTGGTTTGCACTGGCCAGGACAATTGATAGGACTCTTTTGGGGACTTAAGGTATTATTAAGATACAGAAAATAGAAGTTAATTGTGGGATAAAAAAATATTTAGCCAATTTAACAAGTATCGGCTAAGATTAGTAAAGTTGTTATTCAATACTAAATTTTCTATCGCAGCTAATTTTTATTCTAGCAATATCGCAAGTCAAAGTTCAAAAAGAAAGATAAGAAGAAACCCACAATTTTATTAACGTATCAGCATAGGTATTTCGTATCACTTACGTTAATGGACTAAAAATTGTACTATGAAGTTGGAATTCGTTGAAAATGACTTCATCATTCACTGTAGCTTTCACATCTAAAGCAAATAAAATGGAAATAATAGTTCGATAAAATATTTGTCTTGTATATGAGCCTGGGAGAAAGAAGCCATGTTAAATCTTTCCTTTTCATGACAAAAGCAAATTTGTCACTCAACCAATTATACACGAATAAATTTCTTTTTTTGAAAAAAAAAAGAGGAGCAAGGAATCTTCGAAGGATTTATTGTAGTTGATAACAAAGAAAGTTGGTAGTGGTCACTCTTTGTTCTTTAACTTCTCCATCAAATAGATAATTAGTAATATGAACCAACCAACCAAGTTCTGACCAATGAAGTAGATGATGATGACCTTTGTCTCCACACCCAAAAAAAAAAAAAAAGAAAAAAAAAGAAAACTCAAAGTTGACACCAGTATTAGGCCAGAACTAGTTTCTCAAAAAAAAAAAAAAAAAAAGGCCAGAACTTATCATATAATTAAGGAAGCCAATTAAACAAAGCTCTGAATGGAATGGACAATTTGAACTTTTATATTGTGTATATATTCATTATGATCAAAATAAGTGCATCGAATAAATAAAGTTCTTGTTTTGGCCAGAAGTGATCCGATGAATAGGGTTCAAGATAGTTCTTAATGATGACAGATGGGATCCCATCTTCTAAATTAATTCTTGTATTCCGAAGAGAAGAAGGAGCTATGCATGCTTATCATTTGACGCTGTTTATAGTAAATACTAATAAACCAAATTCACATATCTACTACAAGAAATTCCAAATGACTAGGTGTCCATTGCTATTAGTAACTTTTACATAATCCCTTCTGGTGAAATTTTAAGGGGATTCAGACGATCTAAGTGATTACGCGTTTCTTGATTTTCCGTTATGAATTACAGAGAATGGTAAAACATAAAGTAATCTACTAATAGATATATAGATAGATATATATATATATATATATTATGTTCATTGTATGTATACACACTCAACATCATTACTTATCAGAGCATCCAATAATTAATTGGTGCAAAATCCCAAGTCATCTTAGTAGTAATAAATATTTCAACTCCACAGCCCATCTTCATCATGCCCTTCCCTCGTCACCACCACCTTTCTTTCCCTTCCTTTTGCCTTCCTTTCTTCACAGCCAACGTTTGGTAAGAGCAAAAGTCAAGCACGAATTAGTATCCAAGTCTAGTCCAGAAGACGCTGACGGCCTTAATTGTTCACCATTTAAAATTTCACCAAAAAGAGGTATTTTTTTTTTGTTTGTTCTTTTATTTGGCGTTCAAAATTCAGCTCGTTAGAATAGAACATTAATGATTGATACAGAAGCTTTCTACGTCAATTATCAAACATGTGCTTTCCAAAAGACGATAATCAAGAGGTGCTTTTTAAGATACGACACTCAAAAGAAATACCACCACTACTACACAAAAACAATAGGCAAAAAAGTGAACTATGGAAGTACTAGCACCAACTTTCTTCTTCTTAAATCTTCCAGCTAGAGTTCATATTCATATCTTTTGTTGAATCCCAAATCTGAATTCACGTCTAATTTGTAGAAAAGTAGAAAAGATGGCCAAAACAAGTACAGGAGATGGGGTTTTGGAAGCAAAAACAACAACAGAACTCAAGAGAGCATTGCAAAGAGTGGTTCAGAGGATTGTAGAGGAAGATGATTATGCATTTGATTTGGAAGCAGCTGATCGTGCCATGCAGACTTTGTGTTGTCTAAAAGAATTGAAGTTGAAGCTGTTGAACCCACAAGAAAATCTTTTGCTTACTCTTCCACCTCCTGAATTTAGATGTCCGATTTCTGGACAACTCATGATCGACCCTGTGGTCATAGCCACTGGCCAGGTTAGTATTTGAATCTTTTTTTATTGAGGGATTTGCTTTTTTTTTTTTTTTAATCTTGCCTAGAATTTCTATTCTTTATTCTTGTTAATTTCCCCTGCCCTTTTCTTGAAATTCTTGGTATTCAGTTTGGAAAATTCTCGGTTTTCTCGTCAGTGTCAGTTTCTTTTTCTTTAAAAACTCATTTCTTGCAGACTTTTTCCTCGTCTTCCTTTTGAAAACTGATCGAAACGAGTCTCTTAGATAATACTAAGTTTTGAGGCCAAATGTGATTGAATAATATACTAGTGGACACTGACATTAAAATGGGGTTGTTCACTTGTATGTTTGAAAGAGTTTGATGTGACAATGGAAGAAAATTAAACGGGATAAAAAATAATTAATACTAACTTTTTTAATGTTATCTTGAAGTCTAGTAGATCATGAAGTAAACATGGACCAGTAAAATCAATGGCTCAGAAATATCTGCTTCATCCCATAAATGTTGTTGGACAGTTGCGGAAGGCGTAATTCTTTTTGCATGCATTATTTTAGTCATGTGGTCCATGGACATTATCATCTTAGGATCAAAATATTCTGCTTCTTTCAAATGTAGAGAGGTCAAGTTGAATTGGAACAGTGCCTGTTAAATTGGACTATGGATTTTGGACTGATATTATTTACAATTAGAAATGGTAAAAATAAAATTAATTGGGGTCAAGAAGAGGAAGGGATGTACATATTCACTAGGTCTTTTCTAGCGTTTGACGTCCAGATCCTAAGCTGTTCTGAAATGTTCATTACCAATAAATCTTGTCTCATGAGAACCAATGTATTGGGTTTATTTTGCAGACATATGATCGGCTCTTCATCGAAAAGTGGTTGGCAGATGGACATCGGACCTGCCCTCAATCTGATCAAGTGTTGTCCCATATGATTCTCACTCCTAATCTGCTGCTCAAGAAAATGATTTCCAGATGGTGCAAAGATTTTGGAATTGAGCTGCCAAGGTCTCTACAAGATGTTGATGAAGAAAAAATAACTGCAAATGCAGATCTAGGTCGCTTGAGTTCACAGCTTGAAAAACTTTCTTCCTCGACTCTTTTCGATCAGAAGATGGCTGCAAAGGAGATTAGGCAAATAACAAGGCGGTCACCATCTTTCCGAGCTCTTTTTGGGGAGGTTACCGATTCTGTTTCCTGTTTAGTTAGGCCGCTTTTGTCAGGGCAGGCTGATATTGATGCTGAACTGCAGGAGGATTTGATCACGACAATTTTGAACCTCTCAATACTTGACAGTAACAAAAAGTTGGTTGCAGAGAATCCAGCAGTTATCCCTCTTCTTGTTGAGGCTCTAAAATCTGCAAGCATCGAGACAAGGAGTAATGCTGCTGCAGCTCTTTTCACGCTATCAGCCCATGATTCAAACAAGCACATGATTGGAAAATTAGGTGCTCTCAAGCCTTTGATTGAGTTACTTGAAGAAGGACATCCACCAGCAATGAAGGATGCAGCTTCAGCAATCTTCAGTTTATGCATTGTCCTCGAGAACAAGAGCAGGGCTGTATCTGATGGAGCAGTGAGGGTCATTATGAAGAAGATCATGGATCATTTGCTCATGGATGAACTGTTGGCTATTCTTGCAATGTTGGCCAGCCATCATAAAGCCATAGAGGAGATGGCAGAGCTCGGTGCATTGTCTTTTCTGCTTGATATTATTAGAGAAAACACAAGTGACCGTAGTAAAGAGAACTGTATAGCTATCCTCTATACAATGTGTTTTAATGATCAAGCAAAATTGAGAGAGATCAGAAAAGAGGAGGATGCATATGGCACTATATCTCAGCTTGCTCAGAATGGGACTTCAAGAGCCAAGAGGAAAGCAAATGGCATCCTTGAGCGACTTAAAAGAAATGATGTTGTAAGCACTGCTTGAAGTAAATCCTGAGATCATTGTACATTCCTATCACCCCTTGTAAGTATTCATACTCCATTCTATAACTACACCTGTCCAAATGCTGTTCCTTGTAAAATGATATAGATTTTTTGGATTGAAGTTCTGTCCATTTGGGAATATTCTACGCTAAGCTGTGTTCGCTACACCTTACCAATAGGAATGCGAGAAACAATGTCATAGGGTAACAGAATGTCATTCACAACTTTCTCTTACTTCTTATTATACTTTTTGATTAGATACATGGATGGTATAACAATGACAGTATAGTATACAATTTTCTGTCCATTTAAGGTGTGTTTTGAATTGAAGGAATTTGGAACATGTGGTTTGGAGCTTCTTTTGTAGGACTTATATCTACTGAATATAGTATCATTGTTGTCCATGATAAAAAACAAGCTGACTTCTATATCAACTAGTGTAGTACGTCCCTAGTTTTCAATTTGTGCTTGACCACCTCTCACTATGTAAAATTTGTCTTGATGCTATAGCGCATGCCTGTGGGCACCATCTCTTACCCAGTATGTTTATGTTATCGAAAGAGTGCATTTAAGTGGGGTTTAAGAAATAAGCTGTTAATTGTAAGCATACAAGATCCAGACTTGCTCTAAAATCATATAATGTAATGGAATGACAAGTTGAGGCGATCTTGTATATTACATTCATCTCCTATTAATAGTTTCTTGTTTGCGACTGAGGTAGTTTTAGGTTGAATTTCATATTCACAAGTTTTATATTTGGATTTCTGTCAGCTTTCCAAAAAGAAACCTTATTTGTTTTAAAATATGAACACGATAGCACAAATAGGAGGAAACTATGGAATTAAAGTAGGTAGTTTTTCCAGTTGAAGGAAAGGAAATAATAGGATAAGATTGCGTTTTTTTTTTCTTTTTTATTTTTGGCTGAGAAAAAAAGAGGATACCCTTTAAAAGTTTATGGTAAAGAACTGTCATCAGCCAGTGCTCAAGTGCCCCTTTTTAGAATTTGATGTATGCGTCTTGAGCAAAAAACGCCCTTCTGGAACTAGCTTTTGGTTCGGTGGTCCTTGATAGGAGGAATCATTTGGAGAATTTGACAAGCAATACCTAGTTTAGGATATGATTAGGACGTTTAGTCAATAATTCAAAATTTTTTGTCATGGAAGAATTGCAATTCACTAATCAAGCATATTATATCAAAGCCTTTGCAATTGTTGGCTCAAACATGAGTTCAATATGTTAGTGGGTAAACTTTTTTAGCACTCATCATTGGCTTCACATTATAGTAGATCCGTTATAGATTCTACTCTCCTAACAATGTTATGAAATATGTTGCCCCTTTACACCAAAAATTTTTGGGCGAATCAGTTCACGGTTCATAGTTTCACTTATACACTTTATGATCACTTAAGTTTTACATAACTTATTTGTAGATAATACTTAGATAACCATAAGACGATCCACTTACATAAGTCAAGGTTATATTTTTTACTACTCAGGCTAGGGGTGTAATCGAACCGGGTCGAGCCCGAATAGTGCTATGCTCGAATTCGAGCTCGTTAATGTTATTACTGCTCGAATTCGAGCTCGAGTTCGATCGAGCTTATAATTCGAAGCTCGAGCTCGACTCGTTAGTTTTATGAAAAGATCGAGCTCGGCTCGAGATCGCTCGATAAAATGTTATCGAGCTCGAACTCGAGCTCGAACTCGATTTCGAGCTCACTTGTTCAAGTGAAGCTAGTGCTCGAGCTCGAGCTCGAGCCGAGCTCGCTCGAACAACCTATTTAATCCACATTATTTTTTTTTTGGACAAAAATTTTCAAAACCTGTGCACAAAAATAATTTGAACAAACACATCCTCTACAAATAGTCAAATTACTAGCATTTTTACTTCTAGTAATCCAACAACCAATAGAAACCTATAAATATGATTCATAAACCTAAAACAATATTTTCATAATTTATCATAAATAAGATGCTAAAATTCAATATATTCACTTAAGATAATGAAAACCAAATACCAAATAGAAGTTCCAACATCAAAGTCACCAAATACCATCTCACAATCCATTGCAACCAAATACCAAATAAAAGTTCCAACATCAAAGTCACCAAATACCATCTCACAATCCATCATAATCAAACACCAAATAAAAATTCCAACATTAGAGTCACCAAATACCATCTCACAATCCATCATAACCAAATACCAAATAAAAATTCCAACATTAGAGTCACCAAATACCATCTCAAATTGTCTAAATTTTAAAACCAAAGTTACACAAATTAAACAACAACAAGACGTACACTATTATTAAGACCACTAAAATAAGTCATGGTGATCTTGTGAATCCACCCAATTTCATCAAGCAATCATCAACATAGTTCAACAAACCTGCGAAAAAGTAGAAAAATAGTTCAATAACCAAGAGCAAGAACAAGTATACCACCAAAAAAAAAAAAGGCCAAAAAAAAAGAAAGAAGAAAGTTTATAAAGCTACTTTAAATCTACAAACATACCTTTCTCAAATAAAAGGAAAAGTCAAACAAGATATCATAGTAAAATAACACCTAAGTGATTATACAAGTATATAACTATTAGTACCCACATTAATAATGCCTTGTTGGAATCAAATTAGAATTATATAATAATGAATGCAAGTAATATGATTTCTTGAAAACAGTAGTTCCAGTAATAGACCAATAGTAAACTCATTAAATATTGCAAGAATCCAAAAAAACTAGTAGTAAGTTCGTTTAAAAAAGAACAGAGATCTAAGCAAAGCCACCCTCAAAATTTGGGAATTATTATTGTATTTCATAAGTGCTTTAAAGGCACTCCACGTAGAAACAAAAGTTTACCCCAGTCCAAATTTTTTAATGAAATGCATTTCTCATTCTAATCCTGCTCAGCATGTTTTTGACTCTTAGCAACACTCTTTCTAAGTCACTACTAGAGTCAGCCCTTTGGGGTGGGGAGGATTGGGATGGGAAGATTTGGTTTGAGGGATAGACGCATTAACCAATTTCATGATAAATATTCCATAGTATATAATGATAAACCATGTCTAAGAAAAGGGTAGTAACATCCACCGAAGTAAAAAAGATATGTTCTTTACCACCCTATAGTAAGTTTAATGTGTTTGTAGCAAGTAGAATGGTTGATAAGAACATAAGAAACATACTTTTCCTTTAGAGTACAGCACAGAAGTCTACCATTTTAGCGTTTTTTATAAAAAAGTTGCAGCTCAATCCTTTCATATTCACGGAGACAAGGTTATCCTACCTCCTAGTAAGTCTTCAAATTTCTATCTAAATCCTCACTTGATTTTCACCAGCAAACAAACAAAACATAGCCCACTGTTAATTCGTTGAATATTAAAAAGATTATAGTCACATATTTAGACAACACAAGCAGCAAGCCACCATTGGCAATAAGTTCTAACAGATTTTAACTCAAATACAACATTAATATTCACTCGGGACTTACAATTTTCAAGAACAAGACAACACTTTCAAAACTAACAAGGCTTGCCCATCATTGCAAACGGTGAAGCAATTCACATCAAAATTAAATCAAGCAACTCAAATCCATAGCCTAAACCTAAATTAGACTTTTAAATCACATCAGTTCGAGTAATTTCTAATAACATAAAGTAGCATAATAGAAGATGAAAATTGGAAGAATCTTCTTGAACACGAATAGCTTATACTTACTTACCCATGTTGATGTAACGGCAACGGCAACAGCTTTGGCTTGAAGAGCAGCAGCCACGGCAACAGGAATCTTGCCTCGGTGACGGCTTGAAGGCCAACGGCGACGACTTGAAAGGCGATTGCGTGAAAGGGGCTGCTTGAAGGAGAAGAACGGCGACCCTAATGTTTGAAATTAGGGTTGTTTTTTTCTTCTCCTATTTTGTTATTGATTTTAGATTATAATTTTTTATTAAGTTTTTATTTAATTTAGCAAAATATTTGAAGTAATTTCAATTTACAAAATTAACCCCAATTGTCTAAAATTCATAGATATTAAAATTGTAATTTTATAGAGAAGTATGGATATATTAGTAATTTCATATATAATCATTTAATATATATATTTATTTATATTTATATCATAATCGAGCTGCTCGACGAGCAGCTCGAATTTAGTTTTAATTGCTCGAATTCGAGCTCGTTTAGTCCACAAGCTGCTCGAACTCGACTCGAGCTCGGTCAACACCGAACTCGAGTCGAATAGTGGACCGAGCCGCTTGCGAGCTGCTCGTGAGCAGCTCGATTCGCTAACACCCCTAGGCAAAACAACAAAAAAAAAAAAATAAAGAAGCAACACTGCCACATTTATATCTCTATTTTAACTAATAAAAATATTTGCTCTACATTTATATCTCTATTTTAACTAAAAAAAAATATTTGCTCTATATATCAACTCCGATTTTTAGACTTTTTAACTTCATTTGAATGATTTTTTTTGAGTTGTTTTTAAAAAAATATTATTGTAAAGATTTTTTTATAGTTAAATGAGATAAAGGGTTACCGAGAAACGTTCTTAAAGTTTTTTAAAAACATATTCTTAAAAAAAAAGCCCAAAAAAATTTATGACTCCAATTGTTTTGAAAAAGAGAAAAGAAACGGAGACTCGTCGAATGCTGAAGGGAGCTCACGCGGTTTGGACGTTCACGCATCTCTTTCCTCGGAATCCTTGATAAACGAAGTTAGGTGCACTGGATATGGAGTGGTGAAGCCCAACTGATTAATGGACCGAGCCCAAAAAAGAGATCTTCGAACCGGGCACACTTGATTTGGGGCGTACAACGGGTGGGCCTTCAAAGTTGTACTTTTTGTCCAAAAATTTATGAGTTTTCTTCGAAGAACAAGCCCGGACAAATTTGTACGTTTGTTGCATAGAATCGCTCCAAAATTGTACTCTTTTTAGCATTTATTTATGTGACACAAGAAATTTTGTCGTTACAATAGCATTCCAATTTTGTCATCAAATAGGATGCAACACCCGTTTAATCAATTTCACAAGTTGTACATTAGGACCACATTAGAAGGTAGTAAATAAGCATATGAGAAAAACAATAAGAAAAACTTTGGAATCTTAATGCTTGTTTAAAAAAATGAGCTAGATTTTGTAAATTTCAAAGTATTAGAATTGAGAAATGTATGTAACCATAAAGAACAAGTTATTGAAGTTTAAAATTGTGATTGATCTCACTCATATTAAATTAGTTGAACATAAAGTTTTGATATATAATGCAAAATAAATAGGCTTTTCTCATGCACTTATGTAACAATCATCATAAAATGCGCTTTAATTTTTTGCTTAGATGAAGATGGAGATCATGAATTGGCTGAATGAATGTTCTGATTTATCGAGAAAAATATATCTTTTAGTGGGCACGTCAAGAACATAACACTCACTTAGAGTCCTAGTGCTTTTTGTACATTTGGCATTTGGACACCTAGAAGTCAAAATTATATTGCTCAGGCCCCTTCCTGAAGAGGTTCAATTGTTGAACCATCTATCAAATGTGTCATAGATCATAATAATAATAAAAAGGCCTTTTTGATTAGCATATTAAAAAAAAAGGAAAGAGTTTCAAATACGAACAACAAAAAGATATTACTCAACATCTAGACTTACAATTAGTTTACACATTCTGCACCACATTATCAATCTAGAAAAATGTTGTGATAACGGAGAACTTAAAAACAATATTTTTCATGGAAATTTTCTTTTGGGCTTTTCTCACAAGAAGTTGACAAATTGTTATTGAAAAATTACTATTTTTTTTTTCACGAAAGATTGCCAAGTCATAGTAACTAAAAATCAACATTTGTGTATACGTTGCGGTATATAGTATAGATCCAAATTTTTCTATAACAGCAAACAGCCAAAGTTGCATGTCATGGCAATCCTCGAAATCAATACCACGTGACATTTCTACCCCAAAACAATCAGTCAAATTCAAAACGCACCAAACATATTCACAGCCAAATTGGAGAAGAAAATGGGGAAAAATTTTCAATTCTTCCACTTGCAAAGTTTTGTGGGACACGGACTCTCTGAAACTGACAAGAGAAGTCTCAGAAGTCCACAGTCTCCCACTGCCGTTGCTACCAAAAGGTGTCGTGTTACAGCCAGCGGAAAACACGAGGACCATCTTTCTAGCACATTAAGGAAATCGATGCAAATGGCTCTTTCTTTTCCACCGTGGGATGATGGATCATGGGTGGAGGCACCGCCACTCACACACTACTGTGTGAAAGATCCATTTGGTCAACGACAACATACCATAAAAATTGTTTGCCTTTTATTTTAATCCACATAGTACTCTCGAAGTTGACTTTAATGTTAGTGAACAAGTTACATTCTTGTTGCTGTGGTCTTGCAGTCCACACTTTCCACCTACACATGACTCGTGTCCTTAGGCTCTGTTTGGAAACATCTAGTATTAGGCTAGTTTGGTTCGCAAATCTCAATCTGTATTACCTAGCTAGTACCCAACAATAAAATTATGGGGCTGTTTGTTTGTATCTTGTTTCTCCCTAAGTTGTACTTGGCCGTGGATTTTAATAACTTTCTTTAGTAATCCTGAGTAAATGGTTACTTTGTAATTGTGTGCTAATGTTACTTTCAAAATGCAACATAATGGGAGCAAATGTACATGATAGGGTCCACAGTGTAAAACAAAATTATGATGGAAAATAGAATTGGCTTTAACTTGATTTGAACCTAAAAATAGTTTCTATTAAGTACTAGTAGTAATATTTTTTTTACAATAAAAAAATAATCGTAAATGATCATTTACTTTTGAGCATACTAATCATTTTCAAAACTCGTACATCTATGGTCCATTTGGTTTAATATAAAATGTTCTCCTTAGAAAATATTTTACACAGAAAAATTTATTTTTTTCTATAGTTTTCTGGTGTTTAAATGAAAGCGTGACAATTTTTTAAAATAAAAATTTTTTATTATTTTTAGTACTGTGAGTATGAGTTTAAAAAAACTAATGACAATTCAAATCATCCTTTGACAAATAATTAGAGTCAAGTAGAAATTATTTTGTTTAAAATTATTCTATAAGATAATATATTGGTAAAGAAGTGGATACAAATTAAAAAATAAAAATTAGTTTGGTAAATGAAAGTAGAATAGCAGATACATAAGGTTTAATATTACTCTTGAACACTATAGAAAACAACTTAATATTACTCTTCAACACTATAGAAAATAACTTACACCCATTAGGTTCGTAAGTTGTATTCAACTAGAGGAAAAAAATTAAAAATATTTTATACAAAATAAATATTTTGTAGTGTTCAACACCGAGAAAAATTCTAAAAATATTTTTTAAGAAAATATTTTCAATTCAACAAACATACCTTAGCTGGCCTCATTAGATTACATTCAAGGACAAAAACGTAGCAGACAATTTTTTCGCCCCCTTAAATGCAAATCTGCAATCAATGCATTGAGTAGAATGATTTAACAACCAAACCCCTTGTTCCTTTCTTCAAGTAACAATATGTCACTTGCTGCTATGCTACAGCTCAAAAGCACATGCACTCTCTGAACTTATCCTGTAGCCTTTTAGTCCAACTTAACACAGTTGAAAATCAATTTTAGAAGACAATTTACAGACTATAGGTTAGACTTATGCACTAGATCTAAAGAATCCTTTTTGACTTTTTTGCTGCCCCTTCATTTTATAATTGTAGCAAGCCTCCTTTTCAACAACAAGAAATTGACCACACGGTCCACACCCCACTTCTCCACGCACCAAACCAAACCCAATCAACACCAGTCTTGCTTGCTTCTTGCACTAGAATATCCCCCCATTCATCCATCTATCCAACTTTTCCTTTTCTGCTTAGACTCTTCTTGTTCTCTTCTGCTGATTCTTCCCATCACATTATGGATTTTGTAAGTCCAACTTTTCTTGAAAATTTAGTTTCCTTATTTTCTTCCCTTTACTTTTTCTATAACCAAATGGTTGTTTTTTTTTTTTTTTCCTTGGTAGGAGGGGAAGAGAAGTGGACAAATTCCTGCGTTTGGTGACTGGGATAATGCAAATGAGCTGCCTATCACTCAGTATTTCGAGAGTGCAAGGCAGGCTGGCTTGGTTCGTTATCCATCTGCTTTAACTACTGATCAATGTGATCCACACATGACTGCTGGCCGTGGTAGTGGTGGTGATGGTTTTCCTATTGATCTTTACGCTGCAGATTTTCAGAAACCATCCCTTCGTGCTGTTACTGCTCCTCCCAGAAAGGTACCTGTCAATCAGCTTATACTATTTTCTTTGGGACATTCTTGGTGACTGTGGACTCGATTACTTAGGTCACTCAAGTATCCACATCATTCTAATGTTATGTGACATCGATTGCTTGAGGTTTTCTACTATGATGTTAATATTTGGATTCACGAGTGAAAGAACCTAATTCAGTATTTTCCTTCCTTGATAGTTCTGTTTAGAACTTCAAAATAACATAAATACTAGCACTATGATGGGGTCAATGGCTAGTTGGTGGTTATGCTAACTTGTGGGCTAAAGTGGCACATTATGCACCACATCTCTGCCGGCAACAAAGATGTTTAATATGACTAGTTGCAAATTTGGTAAACATCATAAAATTTGTATCGATGATGATGATAGTTTAAACTTCTTAATGACTTTTGATGGATTTTATGCCGACACTTATTAGTAATTGTAGTAGGGACATGAAAAAGGGTCACCTCAGAGAGGGGTTGATGCTTTTAACAGAAAGTCAGGTGATGACAAATTGTCATTTGCAGCAGGACAATAACACATAAAGGCAGAAAATAGACACAGAAAAAGTCACATTGATTATAGGTTTGTATACTTCCTTTCCAAATACCCCAGATGAATCATGAGTGCATTGTTTTCTTATTTTTTATGTGACGACATGTTTTTGAGATATGGAATAAAGTTTTTTATTTTCTTAGCGAAAAATATAAATGATTGACGAGTTGGTCAATTAAAGGCTTTCTTTTTTCTTTAAGTAGATCTGTTGAATTTTAAGGTGAATTGAGTCCACGTCAAGATTAGTTTATATTAGGTTGTCTAATTTGAGAAGTCAAATTTATGGAAGAAACTTTAATGTATACTCGTTACGATAGGCGGTATAAAGTGAAAAAAGACACTAGAACATTTTGGCGAACATTATAGAAAGCAACAATATTTTACGTCTTGTATTTATGCACTTGTTCTACAAGTAAATTATGTGACCAGAAACCATTCTTCATTATTGGTTCTGAAAAGGCTAAGTAATAAGTACTATAGTAAGCTGTCTTGCTTTTTATATCATCCAATCTTCGTACATTTAAACTTTTGTATTTACCAAACAATTCTACAAGTAAATTAGCATGCATTATTGGTTCTGAAAAGGCCTAGTAACCAGTACTGGTAAGTTGAGTTGTTTTGTCATTGATTATTGATGAGAAAAGATTGTGAAATCTATTGCAGACAGGGGCAGTTAATAATGGTCAGAATAATAGGAGGAGATGTGGGTGTCCCCCGCATGTTAAGAGCCAGCAGCAGAGAATTAAACAAGTTCAAGTTAAGGTTTATGACGTTGTGGACGTGAAGAAACAGCCAAGGCCCAGAACAAGAAGTCAGCAGCTTTACTATAACAATAACTGTAATCAGAATCAGAAGCAGTTCCCAAAGCATTCTGCTGCCACTGCTGATGGCCATCCAGTTCTCACGCATAGGCCTTCTACTGTGGCTGCTAATGTCAAACCAGTTGATGAAGATCTTTACAAGATTCCACCTGAGCTCCTTGTCCACAATTCCAAGAAAGTCAGTTCTCTTTCCCCTTGGTTACCTCTTTAAGTTAGTTAACTAATATGGTACAAGCATAATTTTCCTTTAATTAGAATTTAATCTTGAAGTAAATGTTGATTCACCTAAAATGATTTGGCTGTCCAACTATCTCGCTTGAGTTGGTAAGACTATTGACCTGAACAATAGAGATCCTACGTTTGAATTATTCGAAATTAATCGCGGAAATGGTAAAATATCCTTACCTTTTTATCATGAAAAAGAGCATAAAGTTTTTGTCATTGTTTAAAGATGCATTGTTGCATTTTGAAAATAAGGCTTTATGATGATGCATTTTGCTGGTGATTAACTTGACTATTCTAGTATTCTTTCGTAGTTTTTCCTTGTGGAAATTCTAAATTGACAAATAATAGTTCATATTTTTTTTGATGAAAATTGAATTAACTTCTTGATTCTCACAATTTATGCAGAAGAAAATGCTGGGATTCATTTCCAAATGCCTTGTTCCTCCTTGTAAGGCATAAGTTTGCGCCATTAGAGCTTCTACCGACGATAGCACCAAGATGCACAGCCATTCAATGCTAGTCAAGTAAGCTTACAGAATGTAAATGCTACCGTTTCCAACTAACTGCCTGGTGCCTTAAAAAGAGGAGGGCCCTCTTTGTTAAGGAAGAGGATGTCTATTTACCAATGAAATCAAGGTTTATAGTTAATATCATCTCTTTAGTTACTATGTGCTTGTCATTTTAATTGTCCCAATCAATGAAATTCGAGTGGAAATGCTGTAAAATATAATGCAAGGTGAGAACTGGATGATCTGTGTCTCCTGAAGTTATCACCAAGGTGCAAAGAACATGTCAAGGCATGTTCAATTTTGTAAGACTCGTTTACAGAATTTATGAGATATATCATGAATATATTATCCTTAGCAAATGCAGAAACACTTTTGGCCTGTGGTTTTCTCAACTATGCCTCGTTTGATCTTAGTGTGCTCTTTATTTATATATACAGAAACAATTTCATGCTTCGAAAGCACACAATTTGTTCAGACAATAATTAGTACATCCGACTAAAGGAAAAGAACACTGGAAAAATCAACTGCGTCATTTCGGGAGAGAATGAATCATAGCAGCAACAGCTAGAACTGTTAACAATGTATTTACTTCATTTCAAGAAAAACCTACCAACTTGGAGATTCATTTCATGTCCCTGCAACAGGTTAAAATTCAAAGTGATCTTAAATTTTCTGGTTGCCGCTATAAGCAATTCAGGATGTCAAAGGAAGAAAAACTAGAGAAATCTTCTATGCCAGATGATATGAACACCTTAAGCTGAACGAATTTCCACTCTTGTTTATTTCTTCTTTTCTTGCCAAAATGCTCCAGAACTAAAAAATAGCAGAGTGGAAAAATTCGACGTCTAGATGTGTTTCCTTTGAAAATATCAGCCGCAATGCATGGCCAAGAAGTGAAATACAGAGGTAAAAGCTATACGTTAGAAGATGATTTCTTCAGCATAATTTTACAAGCAAAACAATTTTGGAGTCGGCTACCCTGGCTTCCAGAATGGTAGTGCACGTCCACAGGATTTGCCAGGGTACTACCAATCTTTGTCAAGCAACCAAAACAAAAGAAATCGTTCAATTTCCAAGTGAATCCCATTTACAGCAATTGGGACCCAAACTATTGCTGGATTTGCTGCTAACTAGATGAATCACAGTCCCAAATGGATCAGCAAAGCAGATATTTAAATGGTGGCGGCTGATTATATTTTAACACAATCCCAGAAAAAGTGACCACTAATTAGCGTGTCAAATTTCACTTGTCGCTTGTGGATGTACACAATAAGCATTCCCAAAGATTGCATACATTTGGACACTTGCTCTCACATGTCTGAAAAATATTACTCGGTTGGCGATGTTAAAAAAGATGGTCAAAATCCAACGTCCATTGTTAATCAAGAAGGGTTCGGCTTGTACTTTTGGAGTTTACCCCTTACTTCAAGTGGCTCCCTTACCAAGTCCTTTACCAAGAAGTCTAACATAACTGGAATCCTAACATCTAATTGCTTATTATATTGCTCTCAAAAGGTGAACTTATTAGAAAAGATTTATTGATAAGAATAGATTACAATATTAAGCAAGCAGACTCCCTTACGAGCTGCTGTCACCAGTATTACACGAATAAATATTTCATTGCCCCTGCCTACCAGGGATAAACATAGCCCAAAAGTTTTAAGTAATTACATCACTGTAATAACCTGGGATACAGATACAAAAAAAAACACCTGGGATACAGAGCAGATATTTTGGTTGAAAGGGGAATACTGAAAAGTAAAGGAGCAAAAAGAAATAGGGATGGAACGCAGTCATAAAGCAAAAGAGTACAACTTAAGAAAAGAAAAAAGTCAATAGTTGAATATCCACCGACTCAACACAGATTGCAGCACTAAGAATAGAAGTTCTATCACGTCCATCGTTGGATCACTCCCCCTCTTTCCGCCTAACCTCGATTCCTTGAACAATTAGACCACTCTTCCAGTTGCCCCCCCAAATTTCCATCAAACTCATTTCCAGCTCCACATCTTGCTCTCCATTCGCAAAAATCTCTCCCAACTCAACTTCCATCCATCCATCACCTCGCCGTCTTGGCCTCATTTGCTCTTCGAGATTTTGTGCTCCATCAGGATCCAAAAGAACCGCCCGTTTTTTACAACCTTGGCCACTAATTCCTACTGAAGCCTCTGCAGGCTGGTCCTCAAATCCATCGATCTCAGGTGTTGTTGTGAAAACAAGGTAAGCTGCATAGCTGGTATCTGGTGACAGCATAGATGTTCTTATCTTGCCACAAATTTCAAGCCAGCAGACATCAAGAAGCTCAGCTACCTTGGCGAACCTGCATTGACAGAATGCAGGAAAAAAAAAAATCAAATACCTGGATTCATTTAGGGAAATCCATTCCCAATATATAGGTGTGTCACCCCATACAATTTTGACGTCACTTGCAGCCAACATGAAGCATTTCTTTCCGCTAGATTTCTCCAATGAGAAGCTCTGAAACAGTATTAGCAGAAACCATTCATTCAGGTACTTAAGATAATTCCCATCTTTCATAGGAGATGGGACAGGTCGAGTTAGTGGACCTCCCGTCAGTGGAAATTAACACAAAAGTAGTGTAAGATCATCACAACATTTTCAGAGGAAATGACAAGGTCCACTCAGTGGACCTCCCGTCAATTAACACAAACGTAATATATCATGAGTGCGATTGAGTGTGAACGATTGATTGTTTTATTCGTGAAAACCTGAAAAATTATAACAATTTCGTGTAAATTTACATACAATTACTTAAATATATACACAAGTGAACGAACAAGACTGAAGCTTGAGTCCACTTCATTCTGCAGACATCAGATTTCGCATACAAAAAAAGGGAATCTCAAATCTCCAACATTTATAATTTTCATAAAAGATCCAATTTATTCAACAGATCCGCCACCCCAGATTATCAAAATACTGGAATTCAACAAAACCAATCGAATCCCAAATTCTCAATCACCCCCCTCCAAAATCAAGAAAGCCAAGAACAATTTTTTTTTTGAAGCCCAAAATCAAATTGGAGTAAAAAAAATTACCTTGGTCCCATCGTCAATCAAAATGGGCTTTTCACAAAGATGACGATACAACTGCTTCTTGGACATAGACGACCGCAACAACTCAATCCCATCTGCCCGATCGGCCGAGAATATCCCGATAATCCGGCGGCAAGAACCGCTCCCAAACGTCATCAGATCGAGCTGCCGACCGAAACGTGGCGTTCACCAACGACAGCCTGCACGTGTCACTTGGACTGGTTAACGATATGGTGTTGGCTAGGCATAACTCGGGTAATTCACAGAGATAAATGCCGCCGTTTGCTTGGTAGTTCAGGTTCAGGTTGAGGTTCATTTCCGCCGCCATAGCTTATCCTCTCTAATTATCTCTTTTGTGAAAGTTTTTGTGTGTGTTTTTGGGTTCCATCTAGCGTATGTTTTTGGCTTATTGAGCAAGTATAAAGGTCGCGAAGTGATAGAATTGAAGCAGAGGAAATAGATGGTTGCCACGTGCATTCCTCCTTTGCCTATCTACATACGTTTCGGTCAGAAAATATTTAGGTGTACCGGATTCACGGGTGGAGTCGTGGACCTTATGGTCCACCTTCACATGTAACATCAGTGGGCCCTTCTGTGAGCTCCTTGTGGATCTCATGTGGACCCTATAGTACTTTTAGTACATGTGGAGGAAGGTGGACCACGGAAGGGCCCACTGATGGTACATGTGGAGGAAGGTGAATCACAGGGTTCACGGTCCCTACCCGTCGATCGAGTCCACCTAAATATTTTCCCATTCCAGTTTACCTACTAGATGGTTGCCAGGTGCACTCCTCCGTTGCTTGATTTGTTTGATCACTTTACGAATGCCTTTACAAGTCTGGAGATCACGGTTCCCTATGATTTTATTGAAACGCCTTTCCCTTTTGAACACTCTTGTGATCGTTCGTTTATCCCTTGACGTAACGAATCGTATGGCAAGTAACGTTTCATACGTCACTTTTGCCTACTAATTAATTATGTGTCGCACTCATAAATATAATAAATAAATATATATATATATATATATATATAAAGTTTTAGGAACACAGTAATAAAATAAGAAATGAGATTTCATTAAACAATCACAAGATTTACAAGTATTATTACAACTGATTTCACATCCAACTCTTTATCATCCCCTGTAGTAGTCATCGCAAAAAAACTCTAAGTAATAGGAATAGACACTATTTTTTAGTATAAAAGGAAAAATAAAAAAACTAATCTATTTACAAGTAGAGGATGAACTAACACTTAAAATTACATCACTAGACTCTTGGTGCTATGTTTTTCATTCTGGTCAAGTTTTGCACCGATCTGTGACCGATGATCCCATGCGTCCCGAGTGCTCGTGGTGACTGGGCGTGCGATTTTGTTCTCCCGAGAGTCACAATCTGCAACGATAAGCTCTGTATTGGATGTGCGACTGCGACAAGAGCACAATAGATCGTACTAGCTATAACACTAGTGTGATAAGCATTGAACTCACAAGTGCGACAAGGCACATAGGCTATGGCACAGACGCGCCAAACAATAACCGCATACTCTAGGCACAGACAAGGTTGGCGCATGGCGCAATCGACAATGGCATGTGATCTTGGGCAACATACTCAGCGAACTTTAACAAATCACGGGGCATAGCAAAAAGCAAGCCCGTGACATTTTCCCTCACCTAATTTGGCGACATTCTTGAAGCTTTTGAAACATTGTAAACATCAATCGTGTTTTGGAGGGCTCTAAGGTTTAATGATCGTTCTCAAGAATTCTCATTGTCTCTATATCTTGGCTATTTGATAAGGTACTTTTGATGATTCGTACAGTGTTGTTTGGTTGCCTCGTCATCAATAATAGGTTCAGGAATTTGTTTCCCTTTGGATTGGATATAGAGACTTTTCCGTGCATATTGTTCCTTGGATGGATTTTTCATATTTTTATGGTATGACTTTAAAAGATTATCACGGAAAATTAAATAGTCTATCCCTCAAGTTGAGACTTCTAATTTTTTCCCAACATCCACCATGTGTGCTAATAGAGGTTGTTATCACGTAATGATTTCAAAAGGGCTCTCACTAATTGAAGAACTCTTTTGAGCTTTAAAGCATAACTGGATCACATTTAACAATTGCACCAAATCTTTTTGATTGACCATCATAAAGTGTCGGAGATATTGCTCTAACATTCTATTGCACTGTTTTGTGTGGCCATCAGATTTAAGACTCACCGCGGGACTTATGCTCAATTCTGTAGGAACCGAAATGGCTTCCGGTTTCACAAGTTTTTAGCCTTCTTTCCGACGTAGATGCACTAGGAAACTTATTTTTCTCGATTCTAGGCTTTCGTTCAATTGTAGTATCGAGAGATTCGTTCAATTAGCGTTCCTCACTAAGGCACGAATCAAGTATGGATGGTTACTTAGAACAATTAGGACATTACAATAAGGGTATATGGCGATTCTTGCATATCGTAAAAATTTCAACTCAATAATGAGTTTGAAGTCATCCATCTTAACCGCTGAAAAGGTAATCCGTGTCGTGAACGAACCAACTTTTATGGATACACCACTGGCAACTCCCACGATTGGTTGTGCAGAAGAGTTGACTGTCTTAACTCTGTCGGTTGACTCTTCCAACACTAATTCCAATCGCTCCACCTCAATGCTGGAGAGGCAATTATGAATTGCCCCTATATCAATTATTAACCGTATTGACTTCTCATTCACCTTCATATCTATATACGTCAGGCCGTTATTTTTGCCCCTCATTGGCTTGACCTACTCGATTTTATCTTCTTCAAAGGTTGGCGTAGCCGCATCTTCCACGGCTGGCCTTCCCATTTTAATAGTAATACGATTTTCTTGTTTGGTAAGTACCTTCGCTTAGCACTTGACAATCACCTTGTTAATTTTGTCCTGAAGGGGTCTTTTGACTTTTGTGGTCTGCGTCGAACTCTCAAATGCATTGCACCAATAGAAAAATGTCACCATAGCATGCTCTTTCTGGTTACACAACTTCTTACCACCGTCTGCTTCTGAAAACGACTCCTCTTGGCTAAGAAGATTGTCTTCTTCAAACAAAGTATTCAAGAGTTTTTTCGTCAGATATTCAGCCATTTTGTAATGACCATTGCAAATATAACACTCTCGTCTCTGTTGGTCCTCATTATTGCTAGTGGTCGGGTTTTGGCGCTTGAATTCCTCCAAATAAGCATCATTTTGCAGTGTGGAGAGTCGATCTCCCTCATCATTTTTTCTATTTGGCCGATTGAATCTGTTGTCGGATCCCTTAGATTGATTGACTATTGGTCTCGTCTCTCGTTGCAATTCTAATTAGTAGTCAACCAAGCTCTTAACCTATGTAATAGCTGAATTCAGATCCTTAATCATTACTCGTTGTAACTCTGTCTTAGCTTACGACTTCAGGCCCTTTTTGAAGTAGAAGAATTTATCCTGTTCAAACATGTATGTGATGCTCAGCAAATAGGTTTGAAAAGTCTTAATATAATATCGAATTGTACCTATATGTCTCAATTCACATAAGTCACAACAAGCCTACTCTTCAACGTTATGTGGAAAGAACTGTCGCTTCATTTTCTACTTCAATTCTTCCCATGTATTTATTTGAAAACGTTCTACTTGGATTTCAACTTTCAAGGTATGCCACTACACTCTAGAGTCCCCCGACAGATACATAGAAGTAGTTGTCACCATCGCGGTATCGTCACCGATATTAGTTGCCTCAAAGTACTGCTCCATATCGATGAGGAAGTTCTCAATCTCCCTTGCATCTTATGCCCTGCCAACCGTTTTTGGCTCAAGGGCTTTCAGCCTATGAAATGCCTTTGCCATCTTTGGAACATTGGCTATAGTGTTATTGTTGGTTACGGCTAACTAGAGAATCCACATCTCTGCACAAAACTCAGTCATAATCATTCACAATTCGACAATTACGTTGGTGTTCCCTATGACTCCTCCCTCACGGGCTTGGGTCTCCACTGAAAGTCTTTGAGTAGTCTATTGTTCCCTCTCAAGATTCGCACTCATGTGGGTAAGGTTCGTCTCAACCTGACCTACTCACAGGTTCAGGGAAACAGCACTTTCGTCACCCAAACAGATATTGGAGAGACGATTAACTGTCTCTTCTAAGGTATCAATTCGTTCTCTGTGAGTATTTATTTTCGAATTATCGTAAGTCTGGTATCTCACCCAGATCTTTGATACCAACTGTCATGAATCGTTCGTTTATCTCTCGACATAACGAATTGCATGGCAAGTAACGTCCCACACGTTACTTCCGCCTACTAATTAATTGTGTGTCGCACTTACAAATATAGCAAACAAATGTATATATAAACTTTAGAGGTACAATAAAAAAATAGAAAATGAGATTTCATTAAATAATCATAAGATTTACAAGTATCGTTACAACCGATTTCGCATCCAACTCTTTATCACCTCTTATAGTAGTTCTAGCAAAAAAATTTTAAGTAACAAGAATAGACACTGTTTTTCTGTACAAAAAGAAAAATACAAAAACTAATCTATTTACAAGTACATGATACACTAACACCTAAAATTACATCACTAGATTCCTGGTGATATGTTCTTCATCATGGTCAAGTTTTGCACCAATCGGTGACCGATGGTCCTATGCGTCTCGAGTGTTGGTAGTGTCAGGCATGCGACTCCGTCCTGTCGGGAGTCACGATCCGCAATGATAAATTGTGTATTAGGTGTGCGGTTGCGACATGAGTACAATAGGTCATACTGGCTACAATACGAATGTAATAATTATAGGACGTACAAGTACGACAGGACACGAAAACTACGACACAAACGCGTCAAACAACGACCGCACAACTCTAAGCGTTGACTAAGGTGAGCACACGGGCGCGATCAACAATTACATGTGATCTTGAAACAACGTATTCAAGGGATTTTAGTAAGTCACGGAATATAACGAAAAGCAAGCCCGTGACACCTTGGATGCACAATCCAATAATGTTAGTTGGCCTTTCTGTCATTTCACTCCCACGTGACCAAATGTCCTAAATGCTAACATACCGATGGCTTTCTCCATGCTATCTCTTTTTATGTGCTCCTTCTCCTATTTGCTCTTTAGAATTCCCATTCGTCATTTCTGTACCCCCATCAACGATCAATGTTTGATTCCTCTTTTGTGGGTCTACCACGTCTCATCTCTTCGATTGCATTAGAAGAGGCATGGCCTGCTCCCATCAATATGTACGATTAATCAATTTTTTCATGGCCCTTCTTTTTTGCCCTTCTATAATCTAGATTTTTTTCAGTCCTTTAGATATGGGATTTTCACCTTTAGATTTTAATCACTAACGGCCTCCACTCAACCACACCTATTTATTTACCAAAAAGCCTCATTTTCTCACCAACAACGCATTTAGACCACCTGCACAACATAAAAGAGGAGAATGGTAAACTTTAGCAGCCCGCCCTACCACTGATTAAGGACAAAATTACGATCTTTGACATAATTAATATCTCCTTTCGGGTGTTTGTTAAAATTAGTTTGAGTAAAGGTAGAAAATTCCTTCAGCAGTGAAAGATTGGTCTAGCACCTGATCAAACAGAGTCTTGACATAATAGTGTTTATTTTCATCTTGTCAAGCTTATAACATGCAGTATTGGAGATGGAACCAGCAGTCCTACACACTTTCACATACAAGTCCCATAACACATATCTACATGAGATTGGCATCCATAATCCATGTAAGATATTGACTCCTCGGAACGCAATACTAAAACTGAAAGCCCTCATTATTCCCAGAAGAAGAAGGACAAAATACTGATACATCCTAGTCTTGATAAATAAGAATTGACAGTAATTTGAAATAAGTTGCTGAAATTGTGCTGACTTTACGTTTACCCAAAAAATAATCCCCCACGAAAAGCTGCAGTCAGTTTTCAATCATAACAATAAAAGCGGAGCTCAAAATGAGTGACTGACTTGGTTTAGGTCTCTCTTTTCCCTAATTCCCCTGTAGGCCTTATGCCGAATTCAAAAAAAAATGAGTGACTAACAGAAAAGGCAAGCACACTCCAAGAAAAGCTCGTGAACATCATTTTCATTCAACAGATAAGAACTCTTCTTCTAAGCCTATGAATACTCTACTGTAATAGCTGGGTAACAAAAGCGTGCCTTGACAACTATCGATACAAAACAAAATCGATTAAACTACGACATTTTGTAACCCGAAACTATCTGAACCTAATATCATAAGCTAAATGCATAAATTGACATGACATGTGAGCAATTCTGACCAAAAATAATTTACCTGCAATTTATATATATATATAAAATAAATAAAACTTACCTGCAGAGAAGGCAGACCTTATAAGAGCAGCTCACCAGCAATAGGAAAGAACATGGACATTGACATTCAAATTCTCATCCCCTATAATGCTCTTGAAGAAATTCATACAACCATCTTGGAGAATCAAATGTTCACCAGCACGTTTTACATCTTCAAGATTCAACCCCTTAAGGACCCCAGATTCAATCACTCTCAGATTTGCCCTTTTCTCAAAATCTGAAAGCTGCTCTAGAGCTTTAGGAAGACGATCATAATCAAATTTATCAGCTGCAACAGTCAAAATTAAGTTAAGTGTAAAACTTATTTAATCCACATCACCCTTCACATCTGGCAGTTCATAGTAAATCTGCAACAAAATTTAAGGATCTTAAGAGAAAGGCAATCATACTTCACCTTTATCTGTAACCAACATGCTCTCAATACACTGTTCATACTCTTCAGTATACTGCTTCGAGAGGACCCCCCATGTGTTTCTCAGATCAGCTGATGACATCCGAGCAATTTGAGTTTCTGGTTGATTTTGATCAGACTTTGGGGCCGTTATAATAGCAATTTCTGCTAAGATGGCAGACGAATCAACCAAGGTGCAGGTCAAATCAAAATCAGAAAATATAATAAGCTGATCTTCTGCTTCCTTGTGTTGTTTTGACAGAGGGACAACAGTTCGCTGCCCAAGTGGCTGAGCCAGGAAGAAGTCCAGCTCAAGTTTCATTGCTTGATGATACAGCTTTTCAATGATGTCAAGCTCTTCACCAGTCAAAGAGACACTTAATTTATCCAGCAAGTCCTCAGTTTTCAGAGCTAACACCTAAGTTCAAAGAATATAATTATGACATGTACAGATCAATGTCATCAATGAATTTTAAGCAAAAATACAACAAGTGAAATTTACCAGTAAGACAACCAAAAAAATGTCAAATCCTGAAGAAAACAAGGAAACATACCTGGAAACTACAGAAAAATAATTGTCAATCCATTTTCTTATAGGGATGAGTACTTTCGTCCTCGTCAATATGTGCCTGCAATTCCTTGCCTAAAAATGCATAAAGCCTCATGCAGGGTGTCATAGCACCTAAAGTATAAGCTGCCACTTTTGTTTTCTCAAAAGGGGTTGCAAGTTTACCAGGGGCTTTTACACCTTCAACCTTCCCCGAGGCCGTGGCTAACAAAAACCGTGTGTACTTAACTGTTGCAGGATTAATAGTGCTTTCATTGGCTGGATCAATTCCCCATTCCTATGTATTATAGTAAAGAAAAATTGATTTGTTAAACCCAAAAACATATCACAACTTGATGAATCAAAGATATATAAAAATAAAATAATAACCATCTAACTGTTTTGAAAGTAAATATAAAATCTATTTCTTAGAGAGTGATCTCTGCCAAAATTTCCCAAATCGCTACCAAGGAAAAATAGTCCTGATAAACCGATATAATTTTTGGAGAAAATTTTCCCCTCCCATGCATTGATCAATTGTGTCTGACTTATACATTGGTCATGCGTGAAGTTAGGCTACAAAGACGCTAATTACAATCTATCAACAAGAAGAAAAGATAACTATCCCAAATTGACAGCTATACACAATATGTTACGCGATATGTTCACACTAACACCCCCCCTCAAGCTGGAGCATGGAGATTCGAAATGCCCAGCTTGCCAAGTAATGCATCAAATTGGCGTTTGGAAAGAGCCTTGGTGAGAATGTCAGCTAACTGTTGGGCGGTCGAAACATAGGTTGGAAGAATAAGACCGCGACTAATTTCATCTCGAATAAAATGGCAATCAACTTCAATGTGCTTGGTACGTTCATGAAATACTGGATTCTGAGCAAGTTGAAGCGCCGACTGACTGTCACTGGATATGCGTATGGGAGAAGATTGTGTAACGCCAAAAGTGGAGAGCAAGCCCCGTAGCCACTTCAATTCACAAGTTGTAGCAGCTAAAGATCGATACTCAGCCTCGGCGGATGAGCGGGAAACGGTGTTTTGCTTCTTGGTTTTCCAGGAGATGGGAGAATCGCCAAGAAACACGAAGTAGGCCGTCAATGAACGCCGTGTCAAAGGACAACTAGCCCAGTCGGCATCACAATAGGCAGAGAGCCTTAGACTAGATGTAGATGGAAGCATGATTCCTTGACCCGGAGTGGACTTGAGATATCGTACAACGCGCAAAGCGGCGTCCCAGTGAGCAGGCTTCGGATGGTGCATGAATTGTGCCAAAATATGCACACTGTAGGATAATTCAGGACGGGTGATGGTCAAGTATATGAGCCTTCCTACCAGCCGTCGATATCGTGCGGGATCCTTCATGTCATCACCATCAGCAAGAGCAAGATGGTGATTCTGCTCTATTGGAGTTCCAGCTGGTCTTGCGCCCAACAAGCCAGTTTCAGAGATGATGTCGAGGGCATATTTGCGTTGAGTAAGACAAATACCTGAAGAACTCCGGGCAACTTCGATACCTAGGAAATATTTGAGCCGTCCAAGATCCTTCATATGAAAGCACTTATTCAAGTAAGCTTTGAAGGACCGTAGTGCCATGGAATTATCTCCCCCAAGAAGCAAATCATCAACATAAACTAATACTGTCAGGTGAACTGATCCCTTGTGATAAGTAAAAAGAGAATGATCATATGGAGATTGGAGAAACCCGTAACTGGTAAGAGCAGTGAGCAACTTTGCAAACCAACATCGAGGAGCTTGACGTAACCCATATAAAGATTTGCGCAAGCGACACACTTGGTTTGTTCTAGACGCCTCAAAGCCGGGTGGAAGCCGCATATAAACTTCCTCCTCAAGGTCACCGTGTAGGAAAGCATTGTGAACATCCATTTGATGAAGTTCCCAATTTTTAACTGCTGCAACTGCAAGAAAAGTGCGTACGGTGACCATTTTAGCAGTAGGAGCAAAAGTTTCTGTGTAATCAAGGCCTTCTATTTGATGATTGCCGAAAACAACAAGCCGAGCTTTATGACGTTCAATAGAACCATCGGCATTGTACTTGATGCGAAACACCCATTTACTCCCTAAGGGTATCTTGCCGCGAGATAATGATGTTACAGTCCATGTATCATTAGCAGCTAAAGCTGCAATCTCCTTACGCATGGCCTCTCGCCAACAGTGATGACGCACGGCTTCCTTGTAACTTGAAGGTTCAATTCCGGTAGTGATTGCTGCTAAGAAACAACGATGGGACAAAGAAAATTGCTCACAATTAACATAGTTGGAGATTGGATATCGCGTACTTGAGGGTTTGGAGTGAGCAGGTGAAGAAGAGACGCGAGCTGTATGTGTAATGTAGTCTGTAAGACGAACAGATGGGACACGATGTCGTTGGCCACGTCCCAATGCTTCAGTAGTTTCAACTGCATTGTCCGAAGATATGTCATTTTCAAGAATGAGTTGCTGCTGCTCAGCATTGTCAGGAGTTGTTTCGAGAATGAGTTGCTGCTGCTCATCACTTTCAGGAGTAGTAGGAGTAATCTAGTGAGTTACCTCCTCATTTTGCATATTAGATAACTCTGGGGCAGGACTAGGAGCTTGATCAGAACAAGCAGCTGAGTAAGGAAATTGATTTTCAATGAATACCACATCTCGGGATGTAAAAACATTCCCAGAATCCAAGTCATAGAGTCTCCAACCCTTTTTCCCAAAAGGATAACCAATGAAGATGCATTTCCTACTACGGCTAGCGAATTTGTCCTTTGATCGATTGAGACACCGAGCATAACAAAGACACCCAAATGTTCGGAGATAATCAAGAATAGGAGGTTTGTTGAACAATATTTCAAAAGGAGTTTTTCCTTGTAAAACTGATGTAGGAGTGCGATTTATTAAATGTCCAGCTGCTAAAATACATTCTCCCCAGAATTTTATGGGTAGATTAGCTTGAAATCGCAATGCTCGTCCCACATTTAAGATATGACGATGTTTACGCTCAACACGACCATTTTGTTGAGGCGTATCAACCATAGAGGTTTGATGAAATATTCCAAGCTGCTCAAAATAGCTAGTAAGACAAGTAAATTCCCTACCATTGTCACTACGTACAACTTTTACTTGTGTAGAAAATTGTCGTTCAACCATGGCCAGGAAATTTTTGAGAATTTGAGAAACTTCATCCTTATGTTTTAAGAGAAAAACCCACACGGCACGAGAATGATCATCAACAATGGTTAAAAAATACTGAGAACCACATAAAGATTTCTCCCTATAAGGACCCCAAAGATCACAATGTATTAAATCAAAACTAGAGCTTGCTTTATTTTTGCTAGAAACAAATTGTTGTCTAGTTTGTTTGGCTCTAAAGCATATGTCACAAGAATCCAATTCTTTAAAATCAAATGGTGCACTACCAATTGTATGCGTGAGAGATTCCAATGCTTGTCGAGAGGGATGACCCATCCTTTGATGCCATAGGTTTGCACTCACTTTTCCAGAGACCTTGTGAGCACGTGCAGGTAAACATTCTCGCAACACATACAGCCCGTCTCGTGCTTCACCCACTCCAATCATCGTCCTCGAAGTGCGGTCCTGTACAAGACATAAGCAGTCAATACATTTCAAGATATATGATTTATCTCGAGTCAATTGAGTCACTGAGATTAAATTGCACTCCAAATTCGGCACATAGAGCACTATTTTTGAGTAATAGAGAACCCAGTGTGACTGTTCCTTCTGCAGTTGCCATCATCACATCACCATTAGGCATTTGGACTGAACATGGAGGGATATCTCGCCGAGAACTAAATATATCAGCCACTCCCGTCATATGGTGAGAAGCTCCAGTATCAAACAGCCAAGAGAGATTCGTCTTACCGGAAAATTTGTTGCTAGGGACTGACTTGTGCGAGTTTATGATGGACTTTAACATGCTCCAATCTTCTGCACTCAAATTTTTCCAGCCCAACTTTATCAGCATCTCCAATGACTGGCGTTGTTGATGATGTAGCAGAAGGATCCGAGACTTGAACAGCATTTGCCTTGGCTTTTCCTCCACGACCTTTTCCTGGTATCACTGTATTTCTTCCACGTCCTCGTGCTGCCGGATGTCCTTCTGGAAAACCTATGATGTGATAACAATTATCAATAACATGACCATGGCGTTTACAGTTTTCGCAAAAAGGTCTTTCACTTCGCTGCTCCCCCCATGAATCACTGGCTGCCAGCACCAGTTGTTCTCACCGCAAAACTCATTGGTGTAGTTGTTTCCGAAACAGAGGCTTTGGTCATCAATTTCACTTGTTCTTGTTCGATGATTTGAGAGTAAACTCTATTCATGTTTGGCAGGGGATCAGATGCAATGATGTTTGAACGTATTTGACTGTAAGAAACGTCATCAAGTCCCATAAGGAACTGATGAACACGTTCTTCTTCTGCTCTCTTTTCCAATCGCGAATTCAAATTGCATTTGCAACCTTGGCAAGTGCACATAGGCATTTTGTCATGATCGATTAGATCATCCCAGATCTTCTTCATTCGACCATAATATCCCATGACAGTGTCCCCATTTTGTTTGCAGTTGGAGACTTCTGTTTTTAATTGATGCACCTTCGCTCCATTACGAATAGAGAATCGTTGATTGATGTCATCCCATAATTCTGTTGCTGTTTCTCTGTAGGATATTGTCGATCGCAGGGTAGGCTCTATGGTATTGAAAATCCATGAGACAATCATGGAATTCACTGTCCACCAATCCTCTATTTCTGCTGAATTATCGGCTGGCTGCTTGATGGTTCCATCAATGAATCCCATTTTCTTCTTTGCTCGAAGAGAAATCCGAATAGCCTTGGCCCATTCTTCAAAATTGGGACCTTTCAATTGTGTATGTGTGATTAAATTACCAGGATTATCATTTGATGTTAGGACAAACGGTGAGACGGTTCTTTTTCCGTCATCCCCACCGGAATTGCCTGTTGAACTCGTCATTGATGTTTGGCGTCAAGAGCAAACCTTTAGGAAAAGATAGGCTCTGATACCATGATAAACCGATATAATTTTTGGAGAAAATTTTCCCTCCATGCATTGATCAATTGTGTCTGACTTATACATTGGTCATGCGTGAAGTTAGGCTACAAAGACGCTAATTACAATCTATCAACAAGAAGAAAAGATAACTATCCCAAATTGACAGCTATACACAATATGTTACACGATATGTTCACACTAACAAGTCCCACAAATGAATTTGGAATGCCTTTATTGATTTCAGTGCGATTTTCTTGTGCCCTAACAGATTTAGACCTTAGGAACAAGTTATTACCTTTTATTTATAGAGAGAAGTATTACAAATTGCAGAACTTTTGCCCAATTTCTTCAACCAATACTGAATCAGGAATACCTCAAGTGGAGTTCATACAGAAAGAAATAATTTTAAAAAAAGGAAAACTAGACTGCTCAGGATTCTCGGTTATGCATCTTTTGCTTAGTCGGGGGAACAACACATAGCGGAGCATTTGAGAGTGCAGCAGTACAAGACAAAGTTTTGAAATGCTTTTCCCCTAATGGATCGGTGACAATTTTGTGTTTCATGATCACACCTTTTTATCAGTCGCTGCTTATTCGGTTTCAATATCTAGAAGAGGATAAACAGAGTTTTGTTCTTCAAAACATACCTTTCCATCATTCAGGTGAAAAAGGAAAAGAAAATTATGTTACAGGTTAAAGGTCAAGCACCATATATGGGTTGAACAACACCGCATGACCTGTTCACAACCTCAACACTCAAAAACTTGACTCAACAGTTAAATTTTGTATAATATAGGTTACATCTATGCTCCTAACTTGCCACTGCTTACAAATCATTGAAATATAATTGAAATCTTAAGGAATGATTGGATAAAAATTTTGCATCAACATTGGTATCGGTAACAACAATTAGAACTCTGATTCTACCAATATTAGCAACAACATGTGGCTACTACATCGATATTTATTTACTCCTACTCTTCATCAAGCTCAAATGTTACTGCCTTTCTGAAGAAACTACAATTGAGATATTCAGCTTGCATTGTCTGCGAATCCGGGGAATCAAATCCTGTGGGCAAGTTAATTGACAGAAAGATTTGCAGGCAATGTAGCAATAGCACATTTCCTTAGTACTGTCCTTCCTTTCTTTTTTGAATTATTACTCTGTAGTAAAATAAAGTGAAAGGAAAGATAATAATTCCTAGGTTTTTGGTATTTGGAACCCCAATTTTAAAGAAAAATTTTACTTCCTTGAATCCAATAAACCACATCATGACACAAGAAACATAAAAATATGACTTCCAATCAGATTATTACGAAGCCACTTTCTTTACTTGTATTGCCAAGGATTGAAATTCGTCCTTTTTGGAAGAATACAACCCCTACAATTAACTCATTCTATACATGCAGAGAGAGAGAGAAAGAGAGAGAGATTTATTTTCAGGAATCAAAATTGATAACTAAATCCAGCAGCTACAAGGCATGGGTATCATTCATCAAAGAACTATCAGATTTGCACCCGCGTCTCGCGTAATATAATAAGTTACTACAATTGATGCACTCTTCACAGACAAATTAGAGCAAATAACTAGATACTTGGGAGGATTACATCTATCTGACAATTTAACTAAATTGCTTCAAAACCGCATCATAGACTAAGTAGATATCTCTCCAATCAAATATATCTAAAGAATTTACTTCTATAGTATCCAGAACAGAAAAGCAAAGAATAATTGCATAAAATTAACTAAATCTTACTTGGATGAATGAAGCATGCATTTTCAGCTCTTCAAGGACACTCTTCCGCAATTCACTGATCCCAATCTTCGCGTCGTCATCATCTGCACACTCTTCCGCCAATTCATACCTGTCATTTGCTTTTTTTTTTTTAATCCAATAAAAATGAGAAAACAAAAGGGCTTGTTAGTTTTTCACTTCCCAATCACATTCTATTTTCTAAACACAAGCCTTAATAGTTGATCAATCTCATCATTTCCAAAACAACCAGAATTATAGAATATTTAGATTACAAGTATCTAAAACTATTATTTACTTAAATCATGGTTGAAAAATCATCTGTTCACAAGTAATTGATATTCATCCGGCTTTTGTACCGCCAACAGCAAAAGCCAAGGTTTAAGAATGTCAACATAGATAACGGGACGAGACCAAGTCTAGATGTTGTCTTTGTGCAGATGGACAAGTCATGGAAGAACTTATCGCATGTATAGCTTGTGTCTTTGCGAGCGGAGAGATACTAATTCTTCATATGTACGATAGAAAATAGCTTAACTACGGCGCGTGAAATGCCAGAGAGACTGAGAGACTTGGCTAACTGACGATATGCACTTTTTCTTTTGCAGAAGGCAAAGACAAAAATGAGCTTTTCAAGCAACAACACGGACCCTCATCATTCTATGATGATGAGAATATCGTGGTGTAGTGTAAACATAGTGTAGTAAAATTACCCTGTAGATAAAAAAATGGACTTTTTTTAAGCACAAAAACATAGACCATTCACATTGCCAGGGTACTTCTGATCAAGCAACCAAGACAAAAAAATGTTTCAATTGGATTTACAGGAATTGGGACCAGAACTACTGCAGTATTTGCTGCTAAGAATAGGAATCACAGTCCCAAACGGATCAGCAAAGCAGATACATTTAAATAGGCGGGCCTGACTAAATTTTGACACAATCCCAGAAAAGGTGACCACTAATTAGCGCACCAAATTTCACTTGTCACTTGTGAATGTATACAATAAGCATTTGCAAAGATTGCGTCCATTTGTACAATCGCTCGATTCCGCAGTTGCACAAGTCTCCTATGTCTGGATAGTATTGCACAAGTCTCATATGCCTGGAAAATATTAAGCCGTTGGCGACGTCAAAAAAGACGACGTCCATTGTTTATCAAGAATGGTTTGGCTTGTACTTCTGGAGTCAGTCCTTACTTTTCAATTGTAAAGCTTCTCCCTTACCAAAAAGTCTACAAGCCAAAGAAGAATCTCAATGTGCAAATAGACAAAAATCTTATCCTCCACAAGAACATCTGAAAACCGGAATTCTGACATCTAATTGCTTGTTACATTGTTCTTGAAAGTTGAATGAACTAGAAAATGATATATTGAAAAGAATAAGAAAGCTATTTACAATCTTATGCAAAAGCTGCTGTCACCAGTATTACACGAATTATATTTCATTGCCTCTGCCTACCAGGGATAAACATAGCACAAATTTTTTTAAGTAATACATCACTGCAATAACCTGGGATACAGAGCAGATAATTTAGTTGAAAGGGGAATATTGAAAAGTAAATGAGCAAAAAGAAATAGGGATGGAAAGCAGTTATAAAGCAAAAGGATACAACTTAAGAAAAGAAAAAAAAAAAAAAAAAACAACAGTTGAATATGCACCAACTCAATACGGATTGCACTAAGAATGCAAGTTCTATCACGTCCATCGTTTGATCACTCTCCCTCTTTCGGCCTAACCAACTCAATACGGAGTCGAATAGAATTTTTTATTACTCTAGAAGCCAAAATGAAAATAGTGCTAAAATTATTGAACCAAAAATAACATCCAACATGGTAATCACAGGTACATAAAATGTAAGGTTTTTATCTGATGAGTGAGCATGTACATAAAAATCAGAATTATAAGGTTTTAATCTGACAAGTGAACATAGACGTAAAAATCATAATTATCTCATTATTCTATCTCAAGTAGTCCTATGCTAGAGACTCCATGTACAAAACAAATTCAGTAATCATTCTCTCCATTAAATGCCTTCAAATAGCTATAGTTCGTATTAGAAATTTTTTGCTCTCAAATATTGTGTTGGCACTGTGAACATTGCATGTTTTTCAAAAAGACCGTTTGATAAAAATGTTTGCACCTTCATTGGGATTTGTTCGACTTAGAAGATTACAAGTATCTAAAACAATTATTTACTTAAATCATGGTTGGCAATTTATTTGCTTACAAATAATTGATATCCAACCTGCTGTTGTACTGCCAACAACAAAAGCCAAGTTTTAAGAATGTCAGCATATATAACGGAACGAGACCAAGTCTAGATGTTGTCTTTGAGCAGATGGACAAGTCATGGAAGAACCCATCGCATGTATAGTTTGTGTCTTTGCGAGGGGCTCGGGTATGTTTTTTTAAAATATATTTTTTAAAAATTTTATACATATTTTTTAATTAACTTTTTATCTCAAAAATATATTTATCGATAAAATTTTTTAAAATTACTACAATAATATATTTTTAAAAAAAGAGGCATCCAAATCGAGAGACTTTGGCTAATTGGCAATTTGCACTTTTAGTTTTGCAGGAGGCAAAGACAAGAAAGCACTTTTGAAGCAACACATACCATCATCATTCCATGATGTCAACATCGTGATGTAAATATAGTGCAATACATCACTTTGCATATGAAAAAATGGGCTTATATTGCCAGGATACTTCTAATCTTTGTCGAACCAAAAAAAAAAAAAAGTCCAACTTCTAATCTTTAAAAGTGCTACAGTAATATTGTTTAAAAAAATATTCTGAAAAAACAGCCATCCAAATCGAGAGACTTTGGCTAACTGGCGATTTGCATTTTTACTTTTGCAGAAGACAAAGACAAGATAGCACTTTTGAAGCAACACAGGCCATCGTGGTTCCGAGATGTGAACATCGCGATGTAAATATAGTGTAATATATCACTCTGTATACGAAAAAAATGGCTTAAACTGCCAGGATACTTCTAATCTTTGTCAAGCAACCAAAAAAGAAGAAATCGTCCAAATTCTAATCTTTAAAACTGGTACAATGATATTTTTTAAAAAACACCTCAAAACAGCTTTCTAGACCGAGAGACTTTGGCTAACTGGCGACTTGCACTTTTACCTTTGCAGAAGGCAAAGACAACAAAGCACTTTTGAAGCAACACAGACCATCATCATTCCATGATGTGAAAAAATGGGCTTATATTGCCCGGATACTTCTAATCTTTGTCAAGCAACCAAAAAATAAAAAATAAAAAATCGTCCAATTTCCAAATGAATCCCATTTACAAGAATTGGGACCAGAATTATTGCAGTATTTGCTGCCAGCAACATGAATCACAGTCCCAAATGGACCAGCAAAGCAGTTATTTTAAATGGGTGAGCTTGATTACACTTCTCTACGATCCACTAAAAGGTGACCAATAATTAGCGTATCAAATTTCACTTGTCACGGGAATGTTTACGATAAGCATTTGCAAAGATTGCAACCATTTGTACAATCGCTCAGTTCCCCAGTTATACATGAGTCTCACATGTCTGGAAAATATTAGGCCGTTCGCAATGTAAAAAAAAGATGGTCAAAATCAAACACCCATTGTTTATCAAGAAGGGTTTGGCTTGTATTGGAGTCATCCGCTACTTTCGAATTGTAAGATGGTTCCTTTACCAAAAAGTAAAAGCCAAGGAAAAATTTCAATGTGCAAAGAGACCAAATCTTATCCTCCGCAATAACATCCGCAAACTGGAACCAGCCGGAATCCTAATATCTTATTGCTCATTATATTGCTTTCAAAAGGTGAACAAATTAGAAAAAGATCTACTGAAAAGAATAGGAAAACTATTTACAACCTTAAGCAAGCAGACTCTCTTAAGAGCAGCTGTCACCAGTATTACACGAATTATATTTCGTTGCCTCTGCCTACCAGGGCTAAACATAGCACAAATTTTCCAAGAAATACATCACTGTAATAGCCAAGGATACAAAGCAGACAAGTTAGTTGAAAGGGAATATTAAAAAGTAAAGGAACAAAAGCAAACAGGGATGGAAAGCAGTTATAAAGGCAAGGATACTACTCAGAAAAAGAACAAAGGTAATAGTTGAATATGCACCAAGTCAACATGGATTGCAATAAGAATATGAGGGAAAATATTTACATGGACCCGGTCCATGGGTGGGGTTCGTGGACCTTGTGGTCAAGAATTATCCACATCAGTCATGAGTGGGTCTCTGGTGAGCCATGTCGTGGGCTATGTGTGGGACATGGTTGATGTGGTTAATTTTGGACCACATGGTCCACGGCCTCACCCGTGAACTAGGTCTATGTAAATATTTTCCGAATACGAGGAACGTCTATCAGAGGAACGTCTGTCAGGTCCATCATTTGATCACTCTCCCTCTTTGGGCCTAACCTCAATTCCTTGAACAATTAGACCACTCTTCCAGTTGCCCCCCTTAATTTCCATCAAGCTCATCTCCAGCTCCACATCTTGCCCTTCATTCAGAAATATCTCTCCCAACTCAACTTCCATCCATCCATCACTTCTCTGCTTGGCATACTGTGCATTACTGTCTGTAGCCATAATCTCTTGCTGTCTAATTACTGAAGCATGACGGTAGCCAAAAATCCCTCTTCGCCATCTTGGCCTAATTTGCTGTCTAACCCTTAGTGCTCCATCAGGATCAAAAAGAACCACCCGCTTTTGACTTTCTTGGCCACTAATTCCTACTGAAGCCTCTGCAGGCTGGTACTCAAATCCATGGAGTCTAGATTTTGATGTGAAAACCAGGTAAGCTGCATAGGTGGTATCTGGTGACAGCATAGATGTTCTTATCTTGCCACAAATTTCAAGCCAGCAGACATCAAGAAGCTCAGCTACCTTGGCGAACCTGCATTAAAAATATCCATTGAAGTCAATTACTGAATACAAACATTGCAAATGACAGGAAAAGGAAAAAGAAAAAGTATGTACTTCTAGGAAAAAGCAATGCAGGAAAAGAAATAAAATACCTGGATTCGTTTAGGGAAATCCATTTCCAATATCTAGGTGTATCACCCCATACAATTGTGAGGTCCCTTGCAGCCAACATGAAGCATTTCTTTCCGCTAGATTTCTCCAATGAGAAGCTCTGAAACAGTATTAGCAGAAACCATTCATTCAGGTACTTAAGATAATTCCCATCTTTCATAGGAGATGGGACAGGCCGAGTTAGTGGACCTACCGTCAGTGTAAATTAACACAAAAGTAGTGTAAGATCATCACAACTTTTTCATAGGAAATGAGAAGGTCCAGTCAGTGGACCTCCCGTAGATTAACACAAACGTAGTATGTGATGAGTGTGAATTATTGATTATTTTGTTCGTGAAAACCTGAAAAATTTACATAACATTACTGAAAAATATACACAATTGGACGAACCAGACTGAAGCTTCTGTCCACTTCATTCTGCAGATATCAAAATTCCCATAGCAAAACAAAAAAAAAAAAAAAAAAAGAAGGAATCTCAAATCTCTAACATTTACAATTTCTATGAAAAATCCTTTTTTTTTTTCAACAAATCCGCCACCCTACATTCTTAAAACACCGGAATTCAACAAAACTAATCGAATCCCAAATTCTCAATCTCCCTCCTCCAAAATCAAGAAACCAAAGAGCAAATTTTTTTTGAATCCCAAAATCAAAATTGGAGTAAAAATTACCTTAGACCCATCGTCAATCAAAATGGGATTTTCACAGAGATGAAGGTACAACTGCTTCTTGGACATAGACGACCGCAACAACTTAATCCCATCTGGCGATCCGCCGAGAATATCCCTATAGTCCGGCGGCAAGAACCGCTCCCAAACGTCATCAGATTGAGCTGCCGACCGAAACGTGGAGTCCACCAACGACAGCCTGCACGCGTCCCTTGGACTGGTTAAAGATATGGCGTTGGCTATGCATCCCTCGGGTAAATCACATAGATCAATGCCGCCATTTTCTTGATCGTTCAGGTTCAGGTTCAACTCCACCGCCATAGCTTATTTTCTGTAATTATCTCTTTTGTGCGTGTTCTTGTGAGTGCTATTGTGCTCTATCTAGTGCGTGTTTTTTGCTTATTGAGTAAGTATATATGTGGCGAATTGATGAAATTGAAGTAGAGGAAACAGAGAAAGAATGGCAGTACGGGAATTGAGGCGACAAGAAGAAGATATTTATAGGATACACGGGAGAATGATCTAACCGCTAAACTCAGGAAGTCGGCATCAATTGTACTTTTTTTTTTTTTTTTTTTTGGGTATTCTTTTTCGTGGATTTTTTATTTTTTTATTTTTGGGTGAAAAAGTTATCTCTGTTTGCTTTTTTTTTTTTTAAAGAAAAGGTGTGATTAGAGTGGAAAGTTGAGTTATCATTATTTTTCAATTTGGTTGGTAAATGATGGTGAAACATGAATTTTATTTATTGATTGATTATTCCTTGAAGAAAAATTACTACGACTAGGAGGGTTAATTTCAATTTGTAACCCTAATCTTTAGGTACATGAAATTTTTATTGTGTTTTACTTTGGTCCATTTGATGACTGAAGTTACAAATCAACGATCTTTATTCCCTCTTCCTCTCTTACGTCACCCGCCATTTTTTTTTTAAATTAAACCTACACAATTACATGGAGGAAAGTAAATTTGGTGTTTGTGAGATTCGAATCCTGACTTCTTGTATAAAGTCATAGAGCTTAATCGTTCAACCCTTTCTTCATTCTCACCTATCAATATTATTATTTGCTACGAAATTCAATAAGTTCACCAAGAGAGAGGTGTTACTAAGGGAAAATCATATATTTTATTATCACAAATAACAATTGAACTAAATTGAGACGGTTACAAATTCAAGGGTAGAAAATGAAACAAGTTCAAGAGTTTAGGATACAAAAACAGGGTAAATTAAAAAATTCAGGATATAAAGTAGGACAAGAAAAAATCTCAAGGAGCAAAATGTCCCAAACTAAAATTTAAAATATAAATTGAAAATTGATACAAAGTTCAAGAGTGCAAATTGGAATTAACCCTATTATCTACTATAGATAACAAATGCAGAGTGGAACTAACCCTATTATCTACTATAAATAACTAATTGAGCAAACTATTTACTTTTCTTCCACATTGAGCCTTTAAGGTCATTTATTGTCAATGGATTTTGGAGGTAAGTGAATGTTTACGGGTGAAAAACTAAGAGAAAAAAAAATTGTAAATTTCGTCTTTGTTTGCCTTTTTTTGGCCTTATTTTTTTCCAGTTTTGGGACTTACAACAGACATCCCAAATCTTGAAATAAAAATAAACTACTTGTCTCACAAACAAATTTAATAGAGTGAATCATATAGAACATACAAATTATTCAGAGTAACTAGAAATTATTTAACTGTCTTAATAAAAAAAAGCAAAATCAATTATATAGCAAATACAAATTGTCTGGTGTTTTAGCGAAATGAAATCTAGAAAATTAAAAACAACTGATACATTAGCGTTGTTTGAATATTATAAGCAAGTTTTTATAAATTGTTTGTCGGTATACCGTGATTTGAGGAAGAGAATTCACTTTCTTAGGTGCTAAGTTAAGCCTGAGGATATAGACAGACAGTTGTCAGTTGTTTACTAATTATACATCTGGCACCAAATCCGTGAAACGTACGCGTTAAATTAAATAGAAGTGTCAATGCTGGGCTCGAACTCGGTGTGGAATTCAAGGAGTGAGTATTGCGTGAATCACGCGCGTCACGTGATGTGTCACGTGCTGCATTAGAACTAATCACACATCGCCAAATAATACAAGGTATGACCCACCATTGTCACATGGCGATAAATTATTGATTCTAGTACACCACGTGACAATGCACGTGATGTATTTTATACTTTTTCAAAATTCAAGCAATTCGTATGTTCGTATGTGCTTAACGATCTCGATTCGAGTGATAAATAGTGCGTTCGAGCTACACGAATATATGAGCTCAATCATATTTTTGCAAAAAATCCTAGATCAATGTCGAGATCGAGTTTTAAATTACAAACTCAATTAAATTTGAATTCGAATTCCAAATCATAAATTCAATCGAATTCAAACTTGAGCTCGAGAACACCAATATTAAGTTTGACTTGACTCGTTTACACCCTTAACAATGGGTTGCTTATTCTAAAAGAGTGCAACTATTTAACAATCAAAGTGTGTTTTTTTTTTTAATGAGTTTAGCTAGTGGTCAACATTTCACAGTTTTTTTTTTTTTTTTTTGGTGGCTGGGGAAGAAGGAGGGGGGTTGAAATTCTTCAGTAACAATTAATATATATTGTATTGATGAAATCTTCGCCCTTAAGAAATATTTACTCTCCATATTTTATTTTATTTTATTTTTGGCTAAAAAGACGAGTAAAGGAAAAAAAGCAAAAAAGGGTCAACTTTTATATGTTTATGAGATCCTCTGACTCAGAAAGTTACTGTTAATGGCATCAGTTAACTCCTCAAAAGCCCTACAAAGATCATTTGGTTATCTTTAAAGGAAACTCAAAACAAAGTTGCATGGGTTCCACGTCAAGGCCAGATCTTCATTACATTTTAGTATGAACCTATTTGCTCAAGCTTTACTGCCACGATCCATCTCCTCCTCCTCCTTGATTTTCTTTACTTTTTCTTTTTTGAAAAAAAATTCTATAATTTCGTGATAATATTATTACAAAAGTTTTCTCCATTCTAATATCATATTGCAATTGAATTGTAGAACATCCGCTTTTTTTCTGTGTTTTTTGGGTAATCAAACTTCTTTCTTGGCTCCACTTCACTATGGCCTTTGTTGGAACTTTAGGATATTGAGACTAAAAAAGAGAAAAAAAAAAATTGAACATAAATATGTTTGCACATATGATTTTCAAAGGAAACAAGGAAAAAAAGTGATGATAGTCATATTACCCCAAAAAAAAAAAAAAAGGAAAAAATTCAATGTCAATTATCTTGTAAGCATTTTATCTTTATGAAAATGAAGCACAATTTTGAACTTTAATAAACAACATTTCCTTTTCCTTGTTCTTTGACCAAATCTACGACCCAAACAGGAACTACAAATTTGATGTCCAAATGCTTTTTTCACAATTATATAACGGAAAATTCTTAAATAGATCATATTTATGATTTCACTAGTGGATCTTATGATTTAAAAAAATGACACGTAAATAGAGTGATGTATGCAGAGATAAGAAAGTGATTTAAAAATAATCATTTAACTTTATTTTATATCACAAGGTTCACAAACAATAACGTGAACCGGATCTGTATAAGAATTTTTCATACATAACATTCAATTTACCTACGCCCACATATGACTAGGAGGAATAAGTCATTGATAGCTGCAGGCACAAAATTACACTGTCCCATCGCAAAATAGGTGTACTTGTTTGCTTTTGATTTGTATCATTAACGATACTTTTAATAATCTCAATAAATATAATTTTCATATATCAAGATGTTTATTTCCACCACATTAATAGCAATATGTTTTAAGCTTTTTACTTCTCTAAAGTACACATGACTTTACATTTACTGCCATTTAGCTCCTTAATTGTCATGTATTACGTAATACTGATAAACATGGAAAATTCTTTTTTTTTTTTTTATGAAGCATAAACCTGTCCTTTTCTCCTGAGGTGTTATCTTGAAACGTTGGTCGTTGTCATGGACATGGATGTGGGTATGGTGATAATGACGAATAGAAACATATCGAATTTGTTAATATTCTTTACCACGAAGATATGAGAAGGAAAACTATAATATTTTATTAGCCAAACCAGCAATCAATAAACCTACGTGTTTGATTCGGTAAATGGTGATTAGCGTAAAAACTCAATATTGTGTTGATTCGACATTTTTAAGGATAAGACACGAACAAGTTTCACTAGGTATAAGGTTCTCATTCTTGTTTGTTTTAAAGGTAGCATATGAATGCGTTTATTGAATTCGCTCAAGATACACCATAATAATGAGATCTAAAAATAGAAGGGACGGATTTAATAGAATTTTTATTTTATATTGTGGACTCCTCTATTGAAAAGCCGTATATCATTCATTTGCTTGATTGCTTCTAGCATATTATAAAGCCGTTTAAAGAAAGCTAATTATGGAAAATTGTTTAGAATAATTAAAGCAATTTTTATTTAAATAACTTGGAAAAATCAAGAATTTTTTTCAGATTAAAGTTCCTTGAAGTTTGATTCAGCTTGTTTCCAACCTGAATCGAGCTGAATTTACAAATCAAAAGTAAACAAGACTAGCTTAATCAAAAATGATAATTACTTAATTTGAACATTAAATCCTTTTACATAGGCTGATGATATTGCCAGAGCCCTTATTTTCCTGCCAGAGCAAGTTTGTTCTAAAACTCTAAAATGCCCTCACCAGTCAAAAAAAAAAAAAAAAAAAAAACTTTTATCTGCCCCCTCTCTCCAACTATGTCCATTTCTTGCTCTCTGCACTTTATACACTTCCCAAACTCTCTAGTTCCCTTTTCCATCCTTGGCCCACTTGAATTCCTTTGTTTTAATCTGTTCGTTGTGCATCAGATTTAGGACTTATATTGTTTGCAGTGATATAAAAGGATTTTTTTGGTATTAATAATCTGTGAATGCTCTGAAATTATTATTTGAAAAATAAAAACTCAAGCATAAAACCAAATCAAAGCTAAACTAAAGAACTGCAAGATTAAAGAAAACAAAAAGATGTTCCCGTCAATTTACGGAAACGCACGATCGCAATTGAAATTGGGAAATTGAAGACGGAATTTGGTTTTTTCAAAAGAAACTCAAGAAGTCAAATTGAAGACGTAGTGATTTCAGCTAGAAGAATAAAACCTGGAGGCAAAACTAATTTTTTATTCAACAAACTTTGTGGCTGTTTCATAGTAAAATTGATTAAAGTGGGTTTACATTTTAAATTTGTTAGTAATTTTTGTCCAATTTCAATCTTAGAATGCTAAAGCTTATTCAAATCTCATTAAAGAAGTTTTTTTTTTTTTTCAAAAATTGCAGTTGCAATTGTTGTAGATGGTTAAAAATGCAATGGCCATTCTCAAATGAAATTTTTGTGGATGGTTATGCGCAATGTCTTCTCAATCTTAGTGAAGATTTTTTGTGGATTGGATTGATGAAGTTGGTATAAAATTGAAAGGAATAATAAATAAAAATAAAGAAAACAAAATGGAAAAAGGTGAAAAAAGAACAGTTCAAAAGATTGAAATATTGATCTTGCCAGAAGCGGCATAATATGGCCAGGAATGAAGGGGAATTAGGGGCGTGTGAATGGAGCCGGCGAGAGGAGAAAGGAGGTACAACAGGGTTTTCAAAGAGTACCACAATAATGTGAGGGTATTTTGGGGTTTTAGAGTAAATTTGCTCTGGCAAAAAAATAAGTGCTCTGGCAATATCACCGACCTTTTAGATAAGAGTCACCGTCTATAACCTGATCAGAACTAGTGAGTAGTTTGCATGGTTTTGGCCATTTTCGTTTCCTTTTGCTTTGTTTTCTTCAGTTATACCTTGATCAAGTAGATTCTCTTTATCAAAAAAGCCGTTTTGGCATGAAAGTTGCAGAAAACAGCGACGAATATTAGCATTCAAAATCTTAGTTGCTGGCTTGGCCGGGGAGCACCCTTAGGGTTCTCACTGTGACAACGAACCCCTCTACCTTGGCATTTAGAGAGGGAGAGAAAAAAAGGATAGTTTAAAATTGGGAGTTACACCCTAATTATGTGTGTCAAAAAGTTTGAAAATTAAACCACGGCACCACTTTGGAAGCTTCATTTTAATTGCGTGAGGCAATATAAACTGTAATGAATATAGTTGATTATAAAAAAAAAAAAAATATTTGAATTTCATGTCAAATTGAGGAATATAGTCATCAGTGTTTTCTTGTTATATAGATTTTATCAAATTCTTATTTGGTTCAAGATAAAGAAGTTATTAAGATCCTCTGAACTAGACCAATTCACCAAAAAAAAAAACTGGTTAGATAACCAAGTCATGGGCCAATCTGTGTTTTAAGTCTCACCTATCATATGGCTAAATTATGGACAGATGTAGTAGAATTCTTATTTTACACTAAAAAACATTGTGGGCTCCTGTGCTGAAAAGTGTCAATTATTCATTTGCACGATGGCTAGTATTTTATGAGGTTGTTTCAAGAAAAGTAACCATAGAAAAGGGCTTTTAAGAAAAAGGGTTTTTGTCTCTTTACCCTGCTAAACCATACCTCAATTATCAATTTAATCCTAACGTTAACTTTTAATCACTTCACTTAACCCCTGGACTAATGGTGAAATTAACGGTCATGTAAAAAGACATGTTTAGATCCAATTTAACTACCGGATTTCTATCACTTTTCCCCCAACTATCAATTTAGTCCTTAACGTTGATTTGTAGTCAGTTAACTCCCCGGACTGGCTGTCAAACTAACCATCACGTGAAAAAACATGTTTAGGTTGAATTTAATTACAAAAGGACAAATATGCCCATGAAACCTAAAAAAAGAAATTTCACTTTTGAAAATGTCTTTTATGAAGTGGAGGACAAAAATAAATAAGAAAAATACAAAAAAAAAATGAACGATATATCCACTTTATAGATAGTAATATATTTCTAATAACTTTTCTCCTATCATAAATTTTAGTATTCATGAATTGGAAAAACTTGTGTGTTCTCATAGTCTGAAAAATTACGAAAAGAAAAAAAAATTATCGAGGAAACAATTTGTAGTAAAACAAAACTTCAGATAAGTAAATCTTGTAACGGAGCAGGTGTAAAATTTTCTTTCTAGGATTATTTTTATGACATACAAATATAAATTTCACACTTTTATCTCATTTGATTTGTAGTGTCTTGAACAAGGTATTGCACAAAATAAGGAGCCATGTGAACAATTTAAGAAAATAAAGGAGAGAAGAGCCTTCTAGACGTTGTTTAATACGTAAAACATGAGGGGAAGATATTTTTGTCATGAAATGGTCAATTATGTGATTTGATTTAACCAATGGATTTAAATGACTAAAATTGACATTAGAACTAAACTGATAGTTGAAGTATAGTTTAAAGAGATAAAATGATAATAACCTGATAGAAAATGGTTTAGAAAATTCAGAGCAAGTTTTGTTTGAAAGTCAAGAACTATTTTCAAAATAAAGCTCCTTGAATTTGATTCAGCTTTTTATCAACTTGAATTGAGCTAAACTTACGAATCAAAGTTAAACAAGACTAGCTTACTCAAGAAAAAAAAATTTTAGTTACTTATTCCAAGCAACAACAATAGGCTCTTGTAATTTGTAAATGTAATTGAACATTGAGCCTTTTTACATAAAAGTCATCTAACATTATCTTTGTGGTATCATTGGAAACCTGCACCTGGTCGAAACTAGTGACTGGTTGGCCTGGTTTTGGTCATTTTCCTTTCTGCTTTCTTTGTTTTCTGAGTTACGTATAGATCAATTAGATTCATTTTTATCCATATAGTTGTTTTCGCATGAAAGGTGTGGAAAACAGTAAGGAATATTCGTATTCAAATCTTATCTGAATTCATGTAAACTTGCGAAGTATCGTTATCAATTTTTTATTATTATTCTAAAAAATTATCAGAATTCTTATTCTTTCTAAATTAAAGCAGTTATTAAGACCCTTAGGATTAGATTTTTTTTTTTTTTTTTTGGTCTCCTTAGGATTAGATCAATATATCTAAATGTTTACCAGCTAACCAAAGCCATGGACCTATCCGAATTTAAATAAATTGTTTCACATAATATATAATAAAATCATGAAGCTAACAGTTTATTTTTTTTTTCGTACAAAATTTTTTTTATAACAAAAATTTAAAACATAATTATATAGCTTTTAGTAAGTTAATCACGCTCCCAAATGAACCTAAACATGGCCCCGAGAAATGAAACTAAGGCTCAACAGAAAATGGAAGTTGCCTGATTTCTTTTTTTTTGTTTTCCATTCCTACAAACTTACAAAGGCCTAAAGAAAAGAGAAAAAGGGACCAACCAAGACTCAAAATGTCCATTCAAATCTCCCCCTTTTTCTACGGGATACAATGAGAAACTCCAGCGCAAATGCTTCTCCAAGAAACATGTCGTCTGTCTTCCTCTCCATATGATCTTTTCTGATCGTCCAGGTTCTTACATTACCTTGTGTGGTCTGGGTCCTTCAACGTCCTGGAGGACCCTAATCCTCCTCCTCCTCTCCTTTTCCCTCCTCCGTCTCGCCGCCTGCCCTCGTGAACTTCTCTAATGTTTTTTGATCATTAGCTTCATGCATATGTGCACCGTTTTCTCATTTTCTTAATCTTTTAAATCAGCAAAAGCCCGAAACGAAAGTTTTCCGATGGTTTAATGAATCTGTCTCTTTTCTTGTATTATACATTTTGGTTATTTTGGTTAGAATCGTTTTCGGAGAGCTTCAAGAATGAATTGCTTGCCATGTTTCAGAAGCAGCAAATCAAACAACAATGAGAACGAGGAGGTGCCCGTCGCTCAGGTCAAAGATGCAACTCCACTTTCTCCCCCTGGTGGGCTCTCTTTTCTTGCATACATTATTATATCTTTGGATTTCTTCACATCAATGGCAATGCATGCACATACTGTTATTATCGTCATTTACCTTGGGATGATAGTCAATCAAATGAATCAAACTTGGGAAAAGTTCCAAGTCTTACAGTTACATTATCTATTTTTGGTCAAAATTTTCCAGCCAAATATCAATGTCACGTAGGTTCATGCTCCTGTGTTTCCGCTATAGATTTTGATTTTCTCAAATATTTTTCTGGGCTCTTATTCTTTTGGGCTGGGAGGGTGGAGCTGTTTCTCTCTCGATTAAGGAAAGAAGCAATTCAACTAAATTATGCATAACATATCTAGCAGTTTTTAACAGTCGGGCCAGACTGCATCTTCTCTTTTAGTTGTTCATAACTTGTAGTGATGCTTTCCCTACAGGTTTTGTGTCATTCCCAGGTTGCATCAAAACAAACTTCAAGCTATTCTATCGGCTAAAATTTGCAAAATTTCCAGAAGATAACTAAACTGTTTGAATTTTGTCAAAACAGTGAGCTGGACTAATTTATGAACCGCAGCACAAGAATCAAAATCAGAAATATCACTATTCTGTTCAATCGGTGGTCATCTTTCACGTTTTCATCCCAAATTGTGTCAGCAACCGGCTATATTTTTCAAAATAAAATGAGTGATACTGGTTTTGCACCACCTGAATTTTTCACAATAAAACGGCTGATATTAGCTTTGCTTTTAATTAGTTCCAGAGCGAATGACATGGAAGTATAGTCTAACTGAAGGGCTATAGATACTAAAACACAATCTTGGAATACAAAATGCACACATATTAATCCTGGTTAATAGTTTTTGTAATCTACTGAAACCAAATGAAACATTTCTTATAAGTGCAACTAATCACACTAAACTTTCTGGTTGAAGGCTTGGAGCCCAAATGAGGATCCAGATTATAAGGCAAAATAGCAGGCTCTTCAATATAACTTTTAACATATGGAACCTATTGATTTTTCTCTGTTAAATCCTGATGCTCCTGAAAACAGTAAGTGAATCTAGAACAAAGTTTCAACGGAGTACACAAGAACTGAATAGAAAATGCACATGTTCACCAGAAGCAAACATGAGATATAAAAAAGAATTCCCATCCATCTTCCATTTAGCATAATAAAGTTTGCTTTGAATTTCATCAGATGGTTCATTACATTCGAATCAAGTATGTTTGGTTTATTGTTATGTAACATTATATTTTCAACCATGCAAACATAGATTAGTAACTTGTTGGTGCTTTACCAGGTTGTCAACACTTCCTTATAATATGTTTTATCTGTTCTGAGAAATTAGTTCTGATTTGAGAAAATAATTGTACCCTAAGGAGGTTATCAATCTATATTGTTTCTCTCCAAACACAAAATAATGCAGACCAGCCATTCCTCTTATTACTGTATTCCATGTGTTTCAGTTAATAATAAACAATATCTATCCGTGGAAGCCAACAACAACAAAACCGAAGCTACCGCACCAGAAATTGGAAATAGTGGGGCAAGGACATTCACATTTCGCGAGCTTGCCATGGCAACAAAGAATTTCCGACAGGAATGTCTATTGGGTGAAGGTGGATTTGGAAAAGTGTACAAGGGAACACTTCAGAGTGGGGAGGTAATATCAACCTCAACTTTCACACACTACCTTATATTTTTTAAATAGAAAGCTGAATCATCAGAAGAAGAGTACTTATGTGAGAGAGCGAAAAAAAGAAAAGAAAAATAAAGTAAGCTCTGTTGAAATTTTTGCACTTCAGAGACTACAGGTTTGATTCCCCGCTGATTCTTAATAGGTTGTGGCTGTCAAGAGACTGGACAGGAATGGCACACAAGGGAATAAAGAGTTTCTTGTTGAGGTTTTGATGTTGACTCTCCTTCACCATCCAAATCTTGTTAATCTCATTGGATATTGTGCTGATGGGGAACAGAGGCTTTTGGTATATGAATATCTACCATTTGGTTCATTAGCATCCCATTTACATGGTATTTTGATGCACCTTTTTGTTTTCCTAGTTCACTGCTTTTCCCATTTTTGATATTGTTACATGATGCACTTCTACAAATTCACACGACTGAGACTGGTTAGCCGATGGTTGACGACAACAATCATCAAGAGAAAAGAAAATATTTAAGTAGATATCTACTTCATGCAGTTGAATCAAATCACGCAACTGTTGTTTTATTCTTTACCTAAGGCTATAAAATTCATATGAAACAGTGATGTAGCTTAATATGGACTGCCAGTAAGTTGAGTTTACCCAAGTACTCTCCATCTTCAAACAAGTTGATATGTTTGTAATTTGGTAATACCTGCTAATATCAGGCTTTATATTTGACATATGTATTCAGCATTAATTTTGATTTGTAGCTATTTGGTAGCATGGCTTGAAACTTGATGAGATATCCCAATATAATGCACTCAATCAAGTTTATAATTGTTTTGCAGATTTGGCAGATGATAAAAAGCCATTAAATTGGCAAGACAGAATGAAAGTAGCTTTGGGGGCTGCTCAAGGACTTGAATATTTACATGAGAAGGCCAATCCTACTATTATATATCGCGATATGAAAATGTCAAATATTTTGTTAGATGGGGAGCATAATCCAAAACTCTCTGACTATGGCCTCGCCAAGCTTGTACAGGGAAACACTAAGATGCATATGTCACCAAGGGTTATGGGAACCAATGGTTATTGTGCTCCTGAGTATGAACGGTATGGTGAACTCACAACAAAGTCAGATGTTTACAGTTTTGGAGTTGTTCTGCTTGAACTTATCACAGGACGTAGAGCTTTAGATACTACACGACCAACAGAGGAGCAAAATTTAGTTACATGGGTACAGAAATTCTATAGCCTCTCTTTCTTCGTTTTGTCTTACTTAACTGTCAAGCAAGAAATGTGAACTTTTCCAATTGAAGTCTACATTACATTTTTGTTTAGATTTAATTTTATTACAGTAAAATCTGACATTTGTACATTTTGATTGTGATTTAACAGGCAAAACCAATTTTTAAGGATCCAAAGAGATTCTCAGAGATGGCAGATCCACTTCTTAAAATGCAATTTCCGGGAAAAAGTTTAAACCAAGTAGTGGGGATTGCGGCAATGTGCCTCCAAGATGGACCATCTGTCCGTCCATTAATTGGTGATGTTGTAACTATCCTCAGCTGCCTTGCAGTTGCTCCACAGCAGGAGTCCATTCCTGATGCTCTATCAGGTCCAGGCGCTCCGTCTGAGGTGAAACAGTCAGATGAACATGAAGATCATCATGACAACAGTGACAGCTCAGATCATGATGATGAAGAAAGCGAAGATGAGGATAAAAGCAATTCAGATAATGAGTCCAACGGCAGTTTGGTGAGCTCAGATAATGACGACGAATGCATTGCTGCATATCAAAATGAAGACAGCCAACACTGGATCCCCCAGCAAAGTATGAACTTAGGAAAACAGAGTTCCAGCTCAATGCACAAGAATAAGGTGAAGGAAAAGCATGATAGTATAAAATTTGCAAAGCAAGGTTCCAGCTCACATAAGAAAAATAAGGTGGGGCATGACAAGGGAAGTATTAGCTTCACTTCAAGTAGCAGTGTCAGTTCCCGCCACAGCTCAAGGGGCAGTTGCCCTGCTGCAGGCCCACATGGAAGTGTTGATGTTAATTTGAGGCTGAACAGTATTGAAGAATCTCAAGATGGCAGTGTTGGCTCAAGTTTAGGACGCAGCAGATATGAAGAATCTTTCTCTTGGAGTATTGGCTCAAGTTCAGTGTGCAAATCCAGGAGTGAGAGTGCTCATCTAGATTCAGGATCTAACGCCAACGAGGAATTGCATAATATTAGTCTCGATTCAAATGTAAGGCTGGAAAGCAGCATGAGATCCAAGAATGGAAGTATTGGTTCATATTCAAGACAAAGTAGTAATTCCGGATCCGAAGATGGAAGTTATAGTTCAACTGACTATAGCGATGATGAGATCGAATGTGAAAGCAAATTCTAGTAAAATGAGTAAAAAGACAAAATCATGAGCACAATCGCATCAATTGTGGATCATATGTTACCACCTTCTTTGTGTTTATCTTCAAGATTAAATCAGAATATTTTTCTCGATTGACACTTCGGACATCTATTTAGGGATAAGCAAACCACAATGAACCCTTTTTATTAAGTTAAAATTATGTTCCAGAAAACAGGAGCTTTAGTTTTAATCTTTGAATTAGTGTTTCATGTTTGCTATAGTTTTAGAAGCCTGCTATCAAAATTTTTTGGTCGATAACTGAAAGTTTCAATTCATTTCAATCTTCATGCTAATTTTGACATCGTATGTTTTCTGGTATAAATGGGAAGTGCGGGAGAAAGATTCAGTAAAATGTGTCTAATTCACCACTGAGGATTAATTGGACGTAATGTGTGGAAGAGCACAGCTGCTGTCCATGTTCACCCTCATTTGCCACAGGACAAATATTCAAAACAAATTTGGGTCCATTATTTATTCTTGCGTGTTCATTAATCATCTTATGCGAAGGTGTTCTTTCTCTAATATCTAAAGTGGAACAAATAATATAAATTCTTAAGGTGGGAAGATCTGTACACTTGTATTCAAGTTAAATAAAAAAATAGTACTCATAGAAGAAAAAACGTGTGATCTTAAAGTAGTAACATGAAGTCTATATAATTGTGAAGTAGAAATTTTCTCTCTACTTTGAGAGTAGATAAAGGGCCAAGTCAAGGAAGTCATTAAATGTGAAGGTGGTTCGGAGATGGGAACTATGGATGTCTGATGGCCACAAATAAAAAACAAGGTGGTCCAGAAGCCACGCAGCAAGCAACAAGAGGATCATTTATGTCATCAATGATTTCTCAGAGAAGAGCGGTATCTATAATTACAAACTAATGTAGTGTTCTTAATATAAAAAAGTTGAATTTTTTATTTACTGGGAAAGAAAATTTTCCATCCTATAAGAACTTAGTATTGATTTATGCTTCTTATCTGACAAGGATTTCTGAGCTTCAATTATATGTAGCTCCTACTTTCTGCTCTTCTCGAAAATTTTCCCTCATGCGGGAATGCTAAATGCGGGAATGCTAAACCTTGCAGCTGCTGTAATCTTCCTACAGCTGTGCAGTTTGCTATTAGTTTTCTGTGCTATTCCAAACTAAATGGTGACCAAATGAAATAAAAAATGTTGCGCATCTCATACCTTCCGGTGCATCCTCATATTTAAGGTGTTGAATGCAACCTAATGGTACTATACAATTTTAAGATCCCTCAGGATGATGTGAATGTGGTTCCTTTAGAGTCTATGATTTCCAGGAGAGCTGAAACAATTTTTCAATTCAGTTTCATCGACCATAATAGGATGATTGAGCACTGATATAATAAAAATTATATATACTGGACCATCAAACTGCAATGTCACTATCCAAAAGCATCTTTTCTGTTGCCAATGGAATGAAGTATTTTTTTTTTTTTCCTCATTCAACACTGAGTTTTGAGATGAATCTTCTGTCAGAAGACTCACTTGTCAATCAATCGCCCTGATTTAGTGAACTTATTTTTTAATACAATTAATGTATTTTATGTACTTTCCTAGTTAGATAGTCAATTAAATATGTTAATATATATCTGTAGCCTATCAATTAGTCAATTAGCATAATTAGAGATTTTTCTTATTGTAAAACTAGTCTAGGTTCAATATAACAGTTGTCTAGATTCGTTTTGTACTAAACTTATAAATATAGGCCTAATTTCACAATGAGAAGAATACAAGTTCAATTTCTCAAAATTCTCTGTGTTTAACATAGTATTAGAGCCCTTGACCTCTACATAGTCATAGTTCAGATTTTTTTCCAGATTTCTATTTCTAGTTCTCTAGCAATCTTTTTACATAGTCATAGTTTAGTTTTTTGCTCCTAGTTCTCTCGTATCCTCATGTTTTCAGAAAAAGAGTCCTTCTTGATTCGTTTTAATGGCAAAAACTACTCAGCCTGGGCATTCCACCTCAGGATACATGTCAAAGGAAGAAATCTATGAGGTCATGGTGATGGCAGCAAATCTGTTCCTAAGCAAGGTACGGATGAATATGCCAAGTGGGAGGTCACGAATGCACAAATCATGGCATGGATTTTGGGATCTGTAGAACTTAACATTATTTTGAATCTCCGACCCTCCAAGACGGCTGTTGAGATGTGAAATTACCTAAAGAGAATCTATAGCCAGCAAAACGCGGCTCGTAGATTTTAACTTGAGCATGAATTATCCGTGATTCATCAGGATAATCTCTCTATTTCTGATTTTTACTCTAACTTTATGAATCTTTAGACTGAATACACTGATATAATCTATGCTACCTTATCATCAGAAGGTCTTGATGCTGTCCAATTTGTTCACGAAATTACAAAAAGGGATTAATTTCTCATGAAATTGAGATCTGAATTTGAGGGTACCAAATCCAATTTTATGAATCGAGATCCTGTTCCTTCCTTAGATATATGCATCAATGATCTGCTACGAGAGGAACAACGAATTCTCACTCAAGCAGCCACTGAACAATGAAGATCCACATCAGTTCCAATGACTTATGCAGCACAAAGGAAACCAAGAGGTAAGGACACAAGGGCTGTTCAATGTTTTTGCTGCAAAGGATTTGGTCATTATGCTTCAAATTGTCCCAAAAAATTCTGCAACTATTGCAAAAGAGATAGTCATATTATCAAGGAATGCCTAATCCGACCTCTCTAGAAATCTAAAACAACATTTATTGCTTCGGTTGGCTCTTCTAGTAATAGTGGTTCAACGGATATAGCATTGTCAACACAAAATTTTCCTACTTCTGCTCAAACTTTAACACCTGAGATGGTACGACAAATGATTCTCTCTGCATTCTCTATCTTAGGATTCTAAGGTAAACTCTTGTCTACTTCATCTACTCAGTTTTGTGATTCCGGGGCATTCAATCACATGACAAATAATGCTCAAATCCTTACCAATGTAAAGAAGTATTCTGGAAACCTTAAAATTCATATTGTTGATGACAATTTGTTACCCATTATAGTCACTGGTGATATTTCTCCTTCTTTGACTAATGTTTATGTCTCTCCAAGTCTTGCCACTAACCTTGTTTCAGTTGGCTAGTTGGTTGACAACAATTGTAAAGTAAAATTTTCTAAATCTGGTTGTATTGTGCAAGATCAACAGTTAGGGAAGATGATCACAAGGGGACCTAAAGTAGGACGTGTTTTTCCTTTCTAATTTCCTTTATCACCCTGTCTCTCAATTCCTATTATCACTTGTAATCTCACACATGTTGATTATCGAGTATAGCACCAACGTCTTGGACATCCAAACTCTAATGTACTCCATGATTTGCTAAATTCTGACTTACTCGGGAATAAAAAGCATGTTTCTATTAATGATGTCCAATTTGATTGTGATTCTTGTAAACTTGGTAAGAGCAAAATTTTGCTATTTCTTACTCACATACCTAATCCGGTTCAACCTTTCAAAATGATATATAGTGATTTGTGGGGTATGGCACCAATTATATCTCATGCTAATTATAAGTACTTTGTCACTTTTATTGACGACTATAGTCGTGTCACTTGAATTTATTTCTTACATTCCAAAGATGAAGTGCTTTATGCATTTAAACTTTTTTATACATATGTCCAAACACAATTTTCAGCCAAAATTAAGGCTTTACGTTCGGACATTAAGGGTGAATATATGTCTCATTTGCTTCGAGATTTCATGCAGGCTAATGGAATAATCTCTCAAAGATCATGTTCTCAAACCCCACAACAAAATAGAGTAGCTGAAAGAAAAAACGGTTACCTCCTTGATGTTGCTCGAACTCTTTTATTAGAATCCTCAGTGCCTACTCGATTTTGGTATGAAGTTGTCTTCACTGCTATCTATCTCATTAATAGGTTACCTTCTCCTTAATTGAATCATGTCTCTCATTTCCATAAGTTATTTGGTCATCTTCCCAATTATTCTAATTTTCGTACCTTTGGTTGTGTATGTTCTATTCATCTTTCTGTACAAGAAAGCACAAAATTTACAGCCCAATCAGTTAAATGTACTTTTCAAGGATATTCAGTGCATCACAAAGGGTTTCGCTGTTATGATCCTAATTCTATTACAGATCAAGAAACTTCTAAACTATTTTTGGTTTATCAAAGACGTTCCAAAGCCACGTTCAATCAGTCTTCTACTTTTTCTGCATCCCCTCAAGCTCCTTCCCTTGCTGTTGATCCTCTCGCACTACCTGATCTGACATTCTTAGACGTAGTACTTGAGTCAGTAAACCACCAGAAAGGTATGACTTTTCTAATGTTGTATCTTTGACAGCCACTTTGTCTTCTATTCCTATTTCCTCATCTTATAAATAGGCAATGGAACATGAGTGTTGGCATCAGGCTATTGAAACAGAACTTCTTGCTCTTGAACAAAACCAAACCTGGGATGTTGTACCACAACCTTCATTTATCAAGCCACTTGGCAGCAAATTTTTGTTTTCTGTCAAACTTCATTCTGATGGTTCTATAGATCGTTATAAGGCTCAGTCAGTGGTTCTTGAGAATAAACAAGAGTATGGTCTCGACTATGAGGAGACATTTGCACCGATTGCTAAAATGACCACAGTGCGAATCATCCTAGCACTTGCAGCATCTCAATCATAGTCTTTGCTTCAAATGGATGTTAAGAACGCGTTTCAACATAGTGATCTTAAAGAAGACGTCTACATCAAACTTCCATCTGGTATGCCTACTTTTTCTCCTAATGATGTTTGCAAACTGAAACGCTCCTTATATGGCTTAAAGCAAGCACCACGCGTGTGGTTTGAAAAGTTTAGATCCATTCTTCTTGGTTTTTCCTTTACCCAGAGCGAATATGACTCCTTTATGGATCTCCAACGAACATCCAAAGGCATAGTTGTTCTTTTTGTGTACGTGGATGACAGTCATCACTGGTTCTGATTCAGAAGCTATCTCTTATCTTCAAAAAATGCTGCACACCACTTTCCATATGAAAGACCTTGGCCAACTTAACTACTTCTTGGGGTTGGAAGTTCATTGTCGTCCCCAAGTTATTTTCTTGAATCAACACAAGTATACTCAAGATCTAGTTCAGTTGGCTGGACTTATAGGCAGTGCTTTCGATTACACTCCAATGGAAGTCAACGTGAAATATCGACGTGATGAAGGGGAGTTTCTTAAGGATCCTACTTTATATCGTAAGTTGGTTGGTAGTCTTATCTATCTCATCATTACTCAACCAAACATCTCTTATGATGTTCACACTATTAGTAAGTTTATGTAATCTCCTCAACATCTTCACCTATCTACTGTCTGACACATCATCCGATATCTCCTTGTCACGCCTAATCATGGCCTATTTTTTTCTATTGGTTCTTCGCCTCAACTACAAGCCTATAGCGGTGCAGCTTGGGCTGGTTGCCTGGACACAAGGAAATCCACTATTGGTGGTGTATGTTTCTTGGTAATGCTCTTATCTCTTGGAAATGCAAGAAACAAAACTATGTATCTAAGTCTTCCACTGAGGCAGAATATCGTGCTATGTCTGCTGCCTGTTCTGAGATCATTTGGCTACACGGTCTTTTCACTGAACTTGATTTTTCGCAACTTCAACCAACTCCATTGCATGCTGACAACACTAATGCTATTCAAATTGCTGCCAATCCCATCTACCACGAACGTACCAAACATATAGATGCTGACTGTCATTTCATCCGAGCAGCCTATGACCATTAGGTTATTACTTTGCCTCACATTGGTACCAATCTACAGCTTGTCAATATCTTCACCAAATCCATGACACGTCAATGTCACAGTTTTTTTGTTGGCAAATTGATGCTTACAGACTTACAAGCATCAATTTGAGGGGAAATGTCAGAAGATTCAGTTGTCAATCAATCGCCCTGATTTAGCTATCAATCAATCGCCCTGATTTAGCTGTCAATCAATTGCTCTGATTTAGTTAACTTATTTGTTAATACAATTAATGTATTTTATGTACTTTCCTAGTTAGATAGTCAATTAAATATGTTAATGTATATCTATACCCTATCAATTAGTCAATTAGCATAATTAGGAATTTTCTTATTGTAAAACTAGTTTAGGTTCAATGTAATAGTTGTTTAGATTCGTCTTGTACTAAACCTATAACTATAAGCCTAATTTCACAATGAGAAGAACACAAGTTCAATTTCACAAAATTCTCTGTGTTTAACATCTTCGATAAGAATGAATGTCCAAACTCTTATCTTAATGTTACACATTGGAACATCTAGGCATGTGGCTTTGGCATTTGAAATTATCTTAGAGTCACGTCAATAGGACCGTTTTTCTTCTTTTCCAGTCTAAAAACTTGAAAGGTGATATTATTACTCTCCATACTGCAAAAATGCATACCAACTAAAATTTTGGCTCTAAATGACTGAAGCAATCCAACAGATGGAGCTCAATTTAAATCACCAAGCATAATCAAGTTCTATGTCTAAATGCTCAAGCTCTTAACGAGCACTATACTCTGTTCTTCAAATGTGATAACAAGTTTCATAAAATCTCATACTAGTTTATTCCTTTGAAATCTAGGGATACACATTCCTGCAGCTCTATACCTGGCTACATTATAGCTGAAACTTTGTCCTTCATTTAATCAAACATGCCATATAAACAATGTAAAGAAATAAGCATCTAGAAAGTCAAACAAAGAACTTTTCTTCTCTTGAAGTTTTTAGATCAGTCACCAACCAAAAAGAAAAGTTATCATATCCATAAAAAGCAAGATATTCCAAGTACAACCAAAAGTATATACAACAACACATGTTTTACAATGAATGCTTACTTGTGCATTTAGCTGTTCAATTCATGTTGTCCAAGCAATACAAAAACTGAATCTTTACATCTAAGTGGTTGCTTCCTTTGCTATTAGATGAGGTTTGAGATATCTAACCTGGTCTAAACCATGAGTTGTGATACTTGAGAGTCAATTAAGTAATGACCCAACGATTTAAATAAGAAGCCACTCCAGCTGCTTCACATCATTCCATTTCTGCCTTTTGAAGCCATCCCATCTGCATTAAGAATATATTTTATGCGGGAAAAAGAAGAAACTAGGAAGAAATAACATAACTTAAGAAACAAACACCTTCCATGCATACATCCCAAAGAAAGCTATGGTATCTGCAGACCACACAATTACAAATGATTTCCAGAAGAAAGGGATTATAACATTCAACAATGGGATGAGCAGAAAGAGATAATTCAGAGCTTCTTTCTCATTTTTTGAGCAGTCCCGCGCCCGGAGGGAAGGAATAGCTGCAACAGCAGAAATCATTCTCTTTAATAATAATAGACAAATCCAATGACTGTTATAATTCTGTAACATGTGCCAACTGGAAACTTTTTACGTGCTCTTTACCATTACAAATATATACAGAGACGGTTAACTACAGAATTAATTAAGATGTTAACATTATTTGGCTAATCTTATAATAATTGTTTCTATTTTTAAGCAAATCATAGAATAACTTGGGTCCCAATTTGTGCTCAACTCTTCAACAAATAGTATTCATAAGCTGCCAAAAGTTTGTTATGCATTCATCCAGTAAGAAGTAGAAGCACAGCAAGACACATCCACATTGTTTAACAGAACAGAATTCTCATTTGCATGTCCCCAAACAATCTACACAGAAAATACGACTTGGCGGGTACTAAGAAAACAAGATAATAAGTAAGAAGCAGAGTGTAAAATTGGAGTCATGGTTTTACTGTCCCTCTTTGAGCAGCAATGCAATTTAAATACCAAAGCACAATATAAGCCAAATTTATTAAGGGAAAAAGAATCAATCCTGTAAATTATTATTGGACATGTGTACTGCTTACTGAACATCCAGATGGACCACATCCCCATTAGTCTCCATATGTCTGGTTCATTAGAAGGGAATATCAAATTGAAAGACAGGGCTCCACCCAACAGCATTGAGGCATAACCTTGCACCTCAAAAACAGTGTATAATGCAGTTCCAGGTACAGCAGGGTTTTTGCTAGCAACAGAAGCCCTAGGTGCAAAAGTTGCAGCAGTCTTTTGAACAACCTGCTCAAAGAAACAACAAAATTGAACAACGTGCACCCCAAAAAAAAAAAATACTCTTCTATAAAATGCCCATCCTTTTTCTGAACTAAACATTATAAGGTTTCCAGAAAAGAAAGGTCAATAATCAGAACTGTCCCTATCAAGAAATGCCTGTAGAACTTAATGAAGCCTAAATCTATCAGGGTAACTTTACCAGCCACGTAATTTATACGTCACCAAGAGATTCAGTAGCCAGTGGTTATATTATTGCAGATAAACAGAATAGGCAGTCATCACAAGTGAAAACAAGATGCGCAATGCATCGATATCAAAATTACATAACAATCATTCTTATCATGCCAGCTTGTAGCAGGCATTGCCTCCCATATATATGCAGTTAAAATAGAATCATAATTAATAAAAATTCACCTGAGTCTATCTTTCTGCTACAATATTCTTAACAGTTCTTGAAAATGCTACAAACAAACTAACGGAAGTTGCAAATTCCTCTAAGAATATGTAGGATCGGTTACCAATTTCTAGGACGAAATTTACAAGAAATAGAATATACTTGTGTAGTACTCTCCACCTAGGAATGTAACTCAATAATCCTTCCATATGTTTATGGCTCCCAAGGGAAGAACAGATAAACATGGAGAGTAGCATTATTTCTCTCATAAACCCAGTGAAGCATTATTAACAATGGAAGCCAAAATCCAAAATCCCATCTCATGAAGAAAAAAAATACCTGAACCCATATGGTGAAAGATCTAAAAGAAAACATTCATGAACTGGGAATTGCCAACATCAATCAGGTAACCAGAAATTTGGTAGCAGAAAAAAAATCTGGGAAAGTTCAGGTTCACCTTTTTAAGGTCCTTATCAACTAAACGAGCACCAGAGGCAGCTGCTGCTCCACTTGAACTCTTTCTTTCGTCTTCAATCTCTTGCTTTTCTTGCATCTGGGTCACCTCCATTCCATTGAATTCTTGCTTCTCTACTTCTTCTACGGAGGAAGACTCCTTTGCTGCTATATTTTTGTCTGACCCATTTGGACTAGTATTACTTGAGTTGTAAACTCTGAATCTGTTGCATGGAAACTGAGAATTGATTAAATTATGGTTTCTGAAGGGTGTAGAGAATAAGGGATGCTTCAATACTTGAATATGGTTATAGAGGGACGTTGAAATTAAGCTGTTCATATTCTTGTTTTTGCGGGTTAGGCTCGAGCGACTGTGAACCAAGTGAGAGATAAGCTAATTGCAACCATGATTTTGCGGTTGTGTCTTCGGACGCAATTACGGCGTCGTATAGGCGAGACTTTCACTATCTTTTAATTTTTCAACTTAACCAATTTATTATTACGGAAGGTGTAGATTGAGAGTAGACAGGTGGATCACCTGGTTCAATGTTAATTGCACGAGATAATTTATGTCAATTGAATTTTATCCTAATTTAGTTATAAAATTTAAATTTGTATTTCAAATTCAACCAGGCAAAACGCGACTCAATTTGAATTGCAAACTGTCTCGTGTAATTGCTACAACAACCATTAAAAAAATTCATACCTACACAAATTCACCCCACCTTTTCACACCTCTAGTGAATATGGAGCATAAATTCATTTTATTTTATTTTGTTTAGTAAAATTGAACTTATGACCAAATTGGATCACGCAAAATACGATTCAATCTAAATCACAAACTGTCTTGTGCACTCACTCCCAATCATCAACTTCAGTTCAAGCTACTCTTCCCAATCAATAATATCAAGGGCAGCAAATCCGAAGCCTCAACTTGCGGGAGGAGATTGTTGCACATCACATTTGAGTTCCCAAAAACAATAAGCCTGCATTTAGCATGCATCACCCGTGTCATGTTTGCGTACACATCATATTTCTGTTTACAAAAATATAGAACATGTATATATTTACGTTGTTTTGCACTACTACAAAACTTCAGCTCAATGATCACTTTTCCCAGCCTAGTTTAACCATTTTCTGATTTTTCACGTACACTGGAGTTTAGTAATTTTAATAAAAGTGAATCTATTGTACCATAAATGTGCATTCAACCGGAAAGAGGGGTCAACGAATTTCAATAAAGAAGCTTATGAAGGTATTACAAGGAACTCATTTATGCAACAAGATGATGAACCAACGTTGTTCATGGTCCTCTACTACTGCAAGTTTACCGACTCAGAACTACACTGAGTAAAGTTGATAAAATCCAACATAAGGAAATGACGAAGAATTCTTCTACACTACCGAAGAGCCAGACCAACATTGATCTTTACAACTTAAATCAAAGACCTAACTAAGAACTCCAGCTAAAGCTAAAGCTTGGCACTACGATCATCAGATATTGTCTCCTCAGAAGAGGCATCACTGTCAATGATGATCAACTCCTGTTTATTCCCAGGATACCGCCCTTGTTCAGTTTTATTTTGAGCTCCACCTCCGTGTGAAATTGCACGCCTCTTGCTTATTCTATTCCTTGGATCATGATGAATTTCTTCGAAACACTGTTTCTTAACCCACTGCATTTCAACATCAGCTACAGACGAGGTATCTGAAGGCGGGGTTGTCTGAGGCGGCCTTAGAGGCATTGTGACTACTTCCCTCAGCCAGTGGGGCAAATTTCCTTCCCTAGCCATACAAGCTGAGTTATTGACACTAAAAGAACATTCAACATCTAGCGTTGTAATATTTTGGAACACAGCTCTCCTGCAGGAATACAAGGTCCTCGTGTTTGTAATAGGTTTCTGAAGTTGTCTAGGCGCATTATTTTGGTGATCCATAAAATTAAAAAGTCACGTCTTCTGGACATTGTCCTTTGGTTAGGAATATACATCTCCTAGAGAAAGTTGAACATCACCTACCAAATTGTGTTTTCCAGTCTTGGAATGCCAAAAGCCATCCACACTGTCTCGGAAAATATTAGACGTTCTTAAATGTCTCCCTAGAGAAAAAGGCATGGTATTGAAAAGCTTAGATTGTTCCTCCTCCCATTGCTCGGCCAGATCCCTAGGAGTCCTCCATGGAGAGAAGTGCAGCCTTGGATCCCTTAACAGGACTACCCAGTTGCCTCTTCCATATCTCCTAACACCAAACCAAAGACAATCTAGCTCTTCTTCTGACCACATCCTTGGAGATACATCCAAGTCTAAACAGCTGCCTCTCTTTCGCTTTGGCATTCTTGCTCTACTGACAATGTTATCAAGCACCATTTTGTGCCTTACATAGGATGATGCCTGATCTGGAAAATTTTGAGTCACAGTATTTTGAAGAAATTCTTTTGATTGGACACCAACATTTGGCAACTGAGATGAGGTGACACTGCAATCATTACTGTCATTTATCACTTCCATTGGCAGGACTAAGCCAAGAAAAAGTGAAGAATTTGCTGCTTCAGATCTGGTCTGGTTCCTGCTTTCCAACAGATCAAGTGTACTTTCTTCAGAATCAGCACAGGCAATGACATTTTTACACATCTTTGTTGATTGGAACATATCATCAGTCCTATCCTCTGGAAATAGCTGAAAAAAAATTACCAAATTGCTTGTTTTTAAGATCTGAACAACTAATATGTCTACCAAAATGGAAAGTTGTAACCAATTGTTATGCACGTCACAAACAAAACATGAGGTAGAAGTTTGATCTAACAATCCTACATTAACCACCACCATTCCACTCACCTGAAGATAGTTGTTCTTCAATTCTAATACCGGAGAAGAATGTGCAATATTATTGTACATGTGACCTACAGCTTCCTCAGAAATGCAACCATGTTCTAATACCAGAGGCTGGTGACATGAATGTCTTTCCCCAATTTTCTCATTCTGCATTTCTGATCCCCTGTTTATGGGAGACTCACAGTTGAAAAGAGCAGAGTGACATCCACCGTGTAAGTCCACTGAACTATGAAGAGCGTGTTCACCATTGATCGATGCTATATCACAGTCCTCTACGTCATGAGAATCTATAATATCATGACACTAGAGTAAATTAAAAGTTTAGCAAACACCAACCGAAAAACTGAAACAGTAAAAACTGCTGTAAAAGGTAAGGTACTAATTTAGACTAATCCACCTCAAAAATCATAATAGAAATCCCTACCAGGTGGAGGTACAGATAGGTCCAGGGAAACTAGGGAAGCTCTGCTGCTAGGGACTTCATTGGTCATTCTTACAGTGTTCAGACCATCATTGGACAACCTTTGAGATCCTTTACCTACAGCAGTATGACAACTGAATAACCCTGGGTCATGAGAAGGACCATCAGCAGTATCATTTGATAAGTTTCCAGAACAACTTATAGCACCTTCTTGGAAGTCAACACCAATGGAATTATGAGGTCCTTCAGCATTAGATGAGTTATCCTTTGATGTATTTTTGAGCTTGTCATCTGCTTGCTTGACATTGCTACATACAGATGGATGAATTTACATTATTATTTTAAGAGTAAAGGATTTCTAAACAGTATTAGTTGCTTACTTTTTGGTTTCAGGAGATAATCTGGAGGCACATGAATATTCATCTTCTCTGCTGGCGATCTGTAGAAGACCATCAAATTTCTTAGCAATCGATCATCCCACAGAATCAACTAGTACCAAGACTTCCCCTCAAATTCACCCATAGAGTAATCGCACTTAAAAAAATAAAAGCAACAAATTTTCAAAAGACTACTCAAGTTCAGCTATGGGCTAACTAATACTACCCATCGTAAGACTACAAGAAGTGATCATAACATCCACAAACCAACTGTTACAGGAATGTCTGGTTCTATGCATCCTAGTAGATTAGAAGTTGCAAAGTACAAATAAAAACCAAATGCTATTCCCATCTTCGTCAAACAGTGCTTTAAATGTTCATGCCCCTCTTCTACACGTTTTAACATCTGTAAAAAGAAACAATGCCTTAGAACCAACCTTTGCATCATATTCCTCACAATTGTACAAACTGAACTTTTAGCTAAATTAAGTCACGATACAAAATGATACAAGAATATGCTATTACATCAACAACCTTCAACCAAAACCATTTTGAGTTCCAAATTGTTTATGGAATTTGACCATTCTATAAGTTCTAGAAGAACAACTACAATCAGGAATAGCTTGTTAAGTTGCACACTTAGTTGTGCTAAATAACAAATTTGCACACTTAGTTCCAAATGATATATAACGTAATTTAGCTAAATAAAGTCTTGATACAAAATATTAGAATACGCTATTAGCTCAACCACCTTCAACCAAAATCATATTGAGTTAAAAATTGTTATGGGAATTTGACCATTCTATAAGTCGAAGAGCAACTACATTCAGGAATTGCTTGTAAGTTGCACACTTAGTTGTGCTAAATAATAAATAAATAAATTTGCACACAAGAACAACACCAGAAATGCTGCAAACTAGCAGTCATCATTTTCTTGTGTAAAGCAAACGAAAACAAGTAACAGCCACTTCAAATGTGATTACATACCTTTTCATAGCTTGCATCAACAGAAATCCTTCTGTAAAGATATTTCTCCGGTGGATTTGTGTTCACCAAATTCTGTTCTGAACCACTTTTATGTGGAGTTGCTTCTATGGCAGAATTGAAGCCTAATGATTTAGACCCTTCAAATGCCGATGCAGAATCTTCTTTAACAACTAAGGTGTTCTGCCTATCCAGCCCATCAACATCCTTTTTCCTCTTGCACCTTCGATAAAAAGTAATTAGTGGGGAGCTCAATTTGCTTTGCGTGCTTGCATTGATGCTCAAGCTACTAAATTTATCTTCAACAGGTAAACCAGTCTCTTTTAAGCTAATTTTTCCAGATACACTGGCACTTATGCAGTTGTTCTTATAATTTTCTCCAACAGAATATATCGTGCTAACTGGATGTGCTTCAGTTGCAGAATTGCAATTTGCAGACAAAGGAACTGAACACCTCGCTGTAAATTTATGATCACATACAGAAACAGAGTCTACGTTTGAGCACGAGGCCTCTTGGATATATTTGACTTCCCTAGATTTTGTGAATTTGTAGAGAGTTGGTCCCCTGAAGCCTTCTGAAAGGAGAAATATCTATGAATGCAGACAAACGAAATTAATATTTCACCTCAAAATCTTCATAGGGCACTCTGGTTTACTGCCTTCAGGTGATTCCTCTTGCTTTTCTTCTCTACTTGAGACATTATAACTTGGGCAATCAACTAATGTATTACAACAATCATTACCCTGAGAAAAATCCTTCTTTGATGATAGCTCCTTACGCTTGTATGCTATCCAATGTGAAGGCCTCTGACGTTTGTAAGTTAAAATCACTTTACCACCAGTCATTATGCATCACTAGAAGCATAAAGCAACGTTTTCGCATGAAATCTCTTCCAACAAAACGTGAAATATGAATTCACAGTAGTAGCTTTATTACCTACCTTAGGTCTTCCAGTAGTTCGAACATTTAATAGAAAACCTATTTCAACCTATATACTAATGCTTGATGAAATTGATTAAGTGAATAACCATGAAACTACTTTAATTTGTAAACAGAAATATTCAAATGCACCATAACAGTTTACAAAACTTAGCACAAGAAAGTAACCAGCAGAACACATCATTATCTCATCTGATAAAAGAAAAGGTCACTATAGCACTTCTTGATCATCATACAGCACAATCAAAGCCACATCATACAGCACAATCAAAGCCAGACTCAGAAATATTCCAGCAATTTCCCAAAATGGCACCTTCACTCAAGGTCCATGTCCAAAAAAAAAAATTTAAATAAGAAAATTCGCAGATGAAATTTTATAATATTTCTTAGTTTATACCGTGCCCCAATAATGTACTCCAGTAATCAAAACAAGCAAAAATTTTGACCAATTCAACCGCATCATTTTACCACTTCAATATGCAAAAATAAGACTTCTTACCATATCATCGACAACACAAAGCAACCAACTAAAAAATAACAGCATTAAGAAGCAAAAAAGCAAGCAAATTTAGGGTGGCCTTAACCAAGGCTGCAATTACATAGACAACAACCAAAAGAAGAACCCCATAAGAAATAAATACTAATTCAAGGATCAAGAAATGAAAGTTACCGTAGTATTACAGAGGCATTAAACAGCACCCCTGGAGGTGAGAGACGGCTAAGAAAGAAACAGAAAAAACTATAGCTATCACTACTTGTAGCTAGTAGCTCGTTACTTCAACTTCCTCAACAGTGTATCAAGTAGTTTAAACTGTGCTTTGTTTGCTTTCTGGGCTGGCTTTCAAGTGAAAGAAACGAAAGAGACATACAAGAGAACAGAAGAGAGGAAAAGAAGAAAAGACAACAGACAGAGACAGCCGCGGTTTGGTTTTGAACTTAAAAAATGGTGTGTTGAGAGATTAAAGCAAAACGTTTTGTTTATTTTTACAATATTATAAAAAAATTTGTTTATTCTTTTTAAATATACTTTTTCTTCTTTTTGATTGGGTAATATATTGTATCAATTACATTGGCCCTCTTTGATTATTTTAATAATTATAATGATCTATCATCTAATTTTTGAAATTGTGATTTATTTCCTTTCAGTAATTGCATGTCCCAAAAAATTGAAATTGAAATCAGTTAAAAGTTTAAAGTGAAACAGTCTTCCTGTTTAATATTGGGGTAGGATAGAAACTTTTCTTCAAATTTCATGTCATGGTATTATTCTTCTTGAAATATCAAAGTGATATATTTATCTAAATCTCCTATGCTTTTTAAATCTACAGTAATATTTCTTCAAATTTTACTTGTGAAAACATATTTCTAAAATTAACCTTCCTGCAAGTTTCATAATTGAAAGTAAAAAAAAATTATAATTTCCAAATCAGTTTAAATAATATATAAAGAAGATCATAAAAATTACAGTACATTATGAAAACGAAAATTATAAACAAAATTCACCACCACCAAATATGATACTTTATTTTGGAGACGGGAAAAAAGCATACTAACATAAAAAATAGATCATTGCTTAAAAATGACATTAAGGTACTGTTTGGATCAAAGTTATCAACCTATTATTATTATAGATATCATTAACTCTGCTATGAGTATAAGTTTTGATGATTCTTTCTAATATGTTTAGTTTAATAATAAAATTGGTATCATTCCTCTAAAACGGTGAATGAATTTGATAGAGTAGCATTTTGAGTAAAATTATAGAGACCTTAATTTATCACCTTCATTCTTATTGAATGATAATGATAGTTATTTTTCAAACATCAATAATGAATATCATTACTTCTCATACCTATTTTTCTCTTTCCTGAACAAAACACCTTCCTAGTTATCTTTAAGAAATACTACTTGAGAGCCCGTTTATCACTTGTAGATGTCGCAAACCACAAAAAAAGGAAAAAAAAATCAAAAGAAAGTTGTAAGAGAAATCATTTTGCAATCCTTAAATTTTTTGAGGGGTTTATGTAATTAAAACAAATATCGAGGGAAACAAGTGCAATTTTCTTTTCGATTGGCTTTTACTTGTAAGTTCGTCTCACGTTAGATTGTCCCGTGGAGGCTAGCAAGGAAGAAAGTGGGGCCCAGGATTAGTGATACATACTGCTACGCTGCTATTACTTCACGGTCCACAACGCTTGAGTCTTCTTGAATTTCGCATGCGTGGGCGCGTGAAGCGCATGTGAAATCTGCAGAGAGGCATGACATAGTGCAATGCGGATGCCTCGATTGGAGGAAGGAAATAGAGAAAAGAAATGAATAGATAATACTAGGCAGGTGCGGCCTGGGCGCACCATTTATAATTCCTTTTGTAGCCTAAATTTATTTAATAATAACAATTTTGAAACAAATTAGCATCAACAACACTGTTGTCCATTGGTGTGAAATAAAAATGCTTTTATTTATCAAAAGAAGTTTGTCGACTGAGAGTTTTAGATGTTGCTTGCTATACAATGAAAATACAAGTGCTTTTAACTGTTGCCTATTCAATCATCTCAACAAATATTGTTACTAACATACACTATCCAAATTGTGTAAACTGAAAAAACAGATATAAAGGAAACGCTAATGAAGGAAGAGATTTATTTAGAAGCAAGAAGGGAAAAAAAATAAACATATACAAATAAACCAAACATGTGTACCTAAAGTTAAAACTGAAAATATCAACTCAGAATTGACCGAGTATTGCTAAAACCATATTCATAAGTAGTTAGCATTTTTCACATTTCTTGCATCATTTCTATTACACAAACCTATAGCAAAATAATCGGGAGCGACCAAATTGTCACATGGAAATGAGATATACCGAACCATAGTAAGCTCTTCCAAAGCTGTAGTCTTATCTATCCTTTACACAATATACAACCAATGTTAAGAAAAATGACTCACCCATGAAAAGTAAAAAAGGACACGTTTTACTCAGCCTTCAAATTTCAGTGCAATGCTTGTCTTCATGCATTTTTCTTGTCTTAGCAACAACAGCAAAATAACTTGCATCCAACAAAATTTACGCATCTATATAAATTGAGTCTTTTCAACCTCATAACAATCAATAGATTGCACAAAAACAAAACCATGAGGTTCCCTTATACAGAAAGCATCATCAAAAGATTGAAATTGCAATGTACAAAATAAAATCATTTAAAAAAAAAGGTAGATCAATGCCAGCAAACTAAATCATGATATAGCTTAAGTACTTCCTATATCTTTAAAATTAAGTTAAAGGCATATGCATCACTTTTATAAAAGAAAAGTTCCACACTGATATGCAAAGAAGAAAGAATACGAATAGTTGATGTTTTCTTCTGCATTCAAGAATGCAATCAACTTGAAAAGATTGCAAAATAGTCGAAATTTCTAATACACTTGAACATATGATGCATTTGAAATCAGTTTTTTTCCATAATTTGAAATTTCTCGTGTTGCTTAACAATCGATATTGTTCATCATCAAACTTTTATTGATTGTTTAATTTTATAGTTTGTCTTGATAAGTAACAATCTTCATTGGAATATTAACACCTCTGGAGGACAATAATTTTACACAATGATCAAAACTTAATTTAAGACCCATTTTCATTACAATAAGGAAATTTATAATACAAATTACAAATTTGTGTTCTAACTCACTTCATGTTTAACTAACTATATAACAAGATGAAATGATGAACTTATATAGATACAGAGGAATACAAATAAACTAATCACTTACAGAACAAATGCATCCTCAACTGATATGTGATAGGCCCAACAATCTCTACAATGCCCTGAAGCAAAGAATTCGAAAACTTGACAAGTATAAATAGTCCATTGTAACTGTTGCATGAAAGCAGTACAATTTAAAGCATACTTCTACATGTAAACTATCAGATTTGTCTCATATCTCCCCATGCTAAATAGACCAAAACTTTTTAACATTTTATTAAATGGAATTTGGAGAAGGTAAAAACCAGTTTACTACAATGGTACTTTGTAGACCAATTATTTTAGATGGTTTTTAGAGCTATACTTTTATCACATTAGAAGGATAAATCTGAGTAAGTGAATTAATTGCTACAATATTTAGTATAAAACTCATTAGAGGAAATTATCAAACCATATGACATTTCGGTCCTTTTCAAAATTTTTAACTCCTCCAAAAAAATCAAATCTTTTTAATTATATACAAAAATAGCATTGAAAATCAAGGATTATATTAAGAGTAACACTATATTTGACAAGCTAAATTATTTTTATTGAGATAAATCCAAGAAGATTTGGATTGTATTAGTTATAGCGTAACACACTTCAACTTCGTATTGAGAACACAACGGGAACTAAAAACATCAAATAGAGAATCAAAAGGCTCACTAAATACCAAGAGAAATAGGAAAATCATGAAAAATGGACAAACAGTGAACAAAAATTTAATGTCGTGGACCTTTAAGTGCAATGGAGTACTATCGGTAACTTGCAACATAGGAACAATTTTATACATAGAATAAGGCCTCAAATAATATCAAAAGCTTAAATTAAACAACCTAAAATTTTGAAAATAAAGTTCACCAGTAATATGGCAAAAACCAAAGAGTACATCAACCTTCAAAATTGACCAGAATATAAGGAAAAAAACTTGGTGTAGAATCGAACAATATTTTGGTGTCCCGCGAGTGGACCTACAATATAACCCAAAAAAAATCATATTTATTTTACAATGAACAACAATAACTATATAACAATAATAATAAGAGGAAGAAGAAGAAAAATAAGAAGGAGAAGAAGAAGATGACGATTTTTGGGTGGAGAAATGGGAGAAAATGAAGAGGGGGATCTTTAGAAGAACAAAAGGGAAAAGAAATCACAGGATGTTCTGAGAAGAGAAGCTAAAGGGATGAGGGGTTAGTAAGAGATGTGCAAGCCCAATCCCACTAAATCAGGGATTTGGTGCAATCATAAGTATAGAATCGCGTGTTTTGGAAAGAAAATCAGCCGAGTGACACAACTTTTGCCTGAGAACACGGTGAGCCACACAAGTAACAAATAGCCCATGAGCACTCTTCAGTCCATCCAAAACAATGTCTGAAAAGCAGACCAGCAAAAATGCACAAATAGGCCTAAGCAAGTAAAGAGTCCATCAGCCCACTAAGGTGGAAAATTTTCTCATCTTAACACGTGGCACATCTACAGTGTTTCAATTGGGTTTTCTATACTAGTAAGATACTCAACTATTTTTTCTTTTTTTTTTTTGTTTAGGAGTACAAAAGAGAAAATAAAATAAAGAATTTTGGAAGAAAATCTTTCATTTTTTTACTTGAACATTTTCTTCCCAATTTTCGACTGAAGAGTTTGGTTTGTTTAGTTTTGTTTTTTAAAAACATACTTTTGAGAAATTTCAAACACATTTTTTAATGAACTTTTTATCTCATAAACATATTTATAAAGAAAAATCTTTAAAATTGTTACAGTATTATTTTTTAAAAAATATGCCAAAAAAAAAATATCTAGATGGAGCCGAAAGGAAAGGGAATGATAATTCCCTTTCCTTTCTTTCCTTTTTTTTTAACTTTTCCTTTCTTTTTTTTTTTTTTTTTCTATTCTATCATAACTCCCAAACTAGGCATAATCGAAATTATTGACCGGTGATATCACTGCTTACATTGCTTTTGTTGTGAATGTTTGGCACTATAAGTGCAAAATATTATACCAATAAAAGTATAAAACATCAAAATTAACTTGTAAAAATGGGACAGAGATATGCTCATTGGGTATCTCATCGGTAGGGATATCAATTGGTCGAGTCATGGTCGAAATTGAATATTTTGAATCTAGATCCATTTGAGTGATATTGTTTCGGAGCCGAACCCGTTATATAACGGATTTTACATTTGGTTTCAGAATCCGAGTCTGATCAGGTTTGTATACATGTTGGGTTCGGATCTTGAAAGCATAAAATATTTATAATTATTATTTACTAGGTATTGAGTATTGAAAGTATAAAATACGTATGTATATTTGATAACTATAATGTATGTAAACGGTCCGAGTGAGGTGTGGGTTTAGACTCGAACAATTGACAGGTCACTCATTGATTTTGTACATCACTATTAAACATGTTTTGTACATTCTTATTGGAAAGTTGTACGAGTGAATTGTAATACTTTACACACTTATTACAACGTTTTGTATCATCTGGTACAATTAAGTTGACAATTATACTAATCTCGAATTCGTTTGAAGTGTATTTTGCTCACCTTTAGTTATGAGAGGCATGTAACTATTTTGGATTGATATACAAAAAGACGTATAGGTTACGTACTTATGTAACACCAATGTGGAAGATAGACCAAAATGTTTAAATCAATTTATTAATATCTGCTTTTCAAGGTGTTGTAAAATTTTCTTGGTTTAAATTTTTTATTGTACTTCTATAACCGTAACCTAATACTGTTAGTTCAATCTCACTACGGTTAAAGATCACACAAATCTATTCTAATCCCAACTGACAAATTGGCCAAATAAATTTTATGCTTAAATCACAAACTTAAAGTTTTTAATCTTATTCCTCAAAAAAAAAAAGTTTTTAATCTTAATTATTAGCATTAATTCTAAATTCTCTCTCATTTCTGCTTTCAGTTTGAGTTAAGTAAGGTTGGGTTCCCTTCCCCCTTTCCCCGAATTGTCAAAAAAAATTATTAGCATTAATTCCCGTGGCCAACTTGTCCCTATCTTAAGCATGACTATTTGGCATCTCACAACAAGATGGATTTGTTTGTACATACTGGTAGAAATGGGTGCTTACCTTACCTTCCACCTATTTTTGACTGGTGTGTAAAACTAAGCACAAGTGTTTGGTCAAACTTTGAGCTCGATGTAGACGTATACGTATGTGACGTCTATGTATATATTAAAAAATAAAACTAGTTTATATTTTGATTAAACTTTATTGACCTCTGCTTAAATTCGATCAAATTCAAACTAGAGTTTGAGTAAATAAGATGTCCATTGATCCAAGTTTGAATTCAAATTTGAGTTAAATCACTAATATTTTAACTCTAGTCGAGTTAGAATAATTTGATTCTACATATTTACACTAATTATAAATACTTAAATAGATAATCTACTAGTTGGTTGTTCGTAAATGAAATAATCAAAATCAAAGCTCATTATTGACCATATAAACATATTGTCCCAATGAAAAAAAAAAAAAAAAGTTTCCACATTACGTGATGCAGTTGGCTCTTGACTGCAAGATTTAGAGAGAGTTTGTAAGTTGGGTTTGTTTAAAATTCCATTTGGTTCATATTTATTTCATGAATTTGTTGAAAAATTTTGGAAACACCATTTTGTCGTAGACAAATCCTTATTCTTTTACCGTAACAAATAATTTTTAAAATTAATATTATCATTTACACATTATTAATACTATCTTTATTGATTTTTCTAAAATCACATGAAAAGACGAAAAGTACTCTCACTCTTACTCATAATTTATTACAAGTTTGAGACAAAATGGTGGTGCAATAATCTCTAGGGAAAAACATAACCCGCTGCAAAGCATAAATCTTTTTATTCTATAAAAAAAAAAAAGCATAAATCTTTTTTTTCCCCCTAATTTTAGTTGAAAAAAAGAAAAGAAAAATGAGACGAATATCAAGGATTTGTCCTGTGCTTCAAGGCACAGGGATACTCGCACGTGGCGTAGCGATTCTGAACGAACACACAGCGACGTGTCTGCCAACGGTTTCCTTTCCTCTTCTCCCAAGTCTCAATCCAACCATCACCGCACACTGAGTGAGTATTGCGTGCACCACGCGCGCCACGTGGCGTGCCACGTGGTACACTAGAACCAATCACACATCGTCAAATAATACAAGGTATGACCCACCATTGTCACATGATAAATTATTGGTTCTAGTACACCACGTGACAATGCACGTGGTGTATTGTATACTTTTCCCCGCACACCACCGCCCCGTCTCCCGTCCTTTTTCTCCCCCCTCTCCACAGGATCCGTATAAAAAATGTCACTACTAGTAAGAAAGAGCAGCAAAAAGAGAATCCTAGTGACAACCCATTCGATCCTACTACCACCTTCTTCTGTCTTTTTTCTTCGAAAGTATTCATATATTCCTGACAGGATAAAAGAACCCAACAACCAGGCCACAGGGCTGCTGTATTTCTTACCATATTACGCTTCCTTGTTCCTTTAACTGTTTCTGTGACGTTCTGAAGGAATTCCGGGTTTCCTTGTTTTATTCAAGAACATGTCGGACTTGTCGGATGGTAATCGGCTGAATGCGGAGATGGAGGGTGGTAGTTTAGGGGAAGTTCCTGTGGAGTATGAGGTGGAAATTGTGGAAGAAAATGAAAAACCCAATGCGAATACCAATGCCAATGCTTCCCAAGATCAAGAAGGCGGCATTGACAATCACTCCGTGAACACAGCAGGTTTTTGTTTTCTTTCTTTTCTTTTTCAAATTTCTTGGGCTTCTTTTAGTTCATTATATTGAGGAATGATTTCTTGATATCTAAGTTAACGACTATGAATAAAGATATATGCATAAATACATGCATTTGCAAATCGGTTATATCAAGGTGCAATTCTGATGAAGAGTTAAAGAGGTAGTGAATTTTGCTGTATTTATTGGTTTCTGCCTACTAACAGAATTTAATTGTCTAACGTTTTTTATTTTTACTCCTTATCAGTACATGATTTGTGTTTGTTCTTTTGATTGTGGCCCCTTAAAGCTACTTTATGCATTCTTATCTTTGTTGAATCTTATCTCGTTTTCCCAGGATCCACTGACAAGAATTTGCCTGGGCAGAACCTTGCATGTGTAGCAGACTCCGGAGTGGATAGCGTGAAGCCTAATTCCAGTCCGCTTAGCCAAACTAGAAGGCGCGGAAAGAATAATGGCCAGGGATTGCTGAAGCTTTTTGATGAAAAATTTCCTCTAAAGAAAAAGGTTTGTGTTTCCATAGCCTCTTTTTTTTTTTTTATATTTAAATTTTGGTCTCATGTCTGGACCCGAGGGTGGATATGAGAAGGTTGAGGGGAGTATATTAAGGATTTTGACATTGGTAATTGGGAAAAAAAAAACGGTTAGAAGGAGGAAATTTGGAAGAAAAATATAAGGTACGTTATCTGTTCAGGGGGACTTTAATTTAAGCGAGTATGATTGGAAAATTCTATGCGAGCCATACTTCTCTTAGATTTTTTTTATTCCCTTCTTCACGTCAACTTGTGTGATTCATGTGCCATTTAGTAGTTTTGTCCATAAATAATGACCTATAATGGGGTGGACCGAAGAGGAGAAGAAAAGAAAAATACTAGGAAAGTAGTGGAAAAAACAAGAAAAAATGTGCCTCACTAATTGGTGAAATTCTCATTAATCCATTGCTTATGGAATAAGCTGATTATGTAGGTATTTATAAATGGCAGATTTCCTGAGGCTGAATATATTGTGCTATAAACCAAGATACTCAAGATGCAAGACTAATCTAACTTACGTCCAGGGCTGTAGATAGAACTTTAAAATAAGTAACTTGATTTGACTTGGCAACAAGAATTATTGGATGTTTCCTTCAATAGACATCAGGGTCACTGTACCCTTAAGTTCAAAAACTTAATAAGGAGAAGTTAGCATTTTCATATTAACAGCAGCTGAATGTTAATCACCATGGATTTCTCTCGTTTTGAACTAAATGCTTCTTTCTTGGAAAGGGCCTATAGTCTTTCCTTTGTATCTAAAGGTGATAATTTCCTTCACTGGTTGATGGCCATTATGTCGAACATCATGACGTCTTTCTGAATGTTAACAAATTCCTATCCAAGATCCTCAATGGAATATTTGTTTTGCAGCTCAAATTGCTGAAACGATTTGCTTCTGTTCAAGAGGACGGAACCGTGCAATTTGAAGTTCCAGGAGACATAAGAACTCAAACTCTTGATTTTGGTACTGGAATTATATATGGTGGAGCTGGAGAGGAAGAGTCTATTGGTGCAGGAGATGTAGAAGACTTGCCTCCACTGCAAATTGTTATACTTATTGTTGGAACACGGGGGGATGTACAACCCTTTGTTGCTATTGGCAAACGTTTACAGGTATTATTATTATTATTATTATTATTATTATTCCTTTGAATGAGCAGATGCAAGTACACATCATGTGCATATAAAGGCATATCGAAAATTTTAGCTTCGATCGTCAATTCATATTTTGTTTCATTTGATATCCTTAACTTGTGCTTTTGTTGGATTACTTTTTGAGATACCATTTTATGGCTTCAGTCTGTTTTGTTTCTTGATGAATTGTTTATGTTGGAAGCTATCATGTACTTTGCAATGAGACTATTTTTTGAAATATGTTAACATGTGGCTGGGACTACAAAATATTGAAGTGGAATTGTAATCCTATGTTGAAGCGTAAACGTTTACATGGATCTAGTCTTGTGGTGTAGGTAAAGCCTCATGGAATGAGTGACATCAGGTGATGTAAGAAAGATTTCATGATCTAAACCTGCGGATTCTGTGTAGTTAAAGCCTCAAGGATAAGTGACATTAGGTGATGCAAGAAAGATTTTATGAGACTTTATTCAACCACGTGGTCCCATAAACCGAGTCCATGTAAGTATTTAGCTTCTCAAGAACCAACCAAGGATGGAATATAATAAGATTACTTATCCAATTGCACCTGATTTCATGATACAAACTCGACCTGAGGATTCTAAAGTTCTACAAGTTGTTCTTTATATTTTAGCAAGTGAAGGACTTAATAGTAGTCAAATATTGGTAACCATTTTAACCTTGTAAAAGTGCGCTTACACATGGAGGGAAATTCATACAAAATATACATGACCATGACTAGAGTTACACAGAACAATCATTGTTATTAGATATTTTAGGAGATTATTATATATTTGGTACAAATCTAAAGCCAGACACATACAAAAAGTCTACACTAATCGAATAATTGCTTACCGTTTTAAGAAATTAAACAAGTTCTGCTTATGTTAAAAGGAATTGGAAAAACTTCAATAAGAGCCAATGTCTTGATGAAATATAACAATATGCACACAAAATCTGGAATAACCTCAATTATGATCCATTTCACATGAAGCTGAATACATGGCAACAAGCAGTGCAAAGTCAGTTAGTCTAACAGGATTTAGAACAAAGGTAATGTTAGATACTGCAAAAAGAAGTGTTGTGAACTACATTTGTTTGACTTCATGGCTAGAATCATGAGTAACACAACAAGCTTTGAGAATCCACGAGTTAGTGGAACTGTAAAAAAGTGGAAAATGAGAAATTTTGTGCTAATATCTCTTTGCTTATATAATGGTGCTTCGGCTTCTATCTCTTGGTATATGTGCTTGACATTAAACTCCAAAATTGGCCATAATTAGTCTGTAAGCCGTACGTGATGTGTTTGTGGATTATATTGACATATGGTTCAACTATCACATCTCAGTTGGGATTGTGTGGTAGCAGTTGTCAATCATCTAACCATAACGTCTAGTAATATCTAAAGCAATCTGCATCCTGATTTACTGGTAGTGTCTTTTGGCAGGAGTATGGTCATAGGGTCAGACTGGCAACCCATTCTGATTTTAAAGAGTTTGTCCTAACTGCTGGACTGGAGTTTTATCCTCTGGGTGGAGATCCAAAAGTTCTTGCCGGTTGTAAGTACATCATTGGCCTTAGATGTTGTCTTGATCCTTTTCCCATTACTGCTCGTTTCTTCTGATCATATACTAAAGTGACATTTGGGACTGACTTTTGTACTCGTTTATAATACATGCCAAAAGAAAAATATTAGGTAACAAACTCTTCCATTTCAAGCAGTGTTACCGTGCCTGGGCATTTGTGCCATCTTAGGATGGATGCTACAGATCAATGTGTCTCAGTCAGGGATCAGATTTAGCATTATCCATAATAAACCACCAACTAAAGCAGATCTCTTATCACTTGTGCTAATTTTCAGAAGTTAGATTGGCATTTGTTGCACTCGTAAACCCCTCAATGCTTTGGTAAACAAATTTGCTAATCACTTTTCCAAGCAAATTTTCTCGAACAAGATCACAATTTACTTTGATACGCGTAGTTCTTTCATGGAATACTTTATTAAGTGCGATATGAGTTCAGAAAGCATTTTTTATTGTTACAAGTTGGGAGCTTATGATGTGTAGCTCCAACCTGAGGGGAGTTTAGGAGAATAAGTGTATTCTTACTATTATAAATAGGGGTAGGTTACCTATATTGGGTACCAAGTTTTCCTCTTAAAATCCTTAGACAAAAAGTTATAGCTGCTAGTGCTTCACGTGGTGTATGAGAATGAGTGCTTGGCAGCCCTGCCTGACATTCCATACTTGAGCAATCAGCCCTAATTATTGCATCTGATGTATTACTTTCCTATTCAATTAGAGGTTCTAATTTAATGGTTTAGAGGAGACTCCTTAACTCAATAAGATCAAAGGACTTGCTGGCAACTTGAGGTCCTTTACTTAGGTCAGTAGGAGAGAGCCACCAAAGACGGGTTGAGATGGTAGAATGATGCTGCTTCACGGTGGATGCATATGTCCAAGTAATGTTAAGTTAAATTTACAGTTATAAAAAATGTGGTCATAGGTATTCTCCACTATCTATGGTCAGTTAATTTGGTCTACTTTTGTGTTTCCAACTGCAATGATAGTTTCCTCTTCACAAATGATGGGAGGTTAGTTGTCCTCTTGATATCCAAGTGGTTTGGTGCAGTCTGTTCCTCACCATTTTCCATTGCTTTTAAAATCCAATTCTATCAGATTTTGTCCTACTCCATTTTGTTTTGAGAATTTACAGGTGTGTGTTATGTGTTATGTCTTAATGTAAGAGACAAATAATAATCTTTTACTAGTTGCCGAATGCTCCATGAGAAGTGGCTTGCTCTAGCATCACGGGTGTTTGTGGAAGTAAAAATTTTGAACTGTCACAAGAGTAAGCACAGAAACATTCTATTGCTGTGTGCCAGTTTTGCAATTTTGTGGGAAATTCTGTACTAGGGTGCAATGTTTCTGGTGGTTCCATAGCAGGAGAATAGTAGGATCTGCAGACATGAATAATTGCCTTTGGATTTTCTTTCTAATTAGCAATTTTTATTTCTTAAGTTTGGACATTGGCAGAGTATGATTTTTCTAATATCTTTCAGATAATGTTGAGGGATTGGCAAGCAGTCTTTTGTACCTTCTAATCTTTGTTTTGAGGATTGGTATACCAGTGACTGTATCTCTTCTTCTCATTAGGAGAGTTTCATCTTATAGAATTAAAACTTGAGAATGGCAGGTGAGAATTTGTAGGGAGTACATTCTAGAAAAAGTTGTTGGCATTGTTTAATGATTTACAAGACTTGTTTTTTAATTTTTTATATAGTCTTTATTTCAGAATAGACTACTGATGGTGAATCCATTATGTTGATTGATTATTGTTAATGTGTATTGCAGACATGGTCAAGAATAAAGGTTTCTTGCCTTCTGGGCCTTCTGAAATTCACATTCAACGAAATCAAATTAAAGAAATCATATTCTCTTTACTTTCTGCTTGCCTTGCTCCTGATCCAATTACAAAAGTTCCATTCAAAGCAGGTGCCATAATTGCAAATCCCCCTGCTTATGGTAATAATGTCTCTAATTCAATGTTGATTCTGAGCTTTTTCTTGGTTCCTTTTTTTGTGGTGGGAGGGGGTTTATTTTGGTTGGCATGCTGCTTTGGACCGTTTGGCAGCAGAAACTTTCATCCTTAATATTGCTTCTCGTTCTTGCTCTTCCTTCACCCCTTATGAAAGAATAATAAAAAATAATTCCATGGTGTTGAGTTGAATTGCACAATGTTGGGTGACATTTAAAAGAAGGCATTCCAGTTTCTAGATCATGGTTTTGCTGACTACTTCTCTATTGACAAGAAGAAGATTGCATGACAAGGAAAAAGGATGCTTGAAATTGAAGTATGGTCCAGCAAGAACTTATTCTTGTTGATTCAAGTCTTCTATCTTAATTTCTGTTTTAATTTCTTGATTATACTGACCCATTTTGTACTAGGCACAAGCTGAGACACAAACTGTGTGGAAAATGTGTATTTTTGACTAAAGGCATCTAAACTATCTTGATCAGAGTAATCTCGATCATGAATAGCTTGTGCATGGTTATGATCTTTTAACTGAATGTACCTTGCCTTGTTAGTATTGTGCCACTTTGAGTTCAGTTTATACGTGGATGACACAAGAACTTGTTATTAAGTTGTATCGACAGTAGTCATTTTTTGCAAACATGTTAACCGTGCTCCTTCAACTATTCATATGGAAATCTTCTATTCCAGGACACACACATCTTGCAGAGGCACTAAAAGTACCACTGCATGTAATCTTCACAATGCCGTGGACGTGAGTTTTTCTATTTTTCTTCCTTTTAATCCTATGTTAAGATTACTTTGGCATTTTTTGCAGTCCTCTATAGACTTATATTTGCTCGATGTCGGTTAATGCTAAAAGCATTCTCATCTTCTTATAATGTTTGACTTCTGCAGGCCTACTAGTGAGTTTCCACATCCTCTCTCTCGTGTAAAGCAACCAGTTGCAAATAGAGTGAGCATAGTTTGATGCCTCTTTCATGTCATTCTTACAATTTTTAATTTTTATCTATTACTTTATAAGTATCTTAGATCTGGGAATTCTTCTGCAGCTATCATATCAAGTTGTTGATGCATTAATATGGCTCGGAATACGGGATGTGATAAATGATTTCCGAAAGAAAAAACTAAAGCTAAGGCCTGTCACATACTTAAGCGGTTCTTATAGCTCCCCGACTGATGTGCCTTATGCATATATTTGGAGTCCACACCTTGTCCCTAAACCAAAAGGTCTTTCTCTATGTCTATCTTCTAAAAATATGACATGCAACAGTAGAACTTAAGTGGTTAGAGCAGTGGTAGAGTTGTTGGAATTGTTACTTCTGTTTATTATTTCAAGGTTTTTTTTTTTTTTTGGGGGGGGGGGGGGTAATGTTTGGGTTGTTTTGGGGAAGATGAATATTCTTGTTATTATTAGTAATAAATTTGCATGTTTATTGCATGTTTGTTATTTTTTCTTTAAATAATGGAATTTATATCCAGTTTTTGTGTTGGATGGCTATTTGTTCCAAATGTGGTTGAGATTCTTGGATGGCATTAAATTTGTGGTGTTTGTGGTTGGCTGATAGGTTTGATAGAAGCTTTAGGAGTTTTTTATACAATTGATAACAATTTTTTTAACTGATTATTTTCTGGGAAAATTAACATTGAGTCCCATTGTGATTCTTCAAGGACTTTTCAGATCATGTCAGTTTTCTAGGACTACTAAGTGATAAATTTTTCTTACTTACTTTCAAAGAAGCCCTAAACACTTGTCTTTAGAACTTCTTTTCCAATATATATTGTAATTTGACAGAGGTTTCTTTTTGTACATTGAAGTAACGTGTAATAAGTGGATTTCAGATGGTAATCTACTTTAAAATATGGTTGAAGATATTTCATTCTAAAAGGGTCACATGAGAAAAGAAACAGGAAACCTTAAACAATGAGTTGCTGAAAGTCATTGAATAAGTTTTTCTCTATCTCAAGTTCAGCCTTGTGTGATAAGATGAATTTGACAAGTCATTCTTTTATTATTACATAGCTCTGGTTCGTGTGTAACTAGAAGCTGGCATTGCTGTTTAGCATCTGGCAGAGGTGTCTCAGATGCATAGCAGCAGGAGTTGCTACTGAACTAAAGTCATTCTTATAAGCCCTTTTCTTTTTTCCTTTGCAGATTGGGGACCCAAAATTGATGTAGTAGGTTTTTGTTTTCTAGATCTCGCATCAAATTATGTACCACCTGGTTCACTTGTAAAATGGCTTGAAGATGGTGAAATGCCTATATATATCGGCTTTGGCAGCCTTGTGAGTTTGCATTCAAAACACTTGATTATTTATTCTTTAGTTTCAAATCTACAATTTCTGTGACTAAATTTCATTGATAGTTTATATTAATTTGTCAAAGTGGAATATATGATATGTATTCATTTTTAATATCAATTACTTAGATGAAGCAATAAATGGTTCATATTTTGCGTTTCATACTAATGAGGTTAGTTACAAGACGGCTATAGCCATGAACCAACCAGACCCTCAGTATTTTTCGTAGAAAGTGATAGAAGTACAGCCATGGAGTTAATAGAATAGCTTTTGGGATATCAAAAAGACAGAAGATGTATAACTCTGTATTCCGCATTCCTTTTAATTTCTGCAGTGAAACTGACCATACGAGATCCATGAGCATGAGAATCAAGTTTTTGCAAATTGCTTGGTGAATTATGTCTTTGAATCCTTTGAGTGAAATGTGTTGAAAGGAAATGATTGGCCATCCATGGAGTGATGCCGTCCTATTCATCACCCAAGATTGCCCAAAGGACACTAGTGATGTCCAGGGTAAACTGATCAACTAGGGTCCCCTATTCAAAAAGTTGAAGTCTGTTTAGTTTGGGCAGTAATGGGTTGAACAAGAGCACATCCTTTCATAGTGCATGACTACTTAATAAGGGGATGGCTGCAATGACTAGGTCGGCACATTATTGTTGAGATAATAGCCTAGTTCTCCATCTCATTAGAATCTTTGTCAATGTTTGGCAATTTATGGTGATATATATTAGAATGCACTAGTCTTTTGGTTTTCAAAAATTGTGACCGAGACTGCTCTGTGTAAAGGTTAATGTGTAAGTAAAAATGGAACTCGGTAGCATTATAGTGGTCAATCCTAAGTGTAAGGTAATAGCATAGGTAATGCAGCGGAAAAATAAAAATTTATTACCTTAACCATGGATCTCTTTGACATATCTATATGATTAACAAGGGGGTTTGCATGAAGATTACCTTAAGCACAGAAGATTTCTATGCTTCTAGGCAAAGATCCTTCGAAGAAGATGTTAGATCTACCACGAAAAGCCCTCCAAGCGTAGAGCCTCTAACGATATCCACACGAACAACTTCTTTGGAAACCTTGTAGGCTTGCTTGCTTTGACTTTTGAGTGCTAGCTCCCTTGAATTATTAAGAACACAAGAAGAAGAAAAACCTAACCCTTAGGAGAGAGAGAGAGACGCCTAGAGAGAGAGAGAGAGGCGTGCCTTTTCTTTCTTCTATTTTCTCTCACTAGTTTTCTTTTTGTGTAGCAACAACAATTCAAGAGTCAAAGCATGAACCTATTTATAGAGGAAGTATTCTAGTCTTTTAGGAAATAAAGCTAATTAGAAACCAAGAAGGTTTAGGCAACTTACTTTAAGCTAATCCTTCTCCTTTAGGAAATCTATTCCATAAGGAAACCAATTAGTTACTTTATTTCTTTTAGGAAACTAATTTCCTGCAAGATTTAGAATATTTATAAATAAGTCCTTTAAGTTAATTTATCTCATAAATTAACCCCATAAGTATCTCATACTTATCTTAATTACATTTTAACCCAAAGATTTTGTTCTTTATGTGTGTGACCCATTAGGTTCTATTCACGTTGGCAATAAGTATAAATTATAACTCATTAATTGAGCTAGATAAATTAAACACTTTTAATTTATCATTAATTCACTAATTAATCAATTCATACTTATAGGTCATGAGTGGCGTCTAGCAATGCATCATGACCACCCAAGTGAATAGGAAAGTCATATGGTAGACCATACCCTTCAATGACAATGTTACCGTGTAATTAATATCCTTTCACCACACTATATCCCAATTAGTCTAAAAGTATAGTGCATACTTTTAAATGACTAATTTATATATTCTTGTTCCAGAAATATAACTCTCCATGATGTATAACCTTGAAACTACTTCCAAGTTATACTATCACTTCTGCAGAAGATTTATGAGTTAATATTTCCAACAAGTGGCCATTAAGGGATATACTCTCCTATTAAGGAGTGGTGAATCCTATATTGATTACTCACTATCTTTCCATGCTTCAAATTATACCCAATCTCTAACCTATGAGTTACCCTTTTACGGGCACCGAGGAATAGAGTCAAAGTATAGCAATCCACACTCAAGATACTATGGTAATCTCAAGTCAAAGGATCACTTACACCATTGCCATTAAGAGTTCAACTATTGGCACTATAGTTGAAACTCTTGGCGGATCAATCCAATGAACTTGTTCTCAAACAAGCATCCACATACTAGCTTAAGTGTCACGCACACCATAGTCAATGAGATCAACTACTACTTACCATAAGTAGAGGCAAAGTATGTGTTAGTCTATCCGTATTAATGATGTCCAATCTCATTAATACTATGACTAGGGATATTTAAGAATATGACTTTATGTATTAGTAGTCTCATAATTGTAACCCTTACAATCTCTAATACACAGTCAATATTCTAAGGACTTTATCAATCAAACAAGTAACATGGAAATACAAGTATAGATGATAAAGAAAAATACCACATGGATAAATATAACATAAATAAGTGTAAAACAAAACACCTTTAAACCATCTTGGTTTTAGGGCATACACTAACACTAAGTACCCCGTGTTTGACTCATACCTGCCTTGGGCCTTCATCACATGGACTGGATACTATTCCATTCATTACATCAAGGCTTCTTCTCAGAATTATCTCGTGAAGGGTAGCAACTAGCCCCTGTAACAACACAGTTGCATTGACCTTGCCTCCTGTTTGAGTCTCAACCTTTTTATCTGAAATACTTATACGGAAGACAAGGCAGTATATCCAACATATCACAGAGCATTCAACTAATATCCAACTTCACATTTTTTTTTTTTTGGTTTTTTTTTTTTTTTTTTTTTGTGGTTTGGTGGGGGGGGGGGGGGGGGGACTAACTCAACTAGTCATAATCATCATATATTTTATTTAGGTCACAATCTCCCATCTCAAAGTCTTCCTAGCACCCCGACGAGGAGTTTGATTTAATTAATTCTAGGACCATACTAAGCTGTTAAGGATTCTGGAGATTGGCCTACTGTTAGCTCAGAATTATGCACGAGAATCCTTCTGGCTGGTGGCCTACGTTGGTAATGGTTGATTCTCTAGAATGAAAATAATCCACTTTTTAGACATTCTTAACATGCTGAAATTCTTGATACATTATTAGGTGCCATACTTCAAGTAGTTTGGATTTTCTGCTTTGATTTTGAAATTTCTTTATATATTGTTATCTTTAATTTTCAAACAATCTTCTCATTCCTTTGATGTACACGATTATAGCACTCTTTGTTTGGGATTTGGAATCAAAACAAGAAAATATAGAGCATAAAAAATAAAGACATTAGTTAGTAATCTCAACTCATTTCCTTTGTAATCCTTTTTATTTGTTTGGAACAGCCTGTGCAAGAACCAGAAAAAATGACTCAGATAATTGTTCAAGCACTGGAAATTACAGGGCAAAGAGGCATCATCAACAAAGGATGGGGAGGGCTTGGAAATTGTATGTTATTACTTGATTAATGCTTGAATTTGGGCAATATTTATCCCCTTTTGGTACACACTAGATTTTTTTTTCCCTTTTATTCTGGGACCATAAAGCCCTGTATGCTTCTCCACATAGTCTTACCAACTCTTTGGTTTTTTTTTCTAATTTTCCTCTCAGTGACTGAGCCAAAAGACTTCGTGTATTTATTGGATAATTGCCCTCATGATTGGTTGTTTGTGCGATGTGCCGCTGTGGTAAATCTCCTTTGAAGTTTCTCATTTTTGAACTTTAAAATTGGTGCAGCATTTGTCTGATCTGTTTACAGTGTGAAGCTGAACTCTGGAGGAGATTACGATTCTTATTCATCCATTTTGTTTGAACTAATGACAATAGCTTGAAAAGTTGTTTAGTTCAACTTTGCTATTCCTTTCTTCATTAAGTCTGATCCTTCATGTCATTTTTCTAATAACTCCAGTTTTTCTAATCATATTTCCATCTTTATCTTTGGGATTACAAAGATCTGGTTGTGATTGTGGCCGGGTTGGGACTTGGGAAGGACTGGCAGAGACAATATCGACTCTTCATTGGGATTTTTTATGTACAGTGTGTGGAAGATTGTATCAAAGAAGCATCGGGATGCCCAGGACATGGTTAGCCTGGCATTCCGCTGTTTTTGTAAACATTTTTGATATTTATGGTGTCTGTACATTTGTTATGTAACTTTGCGTATTTATTTCCCTGAAGATTAGTTTATTCATTTCTTTCCTCTTTCTAGGGTGAAATCTTAATTGGAGTTAAATATGGTAGGAAGAGCTCTAATTTTTCCCTTACAGATTTGAAAAATCAAAGAGGTTTTTCCCTGGAGCTGCAGTTTAACAACAACACAGCCTGAAAGAAGAGTTGGAAAAATTTGTTCCAGGAATGACATGGGATTTGTCTTATTAGGCACCAAGCCACCTGTTAGGTTTTGGTTTAGACCCTGGGTACACAATGACTGAAGCTATGTATGCTTCAAAATGACACTTGGTGTATACTTCATATGCAATGAGATGTTATACTTTTTTTTTTTTTTTTAACGTTAGCAAAATACTAGCTGACTGCAATATCCATTGATATATTAGTTCTTCTTGTTAACTAATTAATGCTTACTTTCATGTCTAACATTGAGGTACAGAAAAATATAGGCTACCAGACTTAGAGAAGAGAGGTTATCAAGTTAGAACTTATCAAGTTTAGCACACTTAACAAATTTGGAGCTAATAATTTTGAGGGCATGTAGGATTGCCTCATCTTATTATCGTGGGGAAAATGATTGCGCTTTATTTTTATAGACACATACTTTACTTGCATTAACATGCCTTGTTTTTTTATTACTTTTTAACTGTTTTATGAATTTTACTGAAGTACGTTTGTTATGTGCTGTGGATTTCATCTGCATTATCAGCTTTTGACTGATTTAGTGCAAGTTTTATTATGAATAACTGTAAACACAGAACTAGTTCCCTCAGATACCTGGTAATCAGGTGGTGTGGGTTTTTCTATTTCATAGGATACCCAATGATTTTTGGGGCCTGTTGAGGAGCTGATACACAGCAAGTGGTTGGGAGATACCTGGCACTTTATAATCATTAACCAACCCATTGTGCACAAGGACTTCCTAGCATAACATTATCATTCTATTGTTACCCTGAGAGTATCATAATGAGATATTGTTGCTGTTCAAGCTATTTTTTGTCATTTAAAGAGTTTTAGTTGAGGGTCATGAATTAGTTAAGTGCATGAATAGTGAGCTTTTGGTCAAGAATGAGCTTGGTGCAATGATAAGGTTGGTTTCTTGTTGGCTTTGGAGGTCACAGGTTCAATAGATAAAAACCTCTCTTACAGGTGTGAAAGTTTGCAGCCTTCAGAAATTATATTGCTGGAAAGGTCGTGCTAAGCTTGCCAACTAGATTACTATGGTGTTTTTATTTGAGCTACTAAGTTTCCCGGGTTTGTCAACTCTCTGGATCTGCTGCTGTAAGAGTTTTCTTCTGGGGTCTTTTTCTCTGTCTAATTTGGTTTGGTTCTTAATTAACATATGCTTATAAAAATGCACAGTTGATACCAATTGTGACTCTCACAATTGGTATCAATGGGCACCTTCAAGTGATATCTCAAAGTTCATCATGAGTGATTGATTTTCATCACCTCTTGTGTATCGTTATTCATATATTATTCACTTGTAGATTTAGATGCAAATACTTGCTGCTTAACTAGTCATATTTTTACCACTTGCTGAAAGCCCATAACTTTAGACATTTTACCTAGGTTTCATATTGAAGGATATCACTTTATTTCTATGGATGACTTTTCTTGGCTCTCACAAGTGCAGCAGTAATGTCTGATTTGTTTTACATTCTTCCAGGTGCATCATGGAGGGGCAGGAACAACAGCCGCAGGTCTTAAAGCTGCAGTAAGTACTGTCGTTTACTCGACGACCTGCATTGTTGTGATTTTTATTTTTATTTTGGCTGCTGATTTATGTCTTGTTTAAAATCACAATTTTTAGTGCCCCACAACAGTTGTACCATTTTTTGGTGACCAACCATTTTGGGGAGAGCGGGTTCATGCCAAGGGAGTAGGTCCTGCACCCATTCCTGTGGATGAGTTTTCACTTGAAAAGTTAGTTGCTGCAATTGAATTCATGCTTGATCCAATGGTAATGAGAAATTCAGTGATAATGCTTGAGCCATATGTTTTCTCTTTGCATGTGCTCTGTGAATGTTATTCATCTGTTTGCTACTTTTTCTCAAATATGAATGAAGTTTCTGAAATATGGTGTAAACTTCATCCGTATTTCACATACGATGGGCTTCATAACACCTATTCACAACCTACTGCATTATACTGTGAGCGGCATGTTAAACTCTCCCCCTATTATCTTGCCATGTTTCCTTTTATTGTTGTCCCAAAGAAACTGTCTAGTATCAAAACTCATGCATCATTATTACCAAAATTCCATATATTACACCCTTATGCTTTTTATTTATGTTTGTGGTCTCAACATTTTCAATTCCAAGTTGTTTAAATGAAGGGTGGCTTCTTTGTGTTTTGATAACATAGATGATTTAAATGCATTCTCTTAAGAGTATCTGCTTGGTCAAAGAGGCAACTAAGAATGTGAATGCGGATGTAGCTATTATTAATTTATACATTCTCATTTGAGTTTATTATTACTGTCATGAAAATGGATTGCCTAGTCTTTTGGGTATGATGGGTGAAATGGGATTGCAGTTATCTAAAATTTGTAAGGCAATTTGTTATATTAGCTAATGATTGTGTGATATTCGACTATGAAATCTGGCATGTAATCACTTGTTTAACAAATGATTATATCATTCATTGGCAAAAGATCTTCTTATGTGGTCTAGCAATCTAGTTTTGAGCGTGCTGTTGAGCGAGAAATTTCTTTGTGAAAGAAAATGAATAAGCATGTCCTGTGAAATAAAAAAAGTTAGGAAAATATTTTAATAATTGGAGACATGCTATAAAAATTTTTGAATGTGTACGTGTGGTAACTGTCGGTATGCTATTTACCTTCAAAAGTGTATTGGGAGGTGTATTGGTTTCATTATATCTCTTGGAAATTGATGTTGTTTGGCAGTTTGAAATTTGACATCCAACTGAATTATTTCTATTATTGTGATGCAAAAAAGAAATTTACAGTAACGAAACATGACTAGATGCAGATAAACCTTGATATGTATAAGATGCCCTCCAAATAGTTGGCTTGTTAAACTTTTGGGCAGATGTAACCGTTGATATCGTACACTTAAGATTGTGATTTAAAATTAAATATGTTGCCTTTTCAATTAGAACTCCATGCATATTAACATTAAGAAAAGGATAATCACTCTTTATCTCCAATGACTTTCCCTTCACCCTAGAACGAATCCACCTTGATCCTCCATTTTTCCATCCCGGCTGTGTTTTTTTAATGTCCATTAGAGAGAAAGTAGAGGGGGGAAAGGAGAAACGGAGGAAAAGGAAGTTTTCTTCCCATTTTCTTTAGATAGGAAGATGCCAAATCAGGAGGGAAGCTGTGCTGCCATAAGCCATGATACACTGTAGAAAAAAGAGAGAGGATGGTATTAGTGGCTGGAAATTTCCTCAAAATGCCGTAAACTGATGCAAATCCACAGCCCGGATAGAGCTTTCTTGGTTACTTACAAAACACAATTTTACGGTAGAACTTTGAACATGAGAGTGCAAGTGCAGTAACATCGTCTATGAAGATGTCTTAAGCAGGATTTTTTACCCCCTGGGTTAAGCTGAAGTTCTTTTAAAAAAAAAAAGAAAACTTCTCCACTTGTCTGGTCCTGTTTTTTAAATTTTGTTTCATAAGTGATACTAAAAGCTTAGATAACATGGTTAGAAGTAAGTTCAAGTGTGCTTTTGAGCTATCTGTATTTATGAGGCAAAAAATATCATTTAATTTTCTTCCTGTTGCAGGTTAAACAACGTGCCATTGAACTGGCGAAGGCAATGGAAAATGAGGATGGGGTAACAGGAGCGGTGCAAGCTTTCTACAAACATTTCCCTCGCAAACAATTAGAGGCTGAGCACGAGGAACCGCGGCAATCCAATGTGTTCTCTCTTAAACGCTGTTTCGGCCGCTCGTAATTCAATAGATCAGCCTTTTGTGATTTTCAAGTTGGACTGCAGTCTGCAGCTGAATTTCGCAGCAAAATATTCGACTACTACTCCATTACTTCATGGAGCATACTACAGCACTCACGACCATATTCTCTTCGAAGGAAGTTGTGCAGACCCATTTTGTCAAATGGAGAGTAACAAATGCGCACATCGCTCTTCAAAACAGAAGAGAGAAAAGCAAGAGATTAGAAAACAAGAGACAAATACACTCAAGTGAAATGTTGCTTCTATTTGTAATTAACGTAATAGATGCTGTGTTTGGGACGCAGTTTGGAGGTTTCTCTGCTAAACATGCTTTTGGTTTAATGCTTGATGCAATTGTAATTCTATTGATGACAACAAACCGGATGGTAAATTAACGACCATATTGGCTTCATTTGCAAATTGGAAGTGTGTGAAAGGTTGGGTTGCGGAAGTATTTTCTCAATCCTTAATCCAGATTGCGATTGAGATTTTAGAGCCCATTTTATGAGGGAGATAATTCTGAAGCCGTCTGGCCAGTCATAACGGCCAGTGAAAGTGTTTTGTTTTTCTTCTTTTATTATTCTTCGATGGTAGTTCTTTTGGAATTTCTAGCAACATTGGCGTAATAAAAGAGTGGTGTCAGTATCTCTTGGGGTGCCTAGTCCTAGCATTTTGTAAAGGCAATTTTCCTCCTTAGAAGCTTAAATCCTTCAATTCATCCATATGTCACTTTTTTCCTGGTTCATGGCAAGAAAGTTTGAAGTTCTACTTTTGACCTGTACCATCTTTAGCCTTGATCATGGGGTTGAAGAAAATAGAGCAAAGCTAGGGTAGTATGGAAACCTTGAAAATGCAAGAGACCAGCAGTGATACTTCGGATCTGGGTCAGGGTTTGTAAATGGAATGCCGGAGCTAACTGAGGGAGCACACAACCCATGCTAAGCAGGGGAAAAAAAAACAAATTGATCTACTTCAATAAGCTAGTGTATCAATCGGTACAAACACCGTAGGTAACAAGGTTCTCTCATTACAATGTATACTTGCAGGGAAAACTTCTACACGCTGAAGCTAACAAGTTGTTTTCTCATTACAATGTACACTTGCAGGGAAAACTTCTACAGCTTATAAGGCTTCAATTACCAGTAACGTATCAAAATCTTTGCAGTGGTAACGGACGTCATCGAAGCGAGTTGTACGAACTCTCTTGCCACCTTTCTTGTTAGTATCCCATGCTGTGGGACTATAATAGTCTTACGATTAAGAGACCGAGTGCCACGCAGGAGAAACCTCGTCTTTCTCATCCAGTACTAGGTTCACTTCCGAATATATGATTATTATGTTCTAGTATTATACATCGACTGTCGAAGAATGAGAAGGGGAAACTTCACTTTTTTTATCTGGAACTGTATTCATCTCTGGAATATTCAAAGGGGAATCGCTTCTCACTGTTGGCATCTCCAATGTGGGAACTATAGGAGGTCTTGTCCTCCTCGTAACAGTCATATTCAAACCTTGTGTTGTGTGAATTGTTGCCCCCGTAGTCATTTCAACCTGCAGACCAATTGCTTTTTCTAATAATGCATTTGAAGCGACTTCTTGAATTAAAAGAAGATGATCAAGTAAGGCCAGCGGATGTTTCAAGTACAGAGAGTTAGATTTTAAAGCCACATCTAGTTACTATTCTTCCAGACACAGATCTGATCCTCTAAGGCTGTAAAGTAGTAAGTGAAAAGTTGTAATAAAGTTGCCTGTAACTTACAGGAGGAGCTCCAAGTGCCATTTGGAAATTGAAACGTCGAACGAGCATTGAAACTGCTACTATGTTCTGTGAGTTAATAGACATTCGATTTTAGTTTATAATTAAACTAGAAGCATGCTTTTCACGAGAATAAGCATGGACTTCACATGAAAAAGATATCAAATATCCCCATGTCAACATCACCGACCATCCCATGTAAAGTAGTTGACTAATATATTACCTCAAAGGTAGCAAACATGTCTCCAACACATTTTCTTGGTCCTCCTCCAAAGGGCAAGTAACTGAAATCACAAAAACAGGATAAATGACTAGCTTCTAACTAATACATCACGCACAGTTCTTCAAACAGAACAGAGAAAGTGTCTAGAATAATAAATTGATGGAAACTAACAGCCTGTAATATCAGTATCCAATTTGATACCAGATTATTAGTCATGATTCCAAACAACAGCCTTCCATTTTTACTGTCTTGAGAGATGTTATTTGCAATTCAGTGTTACAGCAATTCTATAGCAAAAGCAATGCAGGATAATTATTTTACCACCAATTCACATAGGTATATTTTATTTCTGTGCATGTATATGCCTCCCCATACGCATGCATACACACACACACACACACAGAGACAGAAAAATTGAATTTTTCTAGCTATTTGTCTAATGAAATTTGTATTCTCTACTAGTCTGCCATGCCCATAAGAATGGAATATACAGCCAACCTGCTTTCATAACTTAGCATTTACCGAAAATGAGAAAAATATGCTCATTTGCTGTTTTTTTACGGTGACCTTTAAAAGTTGTAGCATATTTAGCATTTATAAGGAAAACTCAAGAAACCCATTGCCTTCCCTGCAGCACCAAAAGTATTACACTTCACACAGATGTTTCTCAATGTTTCTCTGTACAGACTAATGTCATGTTATTTCTATCCAGCCCAACCTCCTGCACTCCACTCATACATCCTCTAGTCATATAAAAAGGGAAATGAAAAAGAGCAAGGATAAAGCATAACGGCAAGACTGAAAAGCATTAAAAGAATCCAAATCCCACCTAAAATCCTGGTTGGTCTCGTTTGGATTAGGTCTGTCCAGAGGCCATCTTTCCGGGTTAAACCTGTCTGCTTCTTCCCATCGCTCGGGACAATGATGCAGGTTCCAAACTGAAATGAAGATATCTTCACCTCTGGCAAACCAGAATATTTCTTTCAGTTTTATGACAATTGCCCAATAACACTGGATTGGAGGAAACAACACTATCAACGTTTAGATTGGAACCATTCAGAAAGCCTTTATACAACTTGTAGAGGAATCAGGCTAAAGGAAAAATATCAAACTCTGAAGGAATGAGGAAAATTTTAAGTTGACAATAGGTTAATGAAGCAGTCATAAGAGCTCAGATTTCAATCCAAATAAAAGCCAGCAACATTTTGGCTGCAGCATATATGTATCTTGATTTATGAGAAATTTGGGGAAAACACAAAATTAAGTCAATGACTAATGGAGTATGTCAACCTCAATTATCTAACCTTTGACTTTCTATAAACAGACACTCATCTAGGAAAAGGAAATAATAAGCTTCTGCTGAGGCAGAAAATAACAAACCAGTGCAGTCGAACCGCACACCCCAAAGATAAGAAAAATGAGCATCAATATCTGCTGTTCATGTATATAAAATATAAAGTGCATTAGTTCCCTTTTATAACCTTAGGTGGGAATAAATGTTAAGACAAAAGACAACTTTAATGTTTGATAAAATTTTGATAAAAGAACATAATATTCGATAAAACAATCTAAACAGAAAATAGGGAGAAGTATGTTCCTTTTTAAATGGTCACCAATTGGATTTTTCCTAGATTATCTCATCCTAGGGACTGAAGAATGTAAAATTTTTATTCGAGCTAAAGCACTTTAAAACCAAAGAGAGAGGACATGCAGTTTTCACCGGTTTAGCTCTAACATCCATTGACTGACGGCAATTTATATTCTAGCAGCCACTACACAGGTAATATAATTTAATTTTTCTCTCGTAATATAACAGTAATTGATTACATTTTCAACAATGTCCGAAAAACGAATTAGAAATAAATGCCTCAGAATTCCAGAATGTCCCTTGACGGCTAATCATTACATGGCAAACAATATGAAAAAGACCAGTGGCAACGCATTATATAACCACCTTAACCTAACATGACACAAGTGGGATTATACATTTTAGGGTGCTCTGTGAACAGAAGAAAACAAATAAGTCCTTTTTGCTCTCACCACCACCACCACCCCCACCACAAAAAAAAAAAAAAAAAACATAAAAAGAATGGGCATTGACATGGCCATCTTTTTTGCATCTTGTTGTGTAGAAAGCAAAGAACACAGAATAAAATACAACTTATGCATTTTGTATACAGGTTTCAAGTTTGACCTTTTAATTGGGTACTTTCCAAGCACGTCATTTTCAATAGAACGGCGAATTAAGATTGGTGGCTGTGGATAGAGTCTCAAGGACTGCAAAGTGAAAACAGAAAGACAAAAAGAAACACATTAAACTGCTGGCAAAATGGCTAATTCCTATCGAATCATAAGAAAATGCCTCTTACTTCATTAATCACTCGGGTTGTGTATTTCATTTTTTTCATGTCGTCTATGGTTGGAAACCGATCACCGAGGACTGCATCTACCTGAAACAATAATTTCAAAAATAAGATATCAAATTATTATGTATGTAGCACTTAAAATATAACAGAGATGATTGATCTTGATGCTGCAGCAAAGTACTCTAAAGTCTTTACCTCATTTTGAAGCTTAGCCATTACACTAGGTTCCTGCAATTATTAGAGCAAGAAACAAAACCAAATATCATATAAGCTGAGCCATTAGAGACAATTTAGCATTGGAAAAGCATAAATTGTCAACTTGATGGTTACAAAATTAAAGCGCATAAAATGTCAACTTGATGGTTACAATCGTTTGTGTACGTGTTGTGTGCGTGTGTGTGTGTGTGTGTGAGAGAGAGAGAGAGAGATAAAGAGAGAGAGAGAGAGAGATGTTGAACAATTATTAAAAATTTTCTTGAAATCAGAGAAGAAATAACCGAGAGACCCAACTCCTATCTAACAGTCACTGTAAACAAGTTAAACACAATTATCATTCCAATGCAGGCAATGGTAGGAAAAAAGAGAACTTATCATTTGTGGGCAAGTGTAGCTATGTAGTATATGCTTTCTCACCAAAGTATTGATATGTTTGTGATCATCTAAAAAGTACCCTTACTTCCAGAAAAGATTATTCACAAATACAGTCTACATTTGTAAAATCAGAATGAGCCGAAATTGCATGTCGACGGCTATGGTATTTCTATAGGGAAAAAATGCTCCTTTTGTTCCCTAAATTGAAAAAAAATTCAAATTTTGAGAAATGACAGAACAGAACATAGAAAAAACCTTGGACAGAAGATAAAATGTCCATGTCAGTACTGCAGCAGATGTTTCATGTCCAGCTATGAGCAGTGTCATCAGATCATCGCGCAGTTGTTTGCTTGAGACCTACAAATTAGCACACAATAACCTTTGCAGAAATTGTTTTGTTTAGATGTAGATAAACCCAAAGGCAAAAGTGATAGCATACATCGTCTCCAGATGCTAGGAGAAAATGAAGGATACTAGGATCTTGCTCATTCATGTACTCCTCATGAAACTGCAACTCTTCTTCCTCTACCATCCTCTGCAAGTGCATTGATAGTGAATAGTCAAGAAAGATGAGTGAGTCCTATTCTAAGTAAGCTTATTTATCTGAAATCAAGATATATATTGCATCAGAAAAATAAATATAAAACTTAATCACAGGAGAAATCAAAAGTAGATTTTAACACATATAAGCAAAAGGGTTTGTAAAGCAAAACAAGGCAGAATAAGCCTTTTGCTGCAAATCTAGCTTGCACCACTAGGTAGAATTGTGGTTTGCTTGGTAAATCAAACAAGGAATATCACTCCTTTGTCCAGACATATGAGATATGTTATTACTCATTAAGAGGCCTTAAGCAAATAATTTGCTTCTCAACTCCCTAGATGGATCAATCATTCCCTTCGCTTCATAACCAAAAGTAAATGGCACACATTTTCTAAGCACATACAGGAAATTCTATATGGTTACTGGAGCAACATACAATTAGGCAAATTACTGCAGCAATCAAAGGTTTTTAACCTATAACATCATTGTAACTAAAAACCATAAACAAGATCACCACATAACCTACTCACTCGACATTGCTTTGGGTGGATTATGTTAGCACACAAAAAATTAACCTGTACATCTTTTTTTTTCTAGTCCTTGGTAGATTTAGCTAGGGTCGATGACATACTGGCAAAACTGTTCCATTTATCTACTAAAAAAATTGAGACACAACTTCTTCCCAAAATAGATTACTAAACAACATAGCAAGAAACTCATTTGCTTTTCTTTTTTAAACAAAATCAATGTTCTTTCTTCCTAACAAGTATACATAAAGAGATGTGGACAATCCAGAGAGATATGCTGTCAGAAAAAAGAAAACAAAAGAAAAATGGGGAAGATTTATAAGGAGAAGAAGAAGATTTATAAGGTGGAAACGACAATCAAATGGAAAAAAGGGGCAACAGAGAATATGAAGACTAACATGGACAAATTACAAGAAGATCATCCAGTTCTGCAATTTGTACAACTCCAATTACCAAAAATAATTCACAAGATGAACGTTCTTTCAAACAGCCTTTGGGATACCACAAAACTTTTTAAGCATTTGTAGATTTTTTTTTTTTTGTTTTTTTTGTTAATAATGATAAAATCCATGGAAGCGAATCTTGAAGGCCTCTACTAATTTAATGATATCTAGTTCTTTTCATCAATAGACATCAGTATTCATGTGAACATGCCAAACATAAATTACTAATATTTGGTGTAGGGCTAAGTGGAATACGTTAATGTTAGAGGTTCTGCATACATGTGGAGACAGATTCCAAAAATTTTCTCCTCAATGAGCGTAAATTTATACAAAAAAGAATCAGCAAAATTAAGTCGGAAAAATCCTATAACTACAAAATTAACTTTACCTTACAGATTGCAATCAGATCATCCAGTGTGTCATTTATTAGCTTGAGAGCAGCCTTGACCTTCTTTTGCTTCGGTGAAATATCTTTCCATATGGGGATCTCCCAGACTGGAATTGGAGCAACACTTCGATCCTCTGCCTCTCGAAGTACAGTGTATACTGCCTGCAATCAGACAAAAATCAGACACTATAAGTCCTTCAAACTGAATTACTCAAAACGGGACAGCAACTACATAACAGTCCCTTTCTTATTAAAGTTAGTATTATGCTTTTATTACCATACTGACTGAAATTAGTGACCATGTTGTTTTCCAGCAAAGCTTCTTGATTTAGCAATATAATCTCAGGTAACCACATGACATTTAAAGGTGAAAGTGAATACCTCTACAATTCCAGTATCAACTTTTAAAGAATCAAAATCATAATTGAATACAGCTTTCCCAATAATATCTAATGTTAGACGAGAGAAAAGGGATTCCATTTCGACATCCTCGCCATCAGAAGCTGCTTGGTCAAGCTTTCTGCAGAGCCTGTCTGTTGCTTGTCCAAACAAACCAATCATTGCCGCTACATACTGCAACCCATGAAAAACGAATTTAGCAGAGGAATAACGTTGAAGGATCTCATTAGTGAACGAGAGAGGATTATAAAAGAAATAATAAAAGAAGTGATCAATTGAACTGTTAACCACTAACAAGAAGCGACAACATGGTAGGAAAGCCAAAGAAAAACCATACACACAACAATACCTTCTGGTGTAATGCTGGGACTATAGCACGGCGCCTAACACGCCATATCTCCCCATCAGCAGGTATAAGTCCCTTGCCCATCACGAAATCCAAAATCTCAGATAGGACGCCCTGGTTAACAATGTGCAGAAGTAGTTATTTTCAACTCAACAAAGCATAACTTTTTTATTACTTGTTATATCTGTCGCAAATCCCCCCCCCCCCCCCCCCAACCCCAAAAAAAAAAAAAATCACAGAGGATATCTATTAGCAAATGGAACTAAAACTGAAAGCTTCTACCTTTGAATAAGCTTTTGAGTTGTCCTTCAGTATATGTTTGGCAATAGATGGATCTGAAACAATTAAAAAGGACTGCAATAGACAACATTAGATCAATGAGACACAAACACGGCTGCAGAGATGATACATCTTCCGACAAAGACAAAACCAAAAGATTGTATCTAACCTTTGGACCAAAGGTCAACCTAAATATTCCACCATAAGTCAGGTAAAGCTCATAGAGAGGAATGAAGAATGCCTCACTCCGAATAGCACTAACTGATCCTTTTGCTTCAGGAATTTTGGGGTAATCTTCACCAGCACCTATCTTCTCGAACAAGAACTCAATAAACTCTTTAGGCACCCCCAATTTCAATAAAGAATTCTTCAACATTGATGCAAATCTAGTTCCAGGCCATGTAATTCAATTAAATAACACACATTAATAACAAACCTCCACAGGAGCAAAAGCCAACTATGACTCACACCAAATCAAGAAAGATGGCCTCTTGACAGTACGCATCATAAAACATAAAACCAATACAAACCCAGATGATAATATCACATTAAAATCCAATCGAAACACTAAAATTCTTCATGGACTCATGGTACAAATTTCGATGCTTAATGTACAACTCATAACAGCACACAAAAAGGAAAAGAAAGGAGTACCCAGATTTCCCAACGGTGAACTCCCCGGAAGCAATTCGAGCAGACAATTCAGCTCTCCGTTTCTCTTCAAGAAGCTTCTCCACACTCTTCACCCCATCTTCAACCTGCCCACTTTCAGCTCCTCCACCATTAGGCTCTCTTCCATTTCCATTAAAGTCATAGGAACACGTAATCACAGCCCAGCTTCTGCACCTCCCTGCACATAAATTCCCCCATTAAAACCAAAAACCCATCAAAGAAATAAGGAAAAAAAAAAAAAGAGAGAGCAAAATGTGAGTTGATACAAGCATTTTAACTCATTAATTCATAGCCAAAAACACCAACCCACCATTTAGTTTTGAAGACAAAGCAGTAGTAGTGGTAGAAGGGGAGAAAAAAGGGTCCAAGAATGTGGATCTGAGTTTGTTGTGAGAATGGCGTTTGCTTTGGAGGGAATGGGGTGAGAATTGAAGTAGAGAATTAACACTTGGAGCTGTAGCCATTGGTGAAGTGGGCGCTGGCTTGGTGAGAGATGATAACAATGTGGAAAAGCAAACAATTTCTACTACAAAGTACAAGTGGGATGAGGGGGTGAAATGGTGGGTGGTTTAGTGAAAAATGTGGCGGTCTCAATAACCGCTAAACTACGAAAAGGTATCTTTTCAGAGTGCCGTCTTCTGCCTTATTGTTACTTACGTGATGATACCGATACGCTTTGTTTTTTAGTAACTGAATTGGGTCTTATCAATAAGGTCCTAATGATTAGATTGATAACGCTTATTATAATAAGGGTTAATTACAGTTTGCCCCCCTGAAAAGTGGGAGAAACCTACACTTTGCCCCCTTCAATGTAAAAAACATACACTTTGCATCAATATTTTTGGGTTAAAAGTTTTTTTTATTAACTTAATTTTGCATAAATTGTTAAAAGTCTAAATTACCCTTATAATTGCATGTGTATTGATAAATGTACCTATAGGCACTAAAACTTACTTTTCTTTTTTCCTTCCATACATGTCTATCAGTGCTCATATATATAATATTAAAAAATAATTTTACATACTTTTTAAGTAATCATATAAAATGCATAAAAATTTTTGTCATATTATACTTCACGAATAATATTTCAATTTGTCATAAGATTATAAAAATTGTATAATAATAATGAAGATATATTTTTTGCACTCTATACAAAACAATAATGACTTATATCTAAATTTTTGCACATGTATGTACTGTGTCTATATATATATATATATATATATATATATATATATAAACCAATAAAATGATAAAATTTTTATTAATTTAATATTTTTAATATATTATGCTACATCAATATCAATTTAGCTTTTTGCTTTGTGCATGGAATATTATATTACAGTTTAATATAATATGCTTACTAATATCAATTTTAACTCTTTTTTTGTATATAAGATATTACATTATGTTTAATACATTATGTTACATTAATATCAATTTTAACTCTTTTATTGGTGTACGAGATATCACATTAATTAAAATTCTATGATCTTATTGGCTTAATATATGCATGTATAAAAATTTGGATATAAATCTTTATTGTTTTGTATATAACGCGAAAGATGTATCATTACTATTACACAAATTTTAAAATTTTGCGACAACTTGAAATATTATTCATGAAGTATAATACAACAAAAATTTTTGTATATTTTATATGGTTAGTTAAAAAGTATGTACAAGCATTTTTAAATATTAATTTTTTAAAATTATTTGTATAAATGCATATTACACAGGTATGATAAACATGCAATGGATAAAATAGGAAAAATAAGTAAGTTTTAATAGCTATAGGTATATTTGTTGTGAGGGCAATTTAGACTTTTAACAATTTATTCAAAATTAAGTTAATAAAAAAAATTTTAACCCAAAAATATTGGTGCAAAGTGCATGTTTTTTACATTGAAGGGGGCAAAGTGTAGGTTTCCCCCACTTTCAGGGGGGTAAACTGTAATTAACCCTTATAATAATGCAAAACTCCCTTCGGAGTCTGTTGTTCGAGAATCAATATTGACAATTTTTTTTTTTTTTCAGTTGTTGCTTAATGATTTTGAAAATATACTGTTTGATGACTAATGATCACAGAATAAAAATGCAAATTTAATGAATGAGAGTGACAAAATTTGCAGTCCGAATTCTTAGCATCATCCAAGTATAAAACTTAGTATCAATGACAAAGAATTGTCACATTACGTTTATATTTATCACACTCATAGTAAATCAGATAACTATAAATGTGAACTAAAAACTGCTTGTTATAAGCATAATAAGTGTAAATATGGGACAAAAACTTTTTTATTATTAATATTGAGCTTGGTATTAAAAAAAATTAATACTGAAAATCCAAACTGCAAGGTCTCTTAAAAGTTACAATGCAAAGGACCAAAAAAAACCCATAGCTTGGGCCCTTGGGGGACCAAATGCATTACAAAGACGTTTAACTAAAGCTACCGCGAGTCTTCCTATTCCGATTTTCTATATTAATAATCTTGAAAACTCGCAGTATTTATTGTTTCGTTCGTTGAAAACTCCCGTATGTTTGGTTATGTTTTTCCTTTTTTTTTTTTTTTATTTTGCCTTGACAACTTGGAAACTGTAGACTTGTGATGGTTAATCTAAGACAATTTTGCTGTCCAGGATTCTAAAATTTCTTTCGTGTGTGTTTCCATTATTTGTCTTTTCAAGTGAAAAATGATTTAGTGTAGAACTCACTTGTTTCAAATTAAAAGTTTTGCCATGCTTGCTGCCATTAAGCCAAGGTTCAGAGATATCTGTATGAACATGTTAAAGGCAAAAGCATGTTTATATCTCAATTGTGAATCCATACCAAAAATGCTTTCTGTAACTACACTTAAATGAAAAAGAGTAGGTATTTCCTTAGAAGAGCTCAAGAATTAGAATTTTGTTTTCATTGTTTCAATTTACTGACTAAAAAAAATCAAGTAATGCAAACTCTAATCGGGTAATTAATGTGACAATCCAAGATAATGATATTTCGATCTATTTAACTTATTTAATCCAACTACTAATGGAAAGAGAGTTAAAAAAAAAAAAAAAAATTTGAACCAGAGGCCCGTGGCATTATTCATCAATGCATCCACCACTTGATTAGTTTCTACAAATATATGGTGCAATGGAAAATTTCTTGAAAGGAATTTCCTAATTTCCTTAGTTAGATCATCCACTCAATATATCCGCCACTTGACTTGTTTCTACAAACGTGTGGTGCAATTCTGGAAAGGAATTTTCTAATTTCTATAGTTACATCATCCACTCAATGCATCCGTCACTTGATTAGTTTCTACAAATATATGGTGAAATGGAAAATTTATCAAAAGGAATTTCCTAATTTCTATGGTTAGATCATCCACTCAATGCATCCACCACTTGATTAATTTCTACAAAAGTGATCCACCTAAATTTGCACTCTCCAAAACTCAGGCTTTATATAAAGAGAGAGAAACCACCAAGAAAGAGTATGTGTTGCATATACATTGTTTCAACTACCCCGACAGAAGAAAGGACATGTCTGCTCGAGCATTGATGAGAAGGCATGTCTTTGGCTTATCACCGATTGCAGAGGACGGATAATATTCTTGCGGGAATCAAGTATTTGGGAGGAAAACAGAATGGTGTCCTACGAATCTTCAGATATTTGCCTTGCGAAAACCTTGCACTATTTTTTAGTGAAGCAATAAAAACACTCAAACGTATCAAAGTCAAATTTATATATCATTGTCTGTCCTGATTACACAAGTGAATCAGCCATCTAAACTGAAAAAGAGGAGCAAACTAAGGTACCTCGTTCAAATTTTTCACAAGCAAAGGGTTGCATGAGTTTTCAGATTAACTAGTAGTAACATCTATTATTTCCAGCTACCCACACAACAGATAACAAGTCAATTGCAGAAGGCAAGAGAAAATACTAGAGGCCTGCAGGTGGCAAACTGGCCCAAGGGTGCCCTCAAAGGGGGAAGGAGGAAGAAAGCAGAAGTGTGACGACCTCTCAAGTAGCAATGGACTCATTTGTAACTGCTTTCCAGAGCTTGACCCACTCCACCATTGTTTCAGCTGTCCGAGCAAACACAGGATCTAAAGGTCCCAACCGCTCCTTCACTGCTGCAGCCATCTCAACTACACAATCCTCTGCTGTAACTGCTGCTTGAGATAATCTCATTGACTGAAAGAAAGGAACCACTTCTTCCATCAGCTTTACTCCCTCCCACTCTTTCTTCAAACTCTCAATTGCATCACCTCGTTCCTTTCTCCAAACATAAGGAAGCCCACTTTTCACCCCAAATTTCAAGTGATCACAAATTACCTTAACACACATCCCACTCCATATATCTTCCACTGTTTCCCATCTGAACTTTCCTTCCTTCGCCAACCTAAAAGCAGGCAATAAAGCCGGCCCCACTAACTCACGATCAAAACCAATGTTGACTCCACTCACAGGCAACATTGCCCGAACTGGAACTGTCAGAACAGCATCAACAAATCTAGAATTCCTCTGCCCTGGCTTGAGGGCCTGTGTGGGAGCATCATAATCTGCTAAATTAAGCCACAGCCCACATGACAGAGCACATTGTACCCCACTTCGCAAGCTAAATGGGTATCCACGAACAAAATCTGCACCTTTGCGAAAAGGATCATAAAGTGTATTAAAGAAAAAAGGTGTGGCAGGAGTTGTAAGGTTGGTGATATGCTGTGCAATTGCATCTATTAATTCACCCTTGTCATCCTTAGCTGGGATGCAGTCATCATCAATTGAAACTATGTACTTTTTGCGGGACATAAGATATCCAAAATACCGGCATAAATAGCCAGAAAAATTAACAATTGAAGAAGATCCCACAACACGCTGTATATCTGACTTTTTATAGGCATCAACACTAAACCCTCCGGGAATTTTAAGGTCCTCTTTGAGATCAGGGTCCTTAACAATTATCAGGTGGAATCGAGAAAAGACTGCTCTCCAGCCTTCCATGAATGATGTAAGATCAGAGTGGAGAGCACCTATCACAATATCTACCTCATCATCACTAATGTTAACTTGAGCCATCTTATTCAGGTTCAAAGAAGCAGACAACTAAAGCAGAAAGTGGTTTTGTTCTCCTTAAAACAGTTAGCTGCTTGAATCCCAATACAATAATGGTACTTTGACAATGCCAAGGATCACAAAAATTTCTCAGAGCAACCTGAGGAAATTGAAAGGTCAGATACAGTTTTTCAAGTTTAATAGAGCATTAATGTATTAAATGACTTACTGGTGGGAAGTACAGGAGTTAACACAAGTTGGATGTTAAGTTCATTGATCAAAGAAAGTATTTCGTCTTTGCCAGTAGCCACGAACAGTTTCAAAATCTTCTCAGTTAGCTTCCCAGCTCTCAAAGTTCTCTGCCAATCAAAAAGAATTATTTCTGTAAGGTTATTTATGAAGCCCAAGACATAATGTTCAAATTAACTTCCATTGAATTCTGAGTAAGATTATTTCTGAGTTCAAATTAACTTCCATTAAATTTGAGTAAGATTTATGTTCAAAGTAGGGGTGGCAATTTCCGACACAACCCAAAAACACGACACAAACCTAAACCGAAAATAGCAGGTTTGGGTTGAAGCTTGGTGGGTCGGGTCGAAATTATGTTGGACCCGACTGACCCGAGGGTTGACCCGGAACCCCAAAAAAAAAAAAAAACCTAATATTTTGTAACTTTGTTTCATCTATCTACATTTAAACACAAATTTCACCTTAGATAATTAATCAAGTAAATAGTAAGAGAAATTAAGAATTCTACCTAGGTTTATGAAGAGTAAATTGTGAAAGATATCAAGTGTATGTTAGTGTGTGATTTTGATATTAGTGTGTGAAAAAAATGTATTTAATCATTGTGTGTGTTAGTCTCTTTTCCTCTTTTTCTCTCTCCTCTTTTCTTCTTCTTCTCTCTTTTCTTCTTCTTCTCCTTCCTCTTTTTTTTTTTTTATCCGGGCCAGCAGGTCGACCCGCCAACCCGAGTCCGGTCGGGTTCGGGTTGGCAGGTTGGGTATTATACCTATGGTTCAACCTGATCCGATTGCCACCCCTAGTTCAAAGTTCAAATGGGACATAATGTGTGTGTATGAATGATTATTGATAGAATGCTTATTGCTCTTTTATCCCAGCATCACAGGGTAATTATGAAACATATATATATTTTAACTTAAGTTCAATAATTCACAAACAAATATTGAAAAAAAATCAAAACATGAACAGCTAGTCGAGCTTTTCATTGGCTTATTCATTTTCCAGCCTAATCCCAAAAAAGATCCACAAAGCCATTCTCTATAAGAAGTATTACAATACAATATAGTTTCAAGACTGAAACTTCAAGATTTTACCGAAAGTCTTGAAACTTCAAGATTTCACCAAAAGCAATTTTCTAAGCTCCCTTGAGTTCAAATCAGAAAAAATAGATGACCAATATAAGTCAGCCTTCAAACTTCAAAATTTTTTTAACGTCTTAGAAACAATCATCTCAAAATGCTGAAACCATGGATGAACACAAACTCTTAAGACATTATATGAAAGACATACTTTGCCCTCCTTAAAGCTTTCCTTTTCCTTTTTATCTAAAGGTGTCAAACATTCATGCATTAATATCCAACATTAAACTAGCTAAAAGCAACACTCCTCGTCAATGCCAACTACCAAATTTTATTCAGAACAACTATAAACATCATCCACTACAACCGAATACCAACGATTTTGGCCTCCTGAATCACATACATCCATCACATTTTGTCTCGAATTTCAGTTGAGATTTCCTAAAACCTCGATTTCTCGTTATTCTTTCATGGCCCCTTTCTAAGATTCTTTTGCAATCAATTTTTCTCCCAGCATTACTATACCAAAATAACACCTGATCCAAAATTGATCGCAAAAGTACAAACAACGTAAACCAAACACAAAAAAATACCAGATCCCGCCTCTAAAAATAGGTAAAATAGACAAAATAAAGAAAACCCATCAAACAAAATAAATAACCCACATCAAAAAACACAAGTTCCATGCGAAACCCAGAACGACAAATAAATAGATCCTAAAAGAAAACAAGAAAGAAAGGATATAGAGCAAAATTAAATCAACAGAAGAAGGTTACCAGAAAGAGTTCAAGGAGAACGTGTTCAGGCAAGAAGGAGAGATCGGAGATGTGGGAAAGGTTAAGGAGAGCTGCATCTATAGTTAGCGAAAGTAGGGTAGGCGGCTTTCTCATTCAATTCTAATAAAAACTCAGCATTCAAATCTCCGTCATATTCTTTCGGCGATTGTTACTCGAACCTCTTTAGTCTTTTTCCTAAAAACTAGTGAGTACTAGAACTAGTTTAATATGCAGTGGAGAAGGGGGCGGTTATTAAGTCAACCAACGCGCAGATGATTGCTTTAGTATGGGGGTTTCCGTCTCTTCACGGCCGCTCCCACAACCATGTCCTTATTTTCTCAGCTTTTCCAACAATGGTACCACCGACGACAGTTGTTGTTTTTTTTTAAAATTTTTATTAAGTATTTTTCATTTTTTTACTTTAAAAAAAATTTAAAAAAGAAATGTTAAAGTAAACAGGTGTATCGATCTAACACAATGACCAAATGCTGCATGTAATCGACCCACATAGTGATAAAAACTTAACTGTTGTTAAAGACAAATTTTTGGATAATGAAATATAAGGTTCATAATTAGAGCTCCAAATTCTCAAAAGCCGCCCTCTCTGTCTTCTTTTTTTTTTCCGGGGGGGGGGGGGGGGGGGGGGTAAGCTTAATATAGAAATCGATTTAACACAATAGCACAATAGCGACATATTATGCATATAACTGACCCCCCATAAATGGAATAAATGTTTAGATATTATTAAAGATAAAAATATTTTTGAATAATTATTTCTTCTTATGAGGTTCGTAATTATTTTTTTTTGAAATTCCTATTCTATAGGGTCTATAAGGGAAGGGTATAATTATACTAGAAGGCCTTTTGCTGCTCTTGTTATATTGTCCTGTTCAGATGCGACAATATTTACAAATTTGACCGTGGTAGGAATCGAATTCCCGACGTTTGAAGTGGATCATACAAATCATACAACTCTAACTCTAACCTCTCAATCCACTATTCGTTCCTCATTTCAAATCCTTTCAAATCCTTTATTCGTTGCTCATTTCAAATCCTCAAAAACATATTCGTTCCTAACATTTCAAATCCTCAAAAACATATGCGACTCTTCTGTTTCACTTTTTTTTTTTGGGATCATGTACGTTACTTAATATAGAAATTTGCATCTTCATTTTCGAAAATTGAATGAAACCTAAGGTTTTCTCCACCTCCAAGTGTCGTGAAGATCAAATTAAACAATTATCGGATGAACTAATTGTTAACTGTGTGACATGAAATGTTAATAGTAGCCATTTTTTTTAATTAGAGCGTGATGGTGGAAATTTTACTAAACTTTACTTCGAAGGGCCATTTTGAAATCAACCACTATTATCTCCTGTCTCAAACATGCGCCGTGGTAACACTTCAGAGTTCACGAGTTCTTGATTTCCATCAGCATGTTGGCCCAAATTTAAATAAAAACAGGTAAATAGACTGAGTTTTGGATTTTGACAATGTGGTATATGTTGCCTTATCAGTTATCACTCTATGATGCTATGATATTGAGAGCATAGTAAACGGATTCGAAGTAGAATAAATGAATGGTAGAAAAATTGGCCAAGAGACAGCCAAATGATCAGAGAAAATCAACCAACTTGGATGGGAAATATGCAAGGATTATGTGTGCATTGCTTCAAAGAAACACTACTCATGGAATTGATAGCACAATTGACTAATGGTTGACTTTGCAGAAACTATTTACTCAATGCAAAACCAGATAATAAAATGTTCAAAGTGCTCCCTTCTCACTTCAAGGTGACGGTACAATTCACAAGGATTAGAGACTAAAGAAGGAGGGTTCAGAAACCTTGAGGAATTCCTATCCAGTTTTTGCTGCAGCACAAGAAATGCCTTAGCATATCGCAAAAAATTTGGACGGCTCTTCTTCAGAAATCTGGCAATTAACATTCAAGCACTGCCAATTGACACAACAAACCAACAAAGCAATAATGGCTTCACCAAAAGAGAACCAATCACTCCTCAATCAGTGATGAAAAAAGAAGTAATACGAAGGATAACAAACCACAAAAACTCTCCAGAAACACTACACAACTTTGGATTTTACTTAACTCCCACAATAGACATAAGGAAGTGAAGTTTATCCTCAGCTTCTTTGAGGTCTGAAGACTTGCCAAAGGATGATGGTGGCTCAACTCCAGTGAAGATATATAAAGCCTTCACTTCCTCAATACACGAAGCCTGTGGAGCTACTTTGTATCCAACTATCATTCGCATTGCATTTATCTGCTCCCATATCTTCTCCTCACCGAGGGAAATCTATAGCAAAGCAAATTGCATCGGACTTATTTGCACAAGACAGAGGGGAAGGATAGGAGGGTATGGTCACCTGTACTAAGCAACACAAGACAGAGGGGAAGGGTAGTAGGAGGGGGTATGGGCAGAAACAAAATATCTGGCGGCCCATGTACTAAGCAACCATCTACCATGCTAGAGGTTTAGTAAAACCCCAATCGGTCTATTACTACACTATTTATATTTCAATATCGAAATTTAAACGACCAGTACTCCAAGATTAGCCAACACACACAAGCTGAAAAATCACACTCATAAGAATCTGCAGCAATTTTCTAAATTGCAATATGTCCATGTCAAGATAAAGCAACATACTCCAGTAAAGAACAAGACTTAGACCTTTGTAGACTGTATCAGCTAGTGTGATAATCACCAAAAGATCTCATTATAGCCAGCTTTACAATTACAATTTCAATAACCACATATAAAGAAGATCGACTACCATTAGACGCATAAGTTTCATGCATTCTACTTGAGGACTCGACCTTCAGAAGGAAAAACTTTGAAGGGTAATATATATCTTTTAACAAATAGCACATAGATACTGTAGTCTACAATATGATTTGTGCAAAGATCTTATACACTTGTAAGAAAGGTATTGGAAATATGTCTATTAAAACTGACCTGGCTAGAAGAAATTGAAATTTCCTCCTTAGGCGTAACTACATCATGTTTGGATTTGGTAAACTCAGGTTGTGCTTGACTCTCAAGAACCAAGATTTCCTCATTGCGACTCTTCTCTGATTTACCACCTATTGTGCACAAGTAGAAGTTACATTATGGAATAGAAAGTAAGGCCAAACAAAGCATGTAGTGACGCTTTGACAGCCCCTACAAATAAAGGAAGAAAACTGACCAATACTTTCCCTCCTTTCTGCATTTGAACCAATTGAATTGACCTCCTTTTCATCAGAAATAATAGAATCCACTCTGCATCCCTCCTCAATGGCTACAGGTTTCAGTTCCACATCTATGATTTTACTTTTTTCTGCAGCATGGTTGCCATTGTGTAATGTTTTTCGGTATCCAGCTGGTTTCCCAGATACCAAGAAACTGTTTCCATCATTTATAACTACATCTTCTGCCATTGAATCTTCAGCAGTTACTTTTGTTTTGCCCTGTTCTGCATCTGGAACTGTCTCAACTTCCTTTTTGCCTAATACATTACTGAATTTTTCACTCATTTCTTTAGTTTTTTTACCATGTTCTTCTTCCTTGTTTTCTGCAACTTCATGCGACTTTTTCACACGATGCTTGTTCTTCTTCTTATTCTTCTTCATAGATTCAAAAACTTTGCCCTCATCTTGGATTTTTTCCAGCAAACCTATGGCTCCCTCCTTAACTGCCTTGTCTTCTTTATTGCTAGTTATCTTTTCCACATCTCTAATATCACTACGCACTCCTCTAGCCACCAGTACTAATTCATCTGTCTTTGTCACGTCATTAGCATTTTTCTTCTCTCCCTCAATTACAACCACAACTCGCTTTACCTCTGGCGATGGCTTCTCATTCTTGCTTTCTTCAACCAATGGTTCTTTCTCAACTTCTTTCTCCACACCAGCAATTTTGATATCTGTCCCCTCAAGTGACCGCTCATCTTCCCCTTCCAAGTATTCGCCAACATCTTCTTCATACCCTTTCTCTTTGAAGCTTTCATCTTTGTCGAAATTTTCTTTCTCAACCCCTTCCTTCATGTCCGCTATGTGCTTTTTCACCTCTTCCAGAACAAATTCACCTGCAAACTCCGGCTCTTCTTCTTCTGCTTCATCAATAAGCCCAGAGTCATTTTCCAACATTGAGGATGATGCTGGCATTGGTAACAATTTACTCATAAGCTTCTCAGTGCATGCATAACTAGCAAAAACAACCCCAAACGGGACAGAAACGGCAAATCCAAGAGCAGACACAACCACAAGTGGAGGAAGAATCAGTGGTGCAGATGAGATCACAACACCAGTGATCACAACCTTTTTTCCTAATTGCAGTCCCCTGTTCAATATCCAACTCACCATACTTTTACATCCTTCTTCTCCTGAAGAAGAATAGTATTCTTCTATCTCCCACTCCTCCCCAGGATCTTCCATCCTACGTAGTTACACGAGTGACAAAACATTAATAAAAACATGAAAATCTTATTCCTACAATTTTATTCAGATCAAACCGTTCTTCTCAATTAAAAGGACTTCTAGACAAGGAAAAATAAACATTAACATCCAACTTATTCGCAGCGAATCTCTAAAAATGCAAAAAACTTCTAACAAACATCAAAATTAGAAAGAACAACTAGCCCTTTTAGTTTCTTGAAGAACAACAACCAAACAGAAGGAAATTAAGGCATTCAAACAATATTTTACATCAGTAAAGCTATACACCTTCTTGGTTAATTGCCTAAAAAACGAAGAAAGAGTAAATCTTTAAAGAACGTATAATTTAGCCGGGTAAACAAATCGATCAAAAGCAACGAAGAAACCATATAGAGCTCCCATTGCAAGAATCAATTGACTTGTAAAAGAGGAAGGCAATCAATGATGAATAATAGAACAGAACAAGGTGCATAAGTTATACCTGATGATGGCTACAACGTTAATGCTAGAACAAACTTGAACATAATGGTCACTGGTCCGCGGCTGATAGAAGTAGAGAACGTTTTGTGAGGGTCTGGAAGAAAATATTTTATGAGAGTAAAGCTGAAGAGGGGAAGCTATCATCTATCATCTATGACACGCGTTGGGAAGATAGCATGGACATTTGCTGATTCGAAAAGAAGGCATGCGTCAATCTAGGAGACGTCCAAAAACTGCATGCAACTTGCCAAACAAATAAAATCCCAATCGCATGCTTCATTAAATACCCTATCCAAACATAAATTTACAACAGTGAAATTGAGACATGGGAGGATTAAGTTACGCATTTCAAGGTGACTGCACAGAATCCACTGCATAGATTATAGCAATATGAAAAAAAGAACACCGGGATTTTACCGTCTAAATGTAAAGGTCGTCTAAAAATATAAAGGTGTCTTTTTTTTTTTTTTTATTCCCTTTCTTTATTTGGTCTGAATTGGAAAAAGATTAAAAGAAAGGAGAAATTTCTGAGGTCATGTGAAATCCTGATAATCTTGAGTTCGTTACAAGTTACAACATTGAAGTTGGGAATTTGTTACCCAGAATTCAGAACCAGTAATCTTGAATTCCATCTCAAGTTGAGAATCTTCAACATCTTCTCTCCTTATTTCTTTCTTTTCCATTTTTCTAGTTTCATTTGTGTCACCGATTTTGTCGAATGTACTAGTTAGTGACTAGTGACATCTCATTCTGGACGATATTAACAGTTTGTAGAGTAGATGGAATTTTCAAAGGGCATTCTTGAGGTCATTTTAGAAAGCCCTTCTGATTCTCAATAACAAAAGGAGCTGCATTTGTCCAAACACAAGCTTCTGCTAGTAGACAAAAATGAAATAAAAAGAAGAAAAAAAAAAGCACAAATACGCATGCGAGGTTCAGATCGCTATAATTCTTCCTTCCTGGACTATAAACTCCATAATCACTCATTATGCACAGAATGCTTAAATTAAGTTTTTAGTAGCTTATAAAATTAAATATTATCAATCATCGAATATATTTCATAGTTGGTCAATGTGGGTTGCTGAGTGGAACAATCACCTTAACTTTGCATTTTTGTGAAACTCAATTCGAATTTTGCGCTTGCATAATCACGACTCCATATCCAGACTCAATATCTTTAGTCTCACTTTGTACAGTAACCACACAAGAGTGGCTCCAACTGTAATATCCAACATAGACTAGCTTAATAATTATTTTAGGATAAACGACGTACTGAAAATATTGAAATCAAATTATTAGTGACTCACAAACTTAAATATTATTAATCAACCACACATTTCATCTCATATCTTAGTGATCCGTGATGGATTTTTTTTTTTTTTTTTGTTTTGACAAACCCCAAAGGGGTAGGAGAAAAGGAAAACTATCCCCTTTGCCTTAAGTGATGGATGATGTTTTATGTGAACTATCCTTTACGTATTGACCATTGAAGCATACTAATGCCAAAGTTAATAACTTAATATAGCATAATAATGGCAAATTTAATAACTTATTATTACATAATAGTAGTTACACAAGAGTGAAACAAAAGTTCTGCATATACCTAGTAGCTTCTCTATATTTTACAATACTCTAATGACACAGTACTCAAGCTCGTGGTCCTGGTTTGAGAACTCAAGAAACCAAGAGCCCAAAACACTCCCTCTCCAACAACCCAAAACACTCCCTCTCCAACAACCCAAAACACGGGGAAAAAAGGGCAGAGCAATAATGTTCCGAAATCAGAAAATACCCAAACGGACATTGTGGCCATATTTCTAGTCAGCACGAGCAGCTATACTGTCCATCATCTCACCCACAATTTCTTTGGACTCGGTCAGCAGCTTGATGCTTCTGTTCAATTTATAGCGTTTATCAGCAACAAAAGGAGATTCCTCTAACATCCGCTCCACCCCACCACCACGAGGTCCCGTTAACTCTTTCACCATTTCACCTTCCAGATCATTGTTAACCAGATTTTGGACGCTGTAGAGGAGATGCAAAGCCATGAAATCAACCATTCTCCTCAGGACGATTTTCCAGTATGCTGTCATCCTCATTTTCAGATCAAAAGCTTGTTGCGCAGCAGCAACATGTTTCCGTAGATGCTTAACTTCAACCTCTCCAAGTCCATCAATCTGCAAGGTTTCACGCGAGTAACAATTATTCAAGATTTCCAAGAACTTGTCCTGTTTTTCCATTAGATTATGCCAGGTCGCAGCATACTCAGGATTACAAGTATAGTCAGTGAATTTCTCCATTTCAATCATCTGCTTTACCCAATCAGTTGACTGCTGCATCTTATTAGCAACGAGATTTTTGGCAGCTCTTCTTATTGAAGGTTGAAGTTGTGGGTAGTTGTCAGAATGTTTCATCAAGACTGGGAGTAACACCCTTTCCAAATACTCCCAAAAGTTACCCACAAATCCCACTGGTGTTGAAGAAATTGAATTGACCTTCTTCTGCAGAGAAGTCAGGAATGCAGTTCGAGGAAGGAAATTAGGCAACCCTATATCTTTAGCTTCCTCCAGGATGCTAATTTCTTCCAATAAGAATTCTTCCACTGGTTCATTTTGAGTAGATATGGAGTGAAGATCGTCAGAGTAATGGCTGAGCATCTCGGCTAATCTGGCAGTACAATGCATCTCTTTTTCATCTGGATACTCATCAAATTCCCCCCTGAGAATAATTTTCCTCAATGATTCTTTGGCTGAAGATATAATTCTCATGAATGCAGTCACTGCTTCGGTAACCGAGCTCAAATTCTGAGGTAGCTTGTTAAGCTCTGCTACATTTGCATTAAGTTTCTCGTTGATCTTCCTGACTATATCCGGCAAGCATTTTGAAATGATATTTGCCTGAATTTGGACAAGTTTTTGGGCCAAAACTGGGATGCCCACCATAGACTTGTGAATCTTGGACAGCAATGGATGTGTTTCGAAAAGCATGGCTTCTTCAGTGCGGGCTTCCTCATAGGATTCGTTACCAATACGATTCCTGACGCAGACATAACCAAGGCCAATGTGCACATCATCAGCTGTTACTTTCTCATGAAGGCCTTCAGGGGCCTTGTCTGCCTTCGTGACTACAGCCAGAGTCCTTTCGCCTGTTTTATCAACGCGTTGAGACATCCTAATGGATTCACAAGTAGAAAAATCAACGGTTGAAGATAAAACATTCAGTATAATGCTTTCTTCAGGTTTTATATATTCCATAATAATTGCTGAAATTTGTTCGTAGATATCCTCAGGCTGCCCGTGAACAGGAACTCTGGTAATACCAGGCAAATCTACCATAGTAAGATCAGGAACACCTTTCTTTTTAACAGTCAGAGTCAGGGGAACATTTGATATTCCCTTACTTTTACCAGCAATCACTTCAGTGGCATCGCTGATGGCTTCCGCAATCTTGTCCTCGTCCGTGGGAACAACGTTTCCATTGAACTCCAAGCTCAGCTCTGGCTCAGGATTGGGATGACTCTGCAGCCTCATAATCAGTGGCACCCTGGTGCAAATCCCTTGGCCTCTGGGAAGACTAATGCCGGCAAGTGACTCGAGAACACTAGACTTTCCTGATGACTGATCACCAACGACAACAATTGTTGGAAGCTGGATTCCTTCTTGCATGACCTTAAGGTTTCGTAGCCTGTCAACACAGTCGAGCAGTGGCCTAATGCGTTTGTTGTAGGATGAAATAATTGGGGGTGGTTGGACGGCCAATTTTTGCTCTCCATTGAGGCCTAGGGGTTTGGTGTTTTCCTCAGCGTGAATGGAGCCGTTGCTTAGTGCAGCCATGTTTGGTTTTGTTGTCAGACTTGTTGTTTCGATTGTGTATGTGTCCGAGGTAGAAGATTGAGAACTTCTGGGATAAAGAGAGAATGAGGTTGTGGCGACTGCAAATGTTGATTTGTGGATGAATTTATAGGCAGGCAGTGATGTCTGATTAGTGTCTTTCTTCTTGGGTACCCTTGCAGGTGAGATACGAAATTTCCTGCCCCTGCAGTAATCTGGATGTCTGAATTTATGAAGCATTTTCTATTAGCTAACTAAAATCCACTATAAGTTCACTTGTATGTTCAAAAATATCAACCTGTTTGGAAGGATTTTTTTTTTTCAAGGGACACTACCTTTTTCCGTTCCAAAGAAAAAGAAAAAGAAAAAGGAACACTACCTTTTTTAACTACAAAAAATTTCAAAAAAGTTAAAAAAAAGGCAAAATTTTCCGAAAATGCCTTTGAAACTTTGAATTCTAAAGTTAAATGGCCAAGCCCTTAATTTACTTTGAAAACTTTTTAGCTTTACAAAGTGGGAGTCTGATGCTTATTTTGCTATTTCTTTTCGTTCTTGAGTCTTTTTTTACAATTTTTATTATTATATTCATGTTATTTCACTTGAGCGTCTATTCTCATTAATTATGTTTCTGAACATGTATCACAAACGTAACACCACAATGCTAGTTTTTCCCTTGTCCTTAAAAGCAAATTTCATTTTCAAAATGCATAACACCAGGTTTCATGTAAGCATAAAATGAAATATCTAACTTGAATTTTATTGATAATTATAAAAAAGATCATAAGTCATCCTATTAATTAATATGTGTAACACAATTGTACACATGTTGAGCGTCACAAACTCAATATTTTCTATCCAAGGTTGTTCCATCAAAAAATGCGCTAGAATGTGCTACAGTGATACAAAAAATATACATGACAATGTTTTATCAAGAAAATAATAAATTATGAGCTAATATTATTAATTTTTTTTCTTTTTTAAATTATAGACCCAGCAATTCCGCGTGGCTGACCAACACGAATAGAATCCAGTGCGTCATATGGGAATCATAGTTCTGCTTTTTTACTTTCGGCGAAAACAGAGACGTCGTATCACTTTGACTTCTGTCGAAGTGCCCAGTGAAAACGCAAGACAAAGGGCTGAGTTGGTACCAGGTGAGATAAACTTGGTTGGCACGAAAAGCGATATCTAAGAAATATCGTCTCAAAGGAACAGGTATAAAAGGAAAAAGATAAATGGGCACTGCTTTTTAGACGCCATGAAATTGCAAAGAAACCTGGGAAGTACGAAAACAAAGACAATAATAATGTGTAAAATCATTAATTTGTTTTCTAACATTTGTATTTCTTAATATTCTTTAATCAATGAAAAAGAATTAAAGATAAATCTATTTTTTAAATTAACTTTTGTGTTTGTGGCGTCATAGTAAATTTATAGTTATATACATAAACAATTTGTATACGGATGATCATATATTTTAAGAATTCAATGAGTTATTTGAAGTTTGAAAATAGTTGAGTGACCAAAATGTTGATGATATAATTAAATAGATAGGTAAGTAATAATAAAATCTCAAATTCCTCCTAATGCTCACCGGAAAATGAAAAGTAATAATAAAACTTCAAAATTGTTAATGCTCGCTGGAAAATGTAAGAGCTATGGATATTTAGAAATTAGACCACATGGTTATTCTGTGAAAATTATAAAAATTGAATTTAGAATCGAAATAAAAAGAAGAATGACAAAGTTTTAAAAGGTGTCATAGGTCTTTAGTTCCTTTTCCACGATATAGTTTTCCAATTATTCAGGAGGTAAATTAAATTGGCCAATCCAAAATTTGACTCTTCACTTATAATAAAATCGCAAGACTTGTAATAGTATGATCTCCTTTAGGTCGGCAAAGGCGTCTCCTAAAGTAGTCTTCTCAAGTCTTCCCTTGCAAGGAATCGCAATGCTCTCAAAACCGAACTTGGGTGGGCTGTGAACTAATCAGCTAATCGGTTTTTTTGGTTGACTAGTTTGATGGCCGGATCATTTTTTTTTTTTTTTTTGTTTTAGAAAATAATACTAAGAAATTTGTTTTTATAAATACGAAGATAAACAAAAAAAATGCCAAAAACATCAATCTCATATTACATAAATATGATGTTATATTTTCAATTTTTATTTATACATTTGACGTGCACTAAGCGTTAAAATTACCAAAAAAAAGTTAAAAAAAATTATCAAAAAATAAAAGAATTTGACGAAAACAAAAATCATCCCAAACCGTGCAGACGGAATTGATCAGATTTCCCATGGATGTGAAATATGCATATTTCTTTTTTATTACACGATGCATTCCTTGAACTAGACCGGCCTAGTAACCAATTTTTGGATGAACCAATCAAATCGACCAGTCTAATTCTGAAAACGCTGTGTCAAAGTCGTCTTCCCAATTCTTCCCCAATTAAAGTCGTTTTCCATTTCGTACCAGTTGTTAATTGTTATGGTCCACACGAGTCATAAAAGCGGTCTTCAAAAGTCTATTATTACACTCAAATTCTTTTCACATTGTTTGCTCCTATGAGAATTGTTATCTTAGTCAGCAAGTATTTCAAAAATAAATCAATATAATGAAGCTTCGCATCACTTAATTGTGGAAAAAAATTTCCAAATCAATCATTGCGATTTTGTTGAATGTGAACATGAATTGCGTTTGTATTGGCATCTTATGTTGTTTCTTAATTCTTAATTAACACTATAAGCATTTGGCAAAAGTATTAAATGCATTACGTGCATCGTCATGTGGTGCACTAAAACAAATAAATCATCACAATGTGACGATAGTGAGTCATATTTTGTATTATTTAATGATATATGATTAGTTATAATACACCACGTGATGCATTCAATACTTATTTATAAGCATTGAGCTATATGTCAGTTGTGTCAAAGTTAATATTGCATTGGATATTTGCTTCTTTTTTATTTTTTGTCTTAATTTGGGATTTTTTAGATAATTGTGTGCACTGAAAATAAATTTTTCTTAATTTGAGATATTCTTAGATAATTGTGTGCATTGAAAATAAATTATTTTTATGCTAATTAGGCTACCATTCTCATATTTTCACATACTTTATTACTAACGGGCTTGTATTTTGCCACATGTACATCCCTATTTTAATAAAAGGCCAACCCCTTATGGACTTATCATTGCAACATATAGTTATCTTTGTTCACACAAATTTTAATTAATGAAATAATGTCGTAAATCATGAATATATAGTTAAAATATAAATTGTATTTATTTCTAGTGAAAAGGTATCCAACCAAGAAGTGGACAACGAATTTTCTTGAACTAGTTTGATAATTTGAAAAATATTGCTAAAATAATGTAGCATATACATAATGTTGGGCAAGCCCAAAGGAATGATTCTTCAAGACATTCTAATGGACTTGTTTGTATTTAATTATATCTCTCCCAGGCTCAAATGTAAAGAAATCCATGTTCAACTTCATCAAAATTTTGCACACACTTGAGTTTCCATTTGAATTTATCAAAATCTAATCAATTTTTTCACTGATAAATCAAAAATTAAAAATTTTGAAGTCTACAATTACATTCACTTCAAGACTCCACAAAAAAAAAAAAAAAAGAAGAAGGTATTTCTAAGTATCCAAAATATCCTCCATTTTATTCCACTAATTAAGAATAACCCAAAATTTCCACTTCATGGGTTCGGTTCCTTTACCCACTACCGAGCCCCCGAGAAGAAGAAGAGCCCATAAGATTTGCCGTTTAATTGTACAATGCTTTGTGCATTGAACATACAATCCTGATAACTGTTTAGGCACCTCTTCTCCTCCTATTACACGAGGTTATCAAATTTTGGCATCATCAACATTTTTAACTCCCTAGATCTGTTTAGCATAATTTTCTAAATGCATGTTTTTAAAATAAATCTAAACACATTTCTTTTAACCACTTTTTTTTTGCACGCATACACATATTTCCAAAAGAATCTTTAAAACCAGTATGACAATGTTTTTGAAAAAAAAAAATCCAAAAATTTTTTTTTTTCCCCTTCGCAAAATGTGAGTGTTTATATTTATTGAGAACATAGCTTTGCAATATACAAGGCAACTACCCTACATCAACCTGACAATCCATAGGGGGAAGATGTGTCTCCAGTCTACAGATTTTCTAAGAAGTTTTGCAAAAGCTATTGTTATCATCATTAGAAAGAAAAGTTTAGGAACAATGATAAAACATCGAGCTCAAAGTCAACATGTCCTCCAACAAAATTTCCAACATTAAATATGCTTGCTACTCTGTTCCTTTAGATCTTCGAGGACTGCCGTCCATTCAGCTTCAATATGGATGCAGTGCCGATCGTGTTGCAATGCTTTGATCTGGGATAGTCTGATTACTTCCACCGTTTCTATTTCACCTCCTCCTCTCCAGTGTTTATTCATAGCTCAATACCACTTCTTTTGAACATGAGAGTCCTTTTTTTTGGCAACTTTTCTTTTTCAGAAACAGGAGCAAATGGGCAGAATAAATCTTCGGTGCAGCAACTCCTCTGTGTATTCTGTGAAAGAAATATACTCCAGCTGGAACTAAGTGTTTAAATCCCTTATCCATTGTGTTGTGTGCTTGACATGCCTTTATTGTTCTGCTGAAACTTTTCTTTTTTCTTTTATCAATGGTGGTACTCCAGCAACATCACCCCAATTACTTTAGCTGTTGATAAACTACTCTATTCCTGCAAGTCCTTACAGTTTTGGCTGCAGGGATGTAACTATAGAACCTCGAAGAGCGTCGTGATTGTACTGCAACTTTTACAGTGGTCTTGCACCCTTGTCTCATAAATACAAAAGCTTCACTCCCAGGCCGCTTCCTCCACCTCAATTTTGGTCTCTCAATGCTTCAACTTGAATGAAGGCAATATAAGTCGAACACTGCCTCTATCTATGGAAAGTACTAAGTTCCATTCATACATCTTAGAAACTGCTTTGTGAACTCAGCTTACCAACTTAACTTGATGAATCTCTAAAATCCTACGCTTATGATTAACCCTTTTGCTGGTGATCACAAAATGACAGGTGTCTGCTCTAGTGCCCTGATTTACCACTCTTCTCTGATTAACAACCTACTGTGCAGAGAATTTCTGAAAATGCAAAAAGCATCAAACAAACATCAAAATGAGAAAGAACAACTAGCCCTTTTAGTTTCTTAAAGAACAACAATCAAACAGATGGAAATTATGGCATTCAAACATTATTTTACATCAGCAAAGCTATATATTCATCTTGGTTAATTCCCTGAAAAACCAAGAAAGAACAAATCTTTAAAGAACTTATAATTTAGCTGGGTAAACAAATCAATCAAAAGCAACCAAGAAACCAAATAGAGCTCCCATTGCAAGAATCAATTGACTTGAAAATTAAGAAAGCGATGATCAATGATGAATAATAGAACAGAACAAGGTATATACGTTACCTGATGATAGCTACAACGTTAATGCTAGTTCTACTTGAACATAATGGTCACTGGTCCGCGGCTTATAGAAGTAGAGAAGGTTTTGTGAGGGTTGGAAGAAAATGTTTTATACTATTTACTAGACAGTAAAGCTGAAGAGGGGGCTGTCATGTATCATCCATGACACGCGTTGGAAAGATGGCAGAGAAATCTGCCGAAGTGATAACAAGGCATGCGTCAATCTAGGAGACGTCCAAAAACCGCATGCAACTTGCCACCAAGCAAAGGGCACTATTATTGACAGAGGAACATATATATATATATATATCTTGCCAGAACAATTTTACTCCAGTTGACATAATTATCGCTCACTAATTCTATTGATGATTTTAACTTTATCTCCTTTGGATGCCAGGTTAATGCTTGTCCCTATCTCCTCACCCCTGTCTTCTTTATCCGTCTGCAATACTTATTCTTATCTTATTACCACCATCACCAACCTTATACCCTTATCTTATTGCCACTTATTTCCTCCAGCTCTCACTCATTTCATTCATAGCCAAAGGTGGTCGATTACTTTGCCTTCTCTTTTACCTCTCCACAAACACTTGCTATTTCTTGCTCCCTCTTCCTCAATTTTCTAACGTGGGTCCAAAACTTTTTTTTTTTAATGTATGAAACAAAAAACTACAGTAAGAAATTAATGGAAATATCCTTTCACATTAATACTATCCGATACGACTACAACAGAAGTAAAGTTTAGAGGGAGAGCCCAATCCAAATACAATTATTGCATGTTTGAGTACAATAATTTTTTCTTCGGTGTTTAAATGTTCAAGAATTACGAATGTATATGACGATCTTAAATTATATAGATTTTGACTGTTTTGATAGCTTTACGAATAAAGGTATTATAAAAAGTGTTATGAGGAGGATTCTTGATGATTCTTTAGCATTGTAGAAAGTAAAAGAAGGTAACCAACTGGCTGGAAGGAGAAAGAGCGTGTAGTGAGGGTACAGGATAGAGTAAAGGCAAAGAGGTAGAGTACGTGAGTGAGGTGAGTGAACTGTGAATCATCAGGCGAATGGACTGTGAATTGAGAATTACAACGGGATTGAGGGATTTTTGTCGAAGGGAGAAAACAAGACAAAAAGAAGCAGTTGTAGAAAAAAATAGTGGCCTATCCACTTTATAAAGGATAATTTTGTCACTAAAATTAAATTGCTTTTACAGTATATAAGGGCTGGTGTTAATGTCAAAGCAGATATTATCCTCTCAGAGCAATTTTATTATTATTAACAAAATTATCCTCAAAAGTTTAACTTGCTTTTATTGTTTATGATTCAAAACCAATCTTATACTTTTTATTAATCTTTTCACACGATATTTTTCTACAATTCTTCCCGCCTATTCCCACTAGTTCTAAGACTTCTCCTGCAATTGTTTCTCTCCCTCCTCCCCAGTTACTGCCCAGATGATCCTTCTTCCTAATTGCAATTTGCAATGCCCACTCCCAATTTCCAACCCCTATCTCTTGTATTTTCCATAATCTACTTCCTAATTGCATGCCCTGCCCACCGCTCCCAATTTCCAGCCCCTATCTCTTCTATTTTCCGTATTCTACGTATTCCTCTTCCGAATCCCAACGTCACCCTCCCACAAAATTGAGGCTTCTTAATTTTGGTCTTGAATTGTTGAAGTTTTTTATTTGATAGGGTTCTAAAGGTGGTTGTCTTACTAAATTTTAGACATTTTAGGGTAAATTTAAAAAACATTATATAATGAATATTATTTTTTAAATTAGATTTTTTTACAAAAATCACTAAAATTGTTGGTTGTTTAACAAATTATATGATTGAACTTGGCTGTACAATAGTTATGAAATAAAGTTTTACTTTTTTTTGTTTAAATTTTAAGAAGAACAAAATGTAACTTTTAGTATTTCTTTAATCGAATAATGATGACAACCAGTAAGAGAGAGTAGCCAATCAGTAGAGTAGAAGAAATAACAGAAGATTGGTTGACTAGAGTTTGGGGTCTAAAAAGAATATGGTGAAAAGAATTTTGTTTTAAATTGCAAGGGTAATATTGTCATTTAGAAGAGAGTTGCTCTGGTAGGATATTAATTGCTCTGGCATTAACATTGCCCGTATATAAGTATATAAGTTACTTTGGCAATAACATTACTCCCAAATAAATTCCAATCCCATGCTTCATTAAATGCCCCATCTAAACATAAATTTACAACACTAAAATTGAGACACGGGAGGATTAAGTTACGCATTTCAAGGTGCCTGCACATAAGCCACCACATAGATTATAGAAATATGAAAAAAAAAAAAAGACTTTATCGTCTAAACGTAAATCCCTTTCTTTATTTGATCTAAATTGGAAAAAGATTAAAGGAAAGGAAAATATTCTGAGATCATGTAAGATCCTGATAATCTTGAGTTCGTTACAAGTTATAACATTGAAGTTGGGAATTCGTTACCCAGAATTTGTTGGTAATAATTTGTAATGAATAAGTTGAAGTTCATTGTCCCATATCGAAAGAATAGAGTGTTCAAATCACCTTATACATCTTTGTTTTTTTCCCTTAGTAAATTTAGTCCAAACATGGTTGGGTGGGAAAATTTTAATGGTAAAACTATACCAATTTATATTTTGTTCATTTGAATATAAATTGAAAAATATATAAATGTTTTGACAAGTGCCCATCTTGCACATTCTCATTAATAAGAGGTGCTAATTACATCATTCCCACATGATTTCCGCATGTCGAAATACCGAGCAAGAATGATCATAATGAAATCTTTCCATAACTTCCTTTCTGGTCATTCCTATGGATGATTTCTGCACGTGAAAATATCATGTGGGAATGATCAGTATGAAGTCTTTCCATGACTTCGTTTCTGATCATTCTTGTGGATGATTTCCGCACATGGGAATGATTAGAATGAAATCTTTTTGTAAATTCCTTTCTAGTCATTCTCGTGGATGATTTCCACGCGAGAATGGTTAGAATGATGTTATATCAATTTTCATATTGGGCAGATGCATCCTTTTCATTCAAAATTTGTGTCATTTAACTAATGCTATGAAAAGGTGTTTCACTTCTTTTTAGATAACTGAACTTTGACAAAATTAATCAACTTTTTACTTTTCATTTAGTCCTTAGATTTTGTTGTATCCTAGAGGTAATTTGCTTAAAGTGATAGAGGCAAATAAAACCTTAATAACAGTGTTTTTCACGCCTCAAAGTCTGTTACTATTCTCTATTTCCCAGACAGAATTCAGAACCAGTAATTTAGAATGGCTAGGGTTATTGTTAAAGTGAGAATTTTTTTGACAAATTAATTTTTGCTCAAATGCCAAGCTTATTCTTAACAAATCAACTTTAAGTCTTTTACTACATTAATGACTCCTTGCCTCTCTCTAATTGTTTCTTCTCCCTCCCTCTCAATCATTTATGTATTACTTTCTAATTCTACCAACTTTGCTATGGTCGTTAATTTTTTTTCTAATTCTTTTGTTTCAATATATTATTCTATTTTTATTTGACAATCTATTCTAATAATAAAACCTATTTATCTCAAACAAAAAAATGCAAAAAAAAAAAAAAGACTTGTACCATTATTTTATATATAACACTGAATAAATTGCTCAAATTAGTCTAAAAAAAATTCTTTCTAAACTTTTCACTATTATAAAATAAAATTAATTTGATAAATAATTTTGTCATAGTACTAATTCCCAATTGTGAAAAAAATAGCAAAACATCATAATCTTATGCACAAAAAAATTATTTTTTTATTAATTAAAATTTACTTACAAAATTTAAAGAATAATTAAAAATGTAAAGGCTTTGTGCTTGTTCAATATGTAATTTATTTGAAAGGGTGAAAAAAATGTGCTTTGTGCTTGTTCAATATGTAATTTATTAAAAGGGTGAAAAAATACGACTTTGGTGAAACCTTATATAATCTAAATTATGAAGATCCAAGAATTTTGTCAAACAAAGGCGCATTAAAGGTTGTTATATTCTTTAAAAAATTTTGTATTTGCTGTTTTTAAGCAAGAGACTACTTTACTATATAATCCCAAAATATCTATCACTAATTTTTTGAATAAATAAAAAATTAAAAAAAGCAAAATTTTACCAAAGAGAGAGGAAGGTGGAAATGATAAGTTCTGTGCAATCTATTTACTAATAGAAGTCTTAAAAAATAGCATAGAAAGAGATTAATTAGGGAAAGACTGGAAGTGGGAAAATTAGGGAGAGATAAAGAGGAAGGAGAGATACATATGGGAGTTGATTTAGAAAGGAATTGATTAATGCAATTAAAACTCTAAAGAATTAATGAGAATGTATAATATTTGGCGTGTACAGGGTAACCTTGACATTCAGCAAAATTGCTTCGGCAAGAAAATCCATGCTTTGACAATATCGCCAACTTTTTTGTTTTTTTTTTTTGGAAATAGAGATATATTAATAAGCAAAAAAACCGTTATACATTGTTAGAGCTTACAGCTAATTCATGTGCTAGCTGTATCTTTAATCTAAAAACCTTCAATACAGTAGATAAATTAAACAGAGTAATTAGATATTTTATATCTATGAACAGTGGTTGAAGATAATAAAGAACATAGTGGATATCTCTTATGCCAGACGCAAGTTGCAAGCAATTTGTGAAAATATATGTTTGTGTGTAAATCCCTTGGTTGCAGCTGTCTTAAGAGCTTGTAGACAAGCTAAAGCTTCCGTTTGAAGGCTTGAAACAGCATTGACCTTCTGTCCATAAGAGAATATTGTGATGCCTTGAGGATTTCTAAAGACAAATCCAATTGAATTCCATCATAAGTTAAGAATCTCCAACATCTTCTCTCCTTATTTCTTTCTTTTCCATTTTTCTAGTTTTATTTGTGTCATGATTTTGCGAAATCTACTAGTTACTGATTAGTGACACATCATTCTCAATGATTCTATCAGTTGGCGGAGTAGATGGAATTGCTTAGGGCATTCATGAGCTAATTTTAGAAAGCCCTTCTAATTCTCAATAACAAAAGTAGCTGCATTTGTCCAAACACAAGCTTCTGTCGGTAGACAAAAATGAAATGAAAAGAAGAATTAAAACAAAAGCACAAATAGGCATGCGTGGTTCAGACTGCTGTAATTCGTCCTTTCTGGAAACCAATAATTATGCACAGAATGTTTAAATTAAGTTATTAGTAGCTTACGAAATTAGATATTATCAACCATCGAATATTTTATAGTTAGTCAGCACTCCAACATAGGATATTGAGTGCAACAATCACCTTAATTTTGCATTTCTATAAAACTCAATTCAAATTACAAACTATGTTGCATAATCACGGCTCAATACCTTGAGTCTCACTTTGTGCAGTGATCCAACAATAATATCCTAGTTAGACTAGCTTAATAATTTTTTAAGATAAACCACATACTGAAATTATTGAAATCAAATTATTAGTAACTTGCAAACTTAAGTTTTATTAATCAATCAAACATTTCATCTCATATCTTGGTGGCCCGTGATGCGATCATGCTTTATGTGAACAATCCTTTACCCATTGACCATTGCAGCATACTGATGCCAAATTTAATAACTTAATGTCGCATAATAATGGCAAATTTAGTAACTTCTTATAGCATAATAGTAGTTGGCAGGATAGCAATTGGACCACATAGTGAAACAAAGTTGTGCTTGCACTTAGTAGCTTCTCTAGATTTAACAATACTGACACAGTACTAAAGCTCCTGGTCCTGTGGGAACCCAAGAAACCAAAAGCCCAAACACACCTCCCAACAACCCAACATACATTAAAAAAAAAAAAAAAAAAAAAGGTAAAGCAATGATAATGTTCTGAAATCATAAAATACCCAAATAGACATTATGGCCATATTTCTAATCAGCAGCTACACTGTCCATTATCTCACCCACAATCTCCTTGGATTCGGTCAGCACTTTGAAGCTTCTGTTCAATTTATATCGTTTATCAGCAACAAACGGAGACTCCTGTAACATCCGCTCCACCCCACCAACACGAGGTTCCGTTAACTGTTTCACCATTGCAGCTTCCAGATCATTGTTAACCAGATTCTGGACGCTATAAAGGAGATGCAAAGCCATGAAATCAACCATTCTCCTCAAGACGATTGTCCAATATGCTGTCATCCTCATTTTCAGATCAAAAGCTTGTTCCGCAGCAGCAACATGTTTCCGTAGATGCCCTAATTGAACTTCTCCAAGTCCATCAATCTCCAAGGTTTCACACGAGTAACGATCATTCAAGATTTCCAAGAACTTTTCCTGTTTTTCCATTAGATTATGCCAGGTGGCAGAATACTCAGGACTACAAGTATAGTCAGTGAATTTCTCCATTTCAATCATCTGCATTACCCAATCAGTTGACTGGTGCATCTTATCAGCAACGAGATTTTTTGCAGCTCTTCTTATTGAAGGTTGAAGTTGTGGGTAGTTTTCAGAGTGCTTTATCAAGACTGGGACTAACACCCTTTCCAAATAATCCCAAAAGTTACCCACAAATCCCACTGGTGTTGAAGAAATTGAATTTACCTTTTTCCGCAGAGAAGTTAGGAATGCAGTTCGAGGAAGGAAATTCGGCAACCATATACCTTTAGCTTCCTCCAGGATGCTAATTTCTTCCAATAAGAATTCTTCCACTCGTTCATTTTGAGTAGATATGGAGTGAAGATCGTCAGAGTACTGGCTGAGCATCTCGGCTAATCTAGCAGTACAATGCATCTCCTTTTCATCTGGATACTCATCAAACTCCCCCCTGAGAATGATTTTCCTCAGTGATTCTTTGGCTGCAGATATAATTCTCATGAATGTCGCCACTGCTTCAGTAACCGAGCTCAAATTCTGTGGCAACTTGTTGAGCTCTGCTACATTTGCATTAAGTTTCTCGTTGATCTTCCTGACTATATCCGGCAAGCATTTTGAAATGATAGTTGCCTGAATTTGCACTAGTTTTTGGGCCAAAACTGGGATGCCCACCATAGACTTGGGAATCTGGGACAGCAATGGATGTGTTTCGAAAAGCATGGCTTCTTCACGACGTGCTTCCTCGTAGGATTCGTTGCCAATACGATTCCTGACGCAGACATAACCAAGGCCAATGTGCACATCATCAGTTGTCACCTTCTCAAGTAGACCTTCCGGGGTCTTGTCTGCCTTTGTGACTACAGCAAGAGTCCTTTCGCCTGTTTTATCGACTCGTTGAGACATCTTAATGGATTCACAAGTAGAAAAATCAACTGTTGCAGATAAAACATTCAGTATTATGCTTTCTTGTGGCTTTATGTATTCCATAATAATTGCTGAAATTTGCTCATAAATATTCACAGGCTGCCCGTGAACAGGAACTCGAGTAATACCAGGCAAATCTACCATAGTAAGATCAGGAACACCTTTCTTTTTAACAATCAGAGTCAGTGGAACATTTGATATTCCCTTACTTCTACCAGCAATCACATCAGTGGCATCGCTGATGGCTTCCGTAATCTTGTCCTCGTCCGTGGGAACAACGTTTCCATTGAACTCCAAGCTCAGATCTGGCTGAGGATTGGGATGATTCTGCAGCCTCATAATCAGCGGCACCCTGGTGCAAATCCCTTGGCCTCTAGGAAGACTAATGCCCGCAAGTGACTCGAGGACACTAGACTTTCCTGAAGACTGATCACCAACAACAACAATTGTTGGAAGCTGGATTCCTTCTTGCGTGACCTTAAGGTTTCGTAGCCTGTCTACACAGTCGAGCAGTGGCCTAATGCGTTTGTTGTAGGATGAAATAATTGGTGGTGGTTGGACGGCCAATTTTTGCTCTCCATGAACATCTTCATTGAGGTCGAGGGCTTTGGTGTTTTCTTCAGCGTACACGGAGCCGTTGCTTAGTGTAGCCATGTTTGGTCGTGCAGCAATGTTTGGTTTTGTTGTCAGACCTGTTGTTTCGATTGTGTATGTGTCCAAGATAGAAGATTGAGAACTTGTGGGAGAGAGAGAGAAAGAGTTTGAGGCGACTGCAAATGTTGATTTGTGGATGAATTTATAGGCAGGTAGAGATGCCTGATTAGTGCCTTTCTTCTTGGGTACTCTTGTAGACGAGAAATGAAGGATTCGTTTGTTTGTTGATGGTTTTTAAAATTATGTTTTTTAAAAATTTTAAACATGTTTTTTAAGTATATTTTTATTTTAGGTACACATTTATCAAGAAAATTTTTTAAACTGTTACAGTAATTTTCTTTAAAAAATATCTCAAAAAACAACCAGGAATTTGGATGTCTGAATTTATGTAGCATTTTCTACCAGCTAACTGAAATCCACTTCAAGTTCATTTGTATGTCCAAAAATATCACTCGGTTTGGATGGGAATTTTTTTTTTTTTTTTTTGCACTGTCTTCTAAACTACAAAAGGTTCAAAAAAAAAAAAAAAGCAAAAAAATCCGAAAATGCCTTTGAAACTTTGAATCCTAAAGTTAAATGGCCAAAGCTTGTCATTCATTTCGTACATTTTTTAGCTTTACAAATTGGGAGTCTGATGCTTGATTTGCCTTTTCTTTTTGGGCGTGGGGTCCTTTATTACAATTTTTATTATTACATTCATGTTATATCACTTGAAAATATGACACGTGTATTTGTACAAGTTATGTTTCTAAAAGGAATGATATGTATGTTTCAAAAAAAAAAAAAAAAAAGGAATGATATGTATCAGAAGTGTAACACTACTGAGTATAATAAAGTATTGCCAAATTTTTTCTTGTCTTTAAAAGTAACCACGTTCCATATAAACATAGGATGACATGTGTAATTTAAATTTTATTAAATTTTATTTGATAATTATAAAAATGATCGTAAGTCATCTATTAATACGCAAAACATGATTTTACACATGTTGAATGCCACTAACCTAATATTTTCCATCCAAATTTTCTCCATAAAAAAATGTGGTAGAATTTCTTGTGCTACAATGACACAGCAAAAGATTCGACAAGTTTTTTCAAGAAAATAATAAATTATGATCAAATGTTGTTAATTTTTTTCATTTTTTTAAAATTATAGGCCCAATAATTCTGCGTCGCTGATCAATACGAAAAAAATCCAGTGCGTCATGAGAGCTTCGTCCTACGAAAAGAATCCAGTGCGGCATACAGGAATCATGGTACTAGATTTTTACTTTCGTCGAAAACACAGATGTCGGATTCGAAATGCAAGTGAAAACGCAAGACAAAGTACAAAGTTGGTACATGGTGAGATAAACTTGGTTAGCATGAACAAACGATTCTTAAGAAGTACTAGGTGGGCCTGCACAGCCACTGCACACTGCCCAACAAACGTCGACCACTAAAATTTCATGCTATTGAGTTACTATAAATTCAAAGAAATGTCAAAAGTCAGAAAATATATTGAAGCAAGTCTATTAAAAGTGGAAACTAATTAGCTAAAGGGCACCAATTTTGTTGAACCGAATTAATATCGTTTACATTAAATGTACAAAGTAAGATATAAAATTTTTGGCTGAAAACTTAAGCAAGCACACTGCAGCATCAATGACCGAAAGTGGAAGATAGTTAAACAGTCCTCAACTTAAACCAAAAATGGTATAAAATTTGAAAAATGCAGAACATGTGTCTGCATTTGTGACTGCACCACAAATACATCAGAGTAATTGTTAGACTGTTCTTGTAACTTGGTATCTGGTAATTGTTAGACTGTTCTTGTCACTTGGTATCTGGCTCCTCAGGCTATTTACGAACTTGTCAGATGAAAATGTATGAAAACATACACAAACAGCAGTAAAGCAGCATGTTCTATAACGCAAATCTTACTCTGTTTTCCAGTCAGACAAATACCAATAGTGATGGTGCCTACAGGTACTAATGGATGGTGTTATAAAAACAATACCATCATGGTGGCATTATTAAACTGAAACAAAAGCTTGAATTGAAAGATCCAACCATGTGGACTCTAGTGTTCTGAAGAGTCAGAAAGGCATTGCAAAAGACTATCCATATGCAAGTTTTCAAGCACAAGAAGTATTTACAAGTTCATCACATAAAGTGTGCATAACTACTTACTTTTATACAAATTCATTAGCAAACACAAAAGACACATGTTATGACTCTTTAAATTACAACTGATTAGCAAATCTAATGAGTCATAACATGCTGTCAAAAGAAATTCTATGTCAGTTAAACTATTAATAAACAAAAGCACGCTCTAGGTTTATATGATTTTAGTTGGGTTGGTGATTGTTTTTGGTGTTTTTCGAAGGGCTTTCTTCTGTGTCTTTATCAGATAATGCTGAAGCTACAGAGTCAAGCTGGGATGAGTGGTTTGATGAATTTATAGGCAGGTAGAGATGCCTGATTAGTGCCTTTCTTCTTGGGTACTCTTGTAGACGAGAAATGAAGGCTTTATTTGTTTGTTGGTATTTTAAAAAAATATGTTTTTTAAAAACTTCAAATACGTTTGAAAACAAGTATCTTTCACATACACATTTATTAAGAAAAATCTTTAAATTGTTACAGTAATTATCTTTAAAAAATATCTCAAAAAACAATTATCCCCTTCAGGAATCTGGATGTCTGAAGTTATGTAGCACTTTCTACCAGCTAACTGAAATCCACTTCAAGTTCATTTGTATGTCCAAAAATATCACTCGGTTTGGATGGAAAATTTTTTTTTTCAAACACTGTCTTCTTAACTACAAAAGGTTCCAAAAAAAAAAAAAAGAAAAAAAATCCGAAAATGCCTTCGAAACTTTAAATCCTAAAGTTAAATGGCCAAAGCCCGTTATTCATTTCGTACATTTTTTAGCTTTACAAATTGGGAGTCTGATGCTTGATTTGCCTTTTCTTTTTGGGCGTGGGGTCCTTTATTACAATTTTTATTATTGCATTTATGTTATATCACTTGAAAATATGACACGTGTATTTGTACAAATTATGTTTCTAAAAGGAATGATATGTAAGTGTAAGACTACGGAGTGTAATAAAGTATTACCAAATTTTTTCTTGTCTTTAAAAGTAACCACGTTACATATAAACATAGGATGACATGTGTAATTTAAATTTTATTAAATTTTATTTGATAATTATAAAAAGGATTGTAAGTCATCTATTAATACGCATAACATGATTTTACACATGTTGAATGTCACTAACCTAATATTTTCCATCCAAGTTTTCTCCATCAAAAAATGTGGTAGAATTTCTTGTGCTACAATGACACAGCAAAAGATTTGACAAGTTTTTTCAAGAGAATAATAAATTATGAACAAATGTTGTTAATTTTTTTCATTTTTTTTAAATTATAGGCCCAGCAATTCTGCGTCGCTGATCAATACGAAAAAAATCATGTGCGTTATAAGAGCTTCATCCTACGAAAAGAATCCAGTGCGTCATACAGGAATCATGGTACTAGATTTTTACTTTCGTTGAAAACACAGATGTCGGATTCGAAACGCAAGTGAAAACGCAAGACAAAGTACAAAGTTGGTACGAGGTGAGATAAACTTGGTTAGCACGAAAAAACGATTCTTAAGAAGTACTAGGTGGGCCTGCACAGCCACTGCACACTGCCCAACAAACGTCGACCACTAAAATTTCATGCTATTGAGTTATTATAAGTTCAAAGAAATGTCAAAAGTCAGAAAATATATTGAAGCAAGTTTATTAAAACTGGAAGCTAATTAGCTAAGGGGCACCAATTTTGTTGAACCGAATTAATATCGTTTACATTAAATGTACAAAGTAAGTTATAAAATTTTTGGCTGAAAACTTAAGCAAGCACACTGCAGCATCAATGACCGAAAGTGGAAGATAGTTAAACAGACCTCAGCTTAAACCAAAAATGGTATAAAATTTGAAAAATGCAGAACATGTGTCTGCATTTGTGACTGCACTACAAATACATCAGAGTAATTGTTAGACTGTTCTTGTCACTTGGTATCTGGTAATTGTTAGATTGTTCTTGTAACTTGGTATCTGGCTCCTCAGGCTATTTACGAACTTGTCATATGAAAATGTATGAAAACATACACAAACAGCAGTAAAGCAACATGTTCTATAACGCAAATCTTACTCTGTTTTCCAGTCAGACAAATACCAATAGTGATGGTGCCTACAGGTACTAATGGATGGTGTTATAAAAACAAGGGTTAATAACAGTTTGCCCCCCTGAACTAATGGGGTAGTCACACTTTGCCCCCCTGAACTTTTGAATATATACATTTCACCCCCCAAAGTGTCCTATTTGACTTTGACCCACTCATTTACAATTTTTTCTTCCAAAACTACCCTTGCCCACTCCTAAATTACTTTAGCTTTATGAATTTTTAGTCATCAACTTTTGATTATTCTATTATTAATTTATTTTAACCCTGCTATATATTCTCCACATCTTATAGAAAAGATAAATCGATATCTCTATTCAAATTAACAAGAACAAATATATGAATCGTTCTAACATGTAAAAAGTAAATCTAGCAAAAATAAAATAAAATGATATATCTTTCCAAATCAATAAGAACAAATATATAAATTGCTCCAAAATGTCAAATAAATATGTATTTGCCATGATATTTTTACCATTACTATTTTTGAAAAGAATATGTTCTTCCTAACAAAAACACAAACTAGAAGATTTTACATGGCAATAAAATATTCCAAAAGCAACATGTTTTCCCTGCTACAATATACACAAGACTGTAACAATTTATTAAATTGCAGTCTAAAATAAAAGCATTAAACAACAAAAAGTGCAGTCTAAATTTGTTGATTTAGATAGAAATATCATTTTATCATTTTTGCATGATTTATTTTTTATATTTTGGAACGATTCATATATTTCTTGTTGATTTGGATAGAGATATCGATTTATCTTTTTTATTCTATAAGATACAGGAAATATATAACAAGGTTGAAAAAATTAATAGAATAGTCAAAAGTTGACTACTAAAAATTCATAAAGTTAAGGTTAGTTTAGGAGTGAGCAAGGGTAGTTTTGGAAGAAAAAATTGTAAATTAGTGGGTCAAAATCAAATAGGACACTTTGGGGGGTGAAATGTATATATTCAAAGTTCAGGGGGGCAAAGTGTGACTACCCCATAAGTTCAGGGGGGCAAACTGTTATTAACCCTAAAAACAATACCATCATGGTGGCATTATTAAACTGAAACAAAAGCTTGAATTGAAAGATCCAACCATGTGGACTCTAGTGTTCTGAAGAGTCAGAAAGGCATTGCAAAAGACTATCCATATGCAAGTTTTCAAGCACAAGAAGTATTTACAAGTTCATCACATAAAGTGTGCATAACTACTTACTTTTATACAAATTCCATTAGCAAACACAAAAGACACATGTTATGACTCTTTAAATTACAACTGATTAGCAAATCTAATGAGTCATAACATGCTGTCAAAAGAAATTCTATGTCAGTTAAACTATTAATAAACAAAAGCACGCTCTAGGTTTATATGATTTTAGTTGGGTTGGTGATTGTTTTTGGTGTTTTTCGAAGGGCTTTCTTCTGTGTCTTTATCAGATAATGCTGAAGCTACAGAGTCAAGCTGGGATGAGTGGTTTGCTGGATTTTTTTTGCTAGAAGAGGTTGGTTGAGCAGCTGATATGGTGCAATCTTAGGACCTTTTTCGTTGCAGATGGAAGAAATCAAACTGGCGCAATTAAGAAGACAAAAGCTATCAACTTCCGAAGGTCATTTTGGTACTCATCAAAGGAAACATTCAAACTCAAATACCTTGGACCAACTCTTTTACAATCTTGAGGATAATTGCTATATATTTATTTAGTTATACTAATGAAGGGCAACAATTAAAAACTATTTTTCTTAACAGGATAAAAAGATCAAAGTCAAGATGTCTTCCAGCAAAGTTTCTAACACTAGATATGCTTGCTAATCTGTTCCTTTAGATCTTCTAGGACTGCCTTGTATTCAGCTTCAATACAAATGCAGTGCCGACAGTGTTGCAATGCTTTGATCTGAGCTAGTCTAATTGCTTCCACTGTTTCTATTTCACCTCCTCCTCTCCATAGTTCATTCATAGCTCATATAATTTTTTTGGACATGAGAGCCCTTGTTTTCGCAACTTCTCTTTTTCAGGAACAGGAGCAAATGGGTAGAATAAATCTTCGGTGCAACAACTCCTTTGTATATAGACGCATTTTGTGAAAGAAATATACTACAGCTGGAACTAAGTGCTTAAATCCCTAAACCAATGGAATGAACCACTGCCATCGATTGTGTGCTTGACATGCCTTTATTCTTCTGCTAAAACTTCTTTTCTTTTTTCTTTTCTCAACAGGTGGTACTCCAACAACATCACTCCGGTTACGTTATGTTGGTATAACTAAGCCAAACTCAAATTTTTTTTGAAGTTTCTTATTTAATTTAGAAGTCATATTTTAGTTTTTAATAGTTTATTTATTTGAGTTATCGATTATTATTTGTTAGTTTCTATTAGGATTACATTTCGTATTCCAATTAGGGTTTTTATTATTCAATATTTGTAGGTTATATATAGGCCATTTTGATATTGTATTGAATTGAGAATAGTTGAGAGAGTTGCGAGTTTAGAGAAATTCTAGATATGGTTATGGCAGTCTCAATATTAGAGTCCGAGGTATAGTATTTTGTAATTCCTCTCTCCCATATATTTTCATATGTGTTAAATAAAGTTTTGCTGCGTGTTTTTTTTTTTTTTTTTTTGTACTAACAAGTGGTATTAAAGCTATAGACTTTGATCCTGGAGTGTTTGGATATTTGTGTCAATTGTTTATTGGAATACTTGATATCAGATAAAGTTGGACTATAAGGTTGGTCTTGGAGTACTGAAGATTAGGCAAAATTTGGTTTTAATTAGGTAGAGAAAGATCTTGCCAAAATTATTAACTTTGGAAAGTTTGGCAAAGATAAAAAAGAGATCTTGCCAAAATTGTTAAAAATTGTTGCAGGGTTGAGTTAAGTCTTGGAAATGAAGATAAAGTGAGCAACATGTGAGTTTTTTTTTTGGATTAGGTATTTGGAAGATGAAGATCTATAAAAATTGGAAACTTGAAAAGAGATTGAAGATTGCAGTGACAAAATAAACATAGATCAATCGATCACGTTGTTGATGATGGAGCAAAGCATTATATTTCAAAGAGAGAGTTTGGTTTAAGGGAGTCATGTTGACATAACTAAACAAAACTCAAAAGGAATTTGAGGTTTTCTATTTAATTTAGAAGTTATGTTTTAGTTTTTAGTAGTTCACTTATTTGAGTTATTGATTTTTATTTGTTAGTATCTTATTCAAATTATATTCCCTATTTTAATTAGGTTTTTTATTATTCAATATTTATAGGTTATATATAGGATACTATTATTGTATTGAATTGAGAAGAGTTTGTATTGAATTGAAAAGAGTTGAGAAAGTTAAGAGTCTAAAGAAATTATAGATGCAGTTAAGACTATGATGTTGTGAGTTTATGTCAGTCTCAATATGAGAGTCGGATTTTTTCAATTTTGTAACTCATCCTCTCCCATATATTTTTATATGTATTAAATAAAAATTCCTTTTTTTTTTTTTTTTTTGGCTAACATTTTAGATAATGATAGACCCCCTATTCGTGCAAGTCCTGACAAATTTAGCTGTAGGGATGTAACGTCGTGATTGTACTGCAAGTTTAACAGTGATCTTGCACGCTTATCACATAAATAAAAACGCTACTTACAGGTCACTTGTTCCGCATTATTTTGGTCTCTCAATGCTTTAACTTGCATCGAAGGCAATATAAGTCGAACACTGCCTCTATTGATGGGAAGTACTAAGTTCCATTCGTACGTTTTTTAACTGCTTTGTGAATTATGCTCAGTTTACCAACTTGAAACATCTCTAAAATCCTACGCGTATGACTGACCCCTTTGCTGATGATCACAAGATGATAGGTGTCTTGGCTTCACATGTTGAGAGCGCTTCAAGAATCATTCATAAGGACCTAAAGCTGCTGCAAGAGTTTCAGAAAGCATATAAATCAGAGACTGCAAGATTCTGGAATCGCATTTCTACCTTGCCAATTAAAAAATGATAAAAAAAAGGAAGGCTCTGAGCCAAAAGCCTTTTCTTCATGGGCTTAGATTGGTTTTGCCGCTGCCAAATGGGTGAATAGGGTTTGGCATATTTTTGAACTGAACTGGTTGGAAGTTGGAACTTATGCTTGTATCTGTACTAAATTTGAGCCATTTTGCCCTATATTTTCAGATATATTCACATTCAAGTACACACTAATGATATGGAATTCCCCCATATTTTGGCTGAAAAAGCTACGTAATGGCCACAGTACTTTCTGAACTTCTGAAACTGGAAATCTGGAAGATGATGATTGAAAATATAAGAAAGGGTTAATTACACTTTGCCCTCCCGAAAGTGGGGGTAATCAACACTTTGCCCCCTTGAATGCAAAAAATATACACTTTCCATCAGAAAATTTTGGCTTTGAATTTTTCTTATTAACTTCATTTTGTATAAATTGCTAAAAGACTAAACTATCCTTATAAATAAATGTCTATTGACAAACATACACAGACACTAACATTTATTTATTTTTTATCGCATGTATATCTATCATGTTCATTTAATGTACAACCACATATAATATTTTATAAATATTTTTACATATACTTTAACTAACAATATAAAATACACACAAAAAAATTTCATATTATATTTCATAAATAGTATTTCCATTTGTGCAAAATTTTAAAATTTGCATCCTAGTAATGATATATTTTTTGCATTATATGTAAAATATTAAAGATTTATATTCAAATTTTTATGCACGTATATAAGTAAAACTCATAACATGATAAAGTTTTAATTAATGTGACATCTCATGCACAAAGAAAAAAGTTAAATTGATATTAATGTAGCATAACATATTAGACATATTACATTAATTAAATTTCTATCATCATATTAGTTATATATATATATATATATATATATACATGTATAAAATTTTGGATACAAATCTTTATTTTCCGTATATAATGTGAAATATATGTTATTACAATTATGCAAGTCTTAAATATTTTTAAAAATTAAAATATTATTCGTGAAATATCTTACGATAGAAATTTTTATATAATTTGTATGATTAATTAAATGGCATGTACATATACTTTTCAAAATATACATTTTTTAAAAAATTATATGTATAAATGCGTATATGAGGATGTTTAACAGGCACGAGACAAAATCGGAAAAAGAAGTTATTTTTAGTGCCTGTAGGCATATTTGTTAATGGACATGTATTTATCAGGACAATTTAGTCTTTTAGCAATTTATACAAAATGAAAATAATGAAAAAAATTCAAAGCAATAGTTTTCTGGTGGAAAGTGTATATTTTTTTACATTTAGGGGGGCAAAGTGTTGATTACTCCCACTTTCAGGGGGGCAAAATGTAATTAACCCTATAAGAAATTTATTAAGGATTTGGTAGATACTGTACATACAATCACACGAACTAGTGATCCAGTAGGAATGATACTTATCTCATGTCCAGCAGGAATGATAGTTATCTCATATCAGCTTCCATTTGCCTGGACAAGTGTCCGAATCATTTGACAAATTTTCCCTTGATATCTGATCGAGTAGATAATCCCTTTGAGCGGGACTAATATTGAACAACAAGAAACGCACAGTTCGTGGAGCTGATGGAATTTTCATGGAGCATTCTTGAGCTCATGTCAGGAAGCCCTTCTAATTCTCAATAACAAAAGTAGTTGCATTTGTCCAGACACAAGTTTATGATGGTAGACAAAAATGGAACTAAAGAAGAAACAAAGAAAAGCACAAATAGGCACACGAGGTTCAGTTAATTCTTCCTTTCTGGACTAAATGCCCATATCCGATCATTATGTACAAAATGCTTTAATTTAAGTAACTAGCACCTACAATATCTGGTCCATATTGGGTAGAAACCGTACGAAATTCACTCTCACTTGAATATTCAGAGTGGAGAGCTAGCTTAAAAATTGTTAGTGTGAATCACGAATTGAAAATACTAAAATCAAATTATTAGTAACTCACAAACTTAAATATTATTAGTCAATCAAATATCTCATGTCATATTTTGTGGTGTGTGATGGTTGTGTAAACTATCCTTTATTCATTGAATTATAGGACAGGCAAATTTTAAAACTTATACCCTATATGATAGTAGTTAATAGTCTAGCAATTGGGCCACACAAAAGTTAAAACAAAAGTTGTGCATACTCTTAATCGCTTCTCTGGTTTTAACAATACTCTACACAGTACTCAAGCTCCTGGTGCTGTTATGGGAGCCCAAGAAACCAAAGTCCAAAAACTCACTACCTTTAACAACCCAAAGCAAAAAAAAAAAAAAAGAAGCAAAGCAATAATATTCTGGAATGACAAAAGACACAAATTGACATTATATCCATGTTTCTAATCAGCATAAGTAGCTATACTGTCCATTATGTCAGCCACGATCTCTTTAGACTCCGTCAGCAACTTGATGCTTCTGTTCAATTTATAACGTTTATCGGCAACAAAAGGTGATTCCTCCAACATCCGCTCCACCCCACCACCGCGAGGTCCCATCAACTGTCTCACCATTTCGGTTTCCATATCTTTGTTAACCAGATTTTGGATGCTGTGCAGTAGATGCAAAGCCATGAAGTCAACCAACCTCCTCAAGACGATTTTCCAGTATGCAGTCATCCTCATTTTCAGATCAAAAGCTTGTTGTGCAACATCAACACGTTTCCGTAGATGGCCCAAGTTAATCTCTCCAAATCCATCAATCTCCAAAGTTGTACGCTGTAAACGATTATTCAAGATATCCAAAAACGTGTTCTGTTTTTCCATTAGTTTATGCCAGGTTGCAGCATATTCAGGATGACAAGTGTAGTCAGTTAGTGACTCCATTTCAATCATCTGCGTTACCCAGTCAGCTGACTGCTGCATCTTATTAGCAACTAGATTTTTGGCAGCTCTTCTTATTGAAGGTTGAAGTTGTGGGTAGTTGTCAGAGTGCTTCAGCAAGACTGGGACTAACACCCTCTCCAAATAATCCCAAAACTTACCCACGAATTCCACTGGTGTTGAAGAAATGGCCTTGACCTTTTTCTGCAGAGAAGTTAGGAATGCATTTCGAGGAAGGAAATTAGGCAACCCAATACCTTTAGCTTCCTCCAGAATGCTAATTTCTTCCAATAAAAAATCTTGCTCGGGGTCATTTTCAATAGATTTGGAGTGAAATTCGTCAGAGTACTGGCTGAGCATCTCGACTAATCTAGCAGTACAATGCATCTCCTTTTCATCTGGATACTCATCAAACTCCCCCCTGAGAAGGATTTTCCTCAGTGATTCTTTGGCTGAAGAGATAATTCTCATAAATGCCGTCACTGCTTCAGCAACCGAGCTCAGATTTTGCGGCAACTTGTTGAGCTCTGCTACATTTGCATTAAGCCTCTCGTTGATCTTCCTGACTATATCCGGCAAGCATTTTGAAATGATAGTTCCCTGAATTTGCACCAGTTTTTGGGCCAAAACTGGGATGCCCACCATGGACTTGTGAATCTTGGACAGCAATGGATGTGTTTCGAAAAGCAATGCTTCTTCAGCCCGAGCTTCCTCATATGATTCGTTACCAATACGATTCCTGACGCAGACGTAACCAAGGCCAATGTGCACATCATCAGCTGTTACCTTCTCACGAAGGCCTTCAGGGCCCTTGTCTGCCTTTGTGACTACTGCCAGAGTCCTTTCGCCTGTTTTATCAACTCGTTGAGACATCCTAATGGATTCACAAGTAGAAAAATCAGCGGTTGCAGATAAAACATTCAGTATTATGCTTTCTTCAGGTTTTATATATTCCATAATAATTGCTGAAATTTGCTCGTAGATATCCTCAGGCTGCCCGTGAACAGGAACTCGAGTAATACCAGGCAAATCTACCATAGTAAGATCAGGAACACCATTCTTTTTAACAATCAGAGTCAGGGGAACATTTGATATTCCCTTACTTCTACCAGCAATCACATCAGTGGCATCGCTGATGGCTTCCGCAATCTTGTCCTCGTCCGTGGAAACAACGTCTCCGTTGAACTCCAAGCTCAGCTCTGGCTGAGGATTGGAATGACTCTGCAGCCTCATAATCAGTGGCACCCTGGTGCAAATCCCTTGGCCTCTTGGAAGACTAATGCCGGCAAGTGACTCGAGAACACTAGACTTTCCTGAAGACTGATCACCAACAACAACAATTGTAGGTAGCTGGATTCCTTCTTGCATGACTTTAAGGTTTCGTAGCCTGTCTACACAGTCAAGGAGTGGCCTAATGCGTCTGTTATAGGATGAAACAATTGGTGGTTGGACTGCCAATGGTTCAGCTTCATGAACAACTTCAATGAGCCCGAGGGCTTTGGTGTTTTCCTGAGTGTGAATGGAGCCATTGCTTAGTGCATTCATGTTTGTTTTGTTGTCAGATTTATTGTTTGGATTGCGTATGTATCCGAGGTAAAAGACTGAGAACTTGTTTGGGGCAAGGAGAAATTTTGAGATGATTGCAGATGCTGATTTATGGATGTATTTATAGGCAAGTAGCCAAAGTAGTGATGTCTTATCCGCGTCCATCTTCTTTGGTACTCTTTGCAAATGAGGTACGAAATTTCCTGCCCCTGCATTAATCTCGGTGTCTGAATTTACGTAGCGTTTTATTATCTAACCAAAATCTACTATAAGTTCACATGCATGTCCAAAAATATCAATCTGTTTGGATGGAATTTAATAAAAAAAAATACTTTTTTTTTTTAAAACATAAAAAAAAAACTCTTGTATCCACTATTTTTAAAATTCTTTATAACAGTTGTAAAAGGTGTTAATTTAATATCTTTTTAAAAAAAAAAAGTTATGATGTTAAGGAAGTATTTCCGGACCAAGAACACTACGAAAAGTTCAAAAAAGGGGAAAAAAAAGAATGTAAAATTTCCGGAAAGCCCTTGATTTACTTTCAACACTTCCACATTTACAAAGTGGGAATCTGACGCTTGAGTTGCTTAATTTTTCTGGCTTAAGGTCATTTGTTACAATTATTGATGTTACAGTCATGATTAATCACTTAAAGAGTATGACTTGTGTGTTCTGACTAAATATATTTCTAAAAAGAGGGCCACCTACTACCCTCTTAAATGGTGTACATCACCAAAAAGTATAATAGATGACTCAATGCCAATTTGCTAATGAAGTGTTAGATTTTTGATGATTTGCTAAAATATTAGTAACTTTTACTACTGCATCATCAATGATTACCGGTAATGAAGGGCTGAGTTTTCAAAATTAGTACTAAGGTTCGCAAAAATTTTTAAAATGTCATAATAAAGAAATAAAAAATTATTAAGGAAATTGTTGAATTTTTAATTAATTGATGATCTTTAAGAAATATTTAGTGAGATTCGCAAAGAAATAGTAGTTTTGTGAACACTTGTTTATCACTACAAACAAAACTTTGACTATTAAAAGATTATGAAATCTATATTTTACTCGATAATATTATGGTAATTTACAATTGAAAGGCTGTAATTTTGAATAATCTCATCAATTTAATTCTTGACTTTTCTGCGTTAGCAGCTATATTCTGCGTTATAGTCAAATCCCCTGGAATCATGGTGCTAGGTTTTTCCTTTCGGCGGAAACACAGATGTCGGATCGCTTGACTTCTTTCGAAATGCCCTTGGGAGGGGGAAAAAAAAAAAGATTATAAAAGGAAAAAGATGAATGGGGACTACCTACCTTCTAGATGTCATGAGATTGTGAAGAAATTGAGGGCCTAAGAAAAGCAAAGACAATAGTCTGTAAAATCATTGATTGGTTTTCTAACGTTTGCAGTTCTTAATCAAATAACGTACTGTTTTAGATTGATTGATTGAACAGGAGAAAAAAAAGTTTTAACTATTTAAATTATTCTCTTTTTTTATCACAATTAACAACAAAAGAATGAAGTCTACTATATATTAAAAAAATATTTGGAGTACTCTACTTCTTGTTGAACAAAATAGTAAAACACTTTTGAAGTATTTTTATTTTATATCTTAATAGGAAATTTTAGAAAGTCAATGAAAAGTAAACACAGGAAAATGATAGTAAGGCCTATTACAAAAATTCAAAATTAATAACCTTTCTCTTAATCTCAATCTCATGTACGATCCCTTACAAATGTAACACTAGTGGATAAAAAGTAACGTGTGTATTTCAACTTGTAATTTAGGTTTAAAATGTTTCAAGACTTGTGTATCAACTCAAAGCAAGAACCATTATTGCTTGCACAATAGGTAAAGGTCGAGGAATGAGGATCGGATTTTTTAAACTTTTATTTAAATAAAATTATCATTCCCCTTTTTTTTACATATAAAACTTTAGATCGAATATTTTGGTTGTCGAAATTTACTATATTTTTCATGTTGTGAGTATATGTACTACTTATTGTAAAATACGATTGAAAGAAAAATATATATATATTTTTATAGAAATGGACTTACAATGGGTAATGGATTCAACAATTAACGTCAATGATTTAACTTTGTTTTTATTGCAAAAGTGAAACTTCATTTTCAACTTTATGGAACTTAGTACATAAATATAGAAATTTAAAATGGAAAATATAATATTTTGAACAATGCAAATTTCATAATAAACATAATTGTAAAATGCTTATTAAGTTAATAAATCAATAACACACAAATCAAAGGTATTCGAATCAACATGGATTGTGTCAATAAAATGGCACACTATATGCAAATGTTTTGTCATATCATATGGATATTTAGTTCTTAGGTCGAGATAATTTACATTCATTTAAAGTACAAAATAATAGAAAAAACGTAGTAGAAAGATTAATCAAATATTACAACTCAATAACTACACAAATCATATAAATATTATCTTTTTATCAAAAGTGCAGATTCACGTGTTTTTGGTAGCTGCACCATGCTACAAATTAATGTGAAAAAAATTTTGATTTTCTAATTCATCACTTTACCTCTATATATATATATATATATATATATATATATATATATATAAGTGCTGGTACCTTAAATTTGATGGCATTAAATAACATATGAATATATGAATTTAGAATTACGAGGCTATCCTTTTTTTTCCTAGAAGTTAAATGTATTGATCACATACATAGCAAATGTTATCATAGTCAAATTAGAATAATCTAAATTCTACAACTTCAAAATAGTTTATATCTTGTTGACTTGGACTAATTGTACTAGCCATGTAAGCTAGTTTGCTTACTTCACAAAAGCAATTCCTTAAACTCTTAATTTGTAATTGAAATAAAAGAATTTCATCAATATAACTCTGGGAATCATAATAGGCAGACAATTCTTAGTTTAAATTAATATACCCATTTTGATAAGAATATTCATAGAAAAACGTACAAAAGAGAAGATCTAATAGTGAATGAAAGGAAACATACCTTGGAAATAAAGCTGTGTATAATTTCTTTATATTTTTCTATTCATACACTATAAGCTAGTATTTAACAATGAAAAATATTTTCAATTTGTATACACATTTTGAATTGTGGGACTACTTCAATCGTTGGTACAAATTAATACAACCTATTTGACTAACATCATTTACACAAAAATAACTATCTATTTCAAAAGTAATTTAGGACTACATAATATAATTTTAATAAGTTTGGCTTCAAAAGTTTCTTTCAAGTTTTGATACAACCTATTTGACTAACATCATTTTACATGGAGAAATTAATATGACAGTGTATTTCAAGAGTATTTTAGGACTATAAAATAAAATCTTCATAAATTTGGCTTTTAAAATTTTTTTCAACTTTTGATACAACTTATTTGACTAACATTATTTTATATGGAAAAATTAAAATGACTGTGTATTTTAAGATTTACAGAACTATACAATGAAATTTTCGTAAAATTGACTTTTAAAATTCCTTCAACTTTTGCTCATGGACAAAGAAATATTTAAGCTCAGGCATACATAACCCATGATTCTTAAACTAAATAATATTTATAAAGTTATTTATGAGGTTATTCTTAGTAGAGAACTCAAAATAGTAAATTGTTGAAAAAACATATTGTTATCAAAACACATATTAATATTGTTATATGGTTTTTGAATGTGTAGAGGAGTAGAGAACCACAAAAACTTAACTTGCAAATCATGAACATTAGTAAATAAAATCATAATTATTCTTGGTCAAATTTATGCACCTTCCATTTCTTTAACCTAAATAAGTTATCACTATTTTTCAAATAAGACCTAAACAATCTATTCTAGTCATGACTTTTTTTAATACTTGTTAGAATGTATACAACAATACCTAGTATCATTGGCTCCATCCTCTATTGACATTCTATCTTTATTAAAATTAATTATTCATTTAATTCCCAAATTCATTTTTTAAATACAACTAATTAAAATAATTTTCTTTATTTTTTATAATTTTCTATACAATTGTATGTGTGTTTGTGTATATATTATACATACACATGCACACACACATATGAATGTACATATATTATAGATATATATATACATATATGTGCGGGTCCGTGTGTGTGTAATATATAATATTATTTATTATAAATATATAATATATGTATAATGTATATGTATTATAATGTTATATTATATTATATACACACACGTGTGTGTGTACGTACGTACGTATAATATATAAACATACTTTATTTTATTTATATAAATGGCGATTTATAAGAATTACATTAATCTTACATTTTAAAATCATTCTAAAACACAAATTCTAAAGATTTTAGAGTCTGACACTTAGTATTTTTAAGGAGGTTTCCTTTACTGATATCGTTTTCGAATAGTATAATACATTTATAAAAATAATTCTACAACAACATGCTAAGGAAAGCGATAATACACACAAATTATCGCAAAAAGTAATATACTCACAATTACCAGATGAACTTACATACTCAAAATTATTGTCCCTTGTATTTAGACACTTTTTTGATGCACTCATTGACACAATTTATTCATACCTTATCATTTTAAAGTTTATATTCATATTTATTGACTCTTTTGCATTTAGACTTTATCTTAATTTAACCTCATTTTCTCAAAATACTAACATCTAGACCTATTATTGTCAATGGGTGCCTCCGGACACTCCTTAGACAAATGCATAATATTATTAAGGATTTTTGTAATGACTGCTCTCGAGTCTCTAGTTACGACATACAACTATCTTATACATTTATCCATTATTGTTTCCTTTGTATACATGGACCCTCCTTTTTTTATTAAGCCTCATTTTTTAAATTAAAATAAAAAGCTAGCACTTAGAATCATGACAGTTTGGACAAACCAAACTATAAAACAAGAAGATGCATTAAAGAAAAGAATAAAAAAGGATTAGGAAATGTGTGAAATTATTAAAATATACAAATTAAATTACTAAGTTAGACAAACTGGTGATATTTCTATTTAATTTATATATTACTAGTAATAGGAGCTGGCTGTGCGTCCAACAAAACCAGAATAAATCCTGGTATTGAGTTATTGCAAATCAAAATAAATGTTTAATGTGCAAATTGGAACATAACAATTGGCACTCGATATGGAATAATTTCCTTAGCTTGTAGATTTTTTTTTTTATCAAACAAATATTATTATAATTGGGGGAATGGGAATGGTGCTTGGTGGGATGCGCATCTCCGTCCTCTGGGTGGAGTCGTAGAACTCTAACTATTTCGTTTCCCCATAGCTTATATACTTAAACATGACAAAGTGAGGTTAAAGCAGGCAATCAACCATCGTTGCTCACGCTACCCGAAGTTTTGATCGCAAGATGGCTGGCAAACAGATCTTCAGAGGAAGGCCAAAAAGTGGCTTGAGTTGAAGCTGATGATTAAGGTAGCTGAATTTTGTTTTAGATAATACTTTCAAGGTATTGAACAAATAAGTGTACTATTACTTGCAAGGTCGTGACTAGACCAAAGACACCGAAGCCAGACACACCAACTGCTGTGCATGGTGCCATGCTAGAGAATGTTGTTGCCCCTGCTGGATCATGCAGATCTTCTCGGTCCCTAAGGAAAGAAACAGTACAGAGTACAAGCTATAGAGACCTATGCTGCAGTTTACAGAAAGCTTTCGGGCAAAGACGTTGTGTTTGAGTATCCATTGACAGAGGCTTAGATTCAGTAGCAGATTATTTTCTGTAGATGATCTTTATGATCCTCAGTGCATGCTACAATTGGTGCAAAACTGTTCTGAAATTTTGAGAATCCAGATTCATGTTTTCGAAGGCTGTACTTTGTGATGCTTAAAATCAATGTTTTCATTCCCCCAATATATATTGAATGTGCTGAGATTCTGAATTTGTAAAAATGTTTATTTGTTCTTTGCGATTGATTTCATTGGGCTCCATGGCAATGCTGAGTTCTTTGATTTAAAAAAAAAAAAAAAAAGAATCTATGCACGCCTCTGTAACTCAATCTTGCTTCAAGAATCACAAATTTGTACATGGAAGGATACACCTTGGCTCTATCAAGTATCCCTTCCCATATTAACTTGCCAATTATTTCAAATATCTGCATGTAAACAATGAATTTATGTTGCTAACGAAATGAATTAGATTAATATTGTAATTGAGATTTTGTGACAGCAAAGATAGAGAGAGCTATTTTGGAATACAACAATTAAAATGAAAAATCAAATCCATCCAAAGAAGAACTATTTCAATATATGAAGTCCTTTATCAAAGGCAAAAGAGTGACTTAAGACTCTTATTCCGTTTGAATACTAAATTAAATCAAATTTGGCATCTTATTTTGTACTAAATTTCATATGGTAGATACTATGTATAACGAGAAGACTGTGGATGGGAAATGTCTACAACTCTGTAAGCTGAGGGATTGAAAAAAGCCACTGATGCTCTCTTCTCATCGACTACCGAAGAATGAACATTGAATAATAAAGCTTTTCAGTTCTCTTTTGCGTTTAACCAAACGTACAGCAAAGAAGGGCAACGTTTCATACAGATACTTATTAGAATACTCCCAAATATCTAATAAAACAACCCATGATTATGAAATGAACCTTCTAAAAGCCTACTTGAATTACCATGCTTAATACCGGCTTTGACCGATCATTTTTCTAGACACACATCCAGTCCTCAAAATTATAATGATTCTGCTGGAAGGAAAGTGATGATCTACCTATTAGGAGCCCTCCTGTGTTGCTTATAGATAGATTTAGTATCAAGTGCAATACGTAACAATCTCAACAATTTTTAGTATGTTCTAATTAGTAATCAAAGAAAAAAAAAAAGGAGTACCTGGCTTCGGATCATAGGATGGATCAAGGGACTCAATTAATTTTTACCAGTTCTAATTGTTCAATTACGAATATAACAGCCACGACTTAAAATTTGATGATTTCCAGCCTAGAATTAAAAATTAAAGCCCGCTAACAATAAGCTTAGTTTGATATTCTTGTGCCAAGATTTGATACTAAAAGGAATAAATTTAAATATTGTGCAAAATGACTAGTTTACTTGGAGTAATTCTAAAATTCAAAATGAAGAGTACAAAAAAGCTTTCAAATCATATAACATTAATTGGAAGAAGGTATTTCTTAGATAATAATATACAACAAGCTGATGTTTCAATAAAAACAAATTTTATAAGAGGATGCAGGCTTGATTTACCTGTGATGCATAGAGCACAACCACGAAGAGCACTGGAATTCTTCCCGGAAAAAAAAAAAAGATACAATATAATATATAAAAGATCTACCATTAAAAGAGTGGGATGTGAGAAGTTTAAAAGTCTATAATCAGAAAAAAGAACAAAATAACGATTAGTGGGTGCAGAAATAACTCCCTATATACAAGCTCACGAACAATGCTATACAACTAATAAACATAATTCATGGAGAGTTTCTTCAACCATTTAATTGCTTGGAAAACCAATGGTCTTCCCAAGACAAAAAAAAAACCCAAATATTTGGACTAGTGATATTGGTAAATTAAAAATTTTTCTGTCGGAGCAATTTTATTCTAAAGGTCCAAAATACTCTCCTATAGTCAAAATCTAATTTGTCTTCTCTTCTTTCCAGCTATCTCTCTACTCTCTCCCACTACGAAGTTCAACCATGACATCTGATCTTATCCTAATAATTGAAGAGAGGAAAAATAGCCATGACAAGAAAAATTCCAACAGCCTTTTTTTATGTTCACTTTCTTAGTGTTTCGTTATACGGATGAATGACAAATTTTAGACAAAATCGCAAGAGAACTACCCAAGGGAGTTTAACACATTTTTTGTTTGATGCTGCCTTCGCCAATGAATTCGTGATTGATTAAAGAAAAGTCTTCACTTTTAATGCAACAATCCTATAATCTGAAAATCCCAAATTCTTTCACTACTTAACTAATAGCCAAAAAAAAAAAAAAAGATTAATCTTTTTTTGGACTTTATCTTTATTTGTTGTTAAAGAAGGTGAGAAATACAGAATGATTAAAGAAAATATGGAGGAACAGGTGATGAGAGATAAGGAAGGAATGATAGAATAATCTAGATTGTAAAAGAGAGTCAAGAGTCGTTTCCAATCACTCATGAAAAAATCAATCTTGATCAGAAAGAAAAATTACTAGTATTATATTTTATCATCTACTAGTATTCCGGTGTAGCAGCCATGTATTTTTGATCTCATGGGAATCGGAGTATTGGAGGCTATATGAGATAGATGATTATAGGAATTTGGGATAAAGGGAGGAATTTTTGTTTTCCAAGTGTACAGACGTCCACAGAAATGTTGCAAATTAAGGGTTGTTCGTTAGGAGGGTATTTTGGACCTTTAGAGTAAAATTGCTTTGCCAAGAAAATAGCTGCTTTGACAGCCACCACTCCAGCCAAATGTTTGTGCTTTATTCATGGCACAACTATAATGATAATAACATGAACAAGCAATTAAAATTCCAAGCAAAATACTAACTTAATGAACAAAAATCCTATCTTTTAATCAATTAATACACAAGGGCGTAGAGCAATGCATTTCAGTAGAAAAAAATGAAAAAATAAAAAAAAATTCTAATTTTTACGCTGCTAACAAATGATGATGATGATGATGATGATGATGAGAATAATAATAATCAAATTAAACAAAACAATCTCTTTTGTTTTATAGTTTAATGGATGATGAAAGGACCGAAAATAAATAAAATAAATTCTTTTCTTTATTTGGAATGAATTGGAAAAAGATTAAAAGAAAGGAAAATATTCATTAATCAAGTAAAATCCATAATCTTGAGTTCATCACAACTTACAACATCGAAGTTGGGAATTTATTGTCTAGAATTCAGAATTGTAATCTTGAATTCCATCATAAGTTGAGAATGTCCAACACCTTCTCTCCTTATTTCCTTTTTTTTTTTTTTTATCCATCTTTCTAGTTTTATTTGTGTCTCCGATTTTGTCGAGTGTACTAGCAGCGACTAGAGACACATTCATTCTGAATGATTCTAATATTTCGTGGACTAGATGGAATTTTCATGGAGCATTCTTGAGCTCATTTTAGAAAGCCCTTCTAATTCTCAATAACAAAAGTAGCTGCATTTGCACAAACACAAGTTTATGCTAGTAGACAAAAATGGAATAAAAAGAAGAAAAGAGAAAACTAAAAATAGGCATAAGAGGTTCAATATGCTATAATTCTTCCTTTCTGGACTAAAAAGGGTCACATCCGATCATTATTTTCTTAACACATATTGTGCAGAAACCATACGAAATTAGCTATGCCTATAATATCTAGAGTAGAGAGCAAGTTTAAAAATTGTTAGCATAAATCACAAACTAAAAATACTGAAATCAAATTATTAGTAACTCATAAACTTAAATATTATTAGTCAATCAAACGTCTCATTACATATTATTAGTCAAACAAATATCTCATCTCATACCTTTGTGGTGTTTTTTTTTTTTTTTTTTTTTGGGGAGTGGGGGGATCAGAATCATACCTTTGTTGTGTGTGATGATTGTGTAAAGTTGTATACTATCCTTTACCCACTGAGCATAGGAAAGGCAAATTTAAAAGCCTATATATTATAGCATATGTAATGCTAGTTGACTGTAAAGAAACTCAGCCACAAAAACCACAAAAAAAAACAACCCAACAAAACCCAACACAAAAAAAAAGTAAAGCAATAATATTCTGAAACGATAAAATACACAAGAAGACGGTATATCCGCATTTCTAATCTGCATAAGTAGCTTGACTGTCCATTATGTCAGCCACAATCTCTTTAGACTCCGTCAGCAACTTGATGCTTCTTTTTAAATTATGACGTTTATTGGCAACAAATGAAGACTCCTCTACCATCCGCTCCACACCACCACCACGAGGTCCCGTTAAATCTTTCATCATTTCAGTTTCCAGATCATCGTTGACCAGATTTTGGATGCTGAAGTTTAGATGCAAAGCCATAAGATCAACCAACCTTCTCAGCACGATTTTCCAATATGCTGTCATCCTCATTTTCAGATCAAAAGCTTGTGGTGCAAGTGCAACAGCAACATGTTTCTGTAGATGCCCAACTTCAATCTCTCCCAATCCATCAATCGCCATGGTTCTACGCGAGTAACAATCAGTCAAGATTTTCAACAATGTGTCCTGTTTTTCCATTAGATTATGCCAGGTTGCTTCATACTCAGGATTACAAGTATAGTCAGTGAATGACTCCATTTTAATCATCTGGTTTGCCCAATCAGTTGACTGCTGCATCTTACTAGCAACGAGATTTTGCGCTGCCTTTCTTATTGAAGGTTGAAGTTGTGGGTAGTTTTCAGAATGCTTCATCAAGACAAGGACTAGCACACTCTCCAAATAGTCCCAGAAGTCACCCACAAATTCCACTGGTGTTGAAGAAATTGCCTTGACCTTTTTCTGCAGAGAAGTTAGGAATGCAGTTCGAGGAAGGAAATTAGGCAATCCAATACCTTTAGCTTCCTCCAGGATTGTAATTTCCTCCAATAAGAAGTCTTGCTTTGGGTCATTTTCAATAGATTTGGAGTGAAGTTTGCAAGAGTACTGCCTGAGCTTCTCGACTAATCTGGCAGTACAATGCATCTCGTTTTCATTTGGATACTCATCAAACTCCCCCCTGAGAAGAATTTTCCTCAGTGATTCTTTGGCTAAAGATATAATTCTCATCAATGCAGTCACTGCTTCAGTAACTGAGCACAAATGTGGCGGCAACTTGTTGAGCTCTGCTACATTTGTATTAAGCTTCTCGTTGATCTTATTGACTATATCCGGCAAGCATTTTGAAATGATAGTTGCCTGAATTTGCACCAGTTTTTGGGCCAAAACGGGGATGCCCACCATAGACTTGTGAATCTTGGAGAGCAATGGATGTGTTTCGAAAAGCATGGCTTCTTCACGACGAGCTCCCTCGTAGGATTCGTTGCCAATACGATTCCTGACGCAGACATAACCGAGGCCAATGTGCACATCATCTGCAGTTACCTTCTCAAGTAGGCCTTCAGGGGTCTTGTCTGCCTTTGTGACTACAGCCAGAGTCCTTTCGCCTGTATTATCAACGCGTTGAGACATCCTAATGGATTCACAGGTAGAAAAATCAACTGTTGCAGATAAAACATTCAGTATTATGCTCTCTTCTGGCTTTATGTATTCCATAATAATTGCTGAAATTTGCTCATAGATATCCTCAGGCTGCCCGTGAACAGGAACTCGAGTAATACCAGGCAAATCTACCATAGTAAGATCAGGAACACCTTTCTTTTTAACAATCAGAGTCAGAGGAACATGTGATATTCCCTTACTTCCACCAGCAATCTCATCAGTGGCATCGCTGATGGCTTCCACAATCTTGTCTTCATCCGTGGGAACAACTTTTCCACTGAACTCCAAGCTCAGCTCTGGCTGAGGATTGGGATGACTCTGCAGCCTCATAATCAGTGGCACCCTGGTGCAAATCCCAAGGCCTCTTGGAAGACTAATGCCGGCAAGTGACTCGGGAACACTAGACTTCCCCGAAGACTGATCACCAACAACAACAATTGTTGGAAGCTGGATTCCTTCTTGCATGACTTTAAGATTTCTTAGCCTGTCCACACAGTCAAGCAGTGGCCTGATGCGTTTGTTGTAGGATGAAATTATTGGTGGTTGGACGGCCAATGATTCCTCTTCATGGACAGCTTCAATGACCCCGAGGGTTTTGGTGTTTTCATTAGAGTGAATGGAGACATTGCTTAGTGCATTCATGTTTGTTTCGTTGTCAGAGTTGTTGCTTGGATTGTGTATGCGTCCACGGTAAATGATCGAGGTTAGGTTTCGTAGTGGCCTGTCTACACAGACAAGGACTGACCAAATGATTGAGGGGAGGTTTCGTAGTAGCCTGCCTACACAGACAAGGACTAACCAAATGCGACTGTTGGAGGATGAAATAATTGGTGGTTGCTCTTCATGACCAGCTTCAGTGAGCCCCGGGGCTTGGGTGTTCTCTTTGGCGTGAATGCAGCCTTTTAGTGCATTCATGTTTGTTTTGTAGTCAGAGTTGTTGTTTGGATTGTGTATGTGTCCGAGGTAAATGATCCAGACCTTGGATTTTGGGGTGATTGCAAATGTTGATTTGTGGATGTATTTTTTTTTTTGACAATTGGGGGAAGGGAAAAGGGAAGCACTACGATGATTGCAAATGTTGATTTGTGGATGTATTTATAGGCAAGCACTACGATGTCTGAATAGTGTCTTTCTTCTTGGGTACTCTTTTCGTGCCCCTAGAGTAATCACTCAACATCCTTCTCGAGTTGTGTCTAATGTAAAATTAAATCGTATTGTATGATATAACCTAATTTAATAATAGATACAATTAAATAAAAAACGAAATTTGGACAGAAAGATTTGAATCGTGAGTAGTCTAGATGTTTGAATTTACATAGAATTATTATTAGCTAACCAAATTCTACTAAAGGTTCACATAAATGTCCAAAAATATCACTATGTTGGTCAAATTTTTTTTTTAATGATATCTCTATCCATGATTTTTAACAACTACTTTTAATACAAAACATACACATTTTTTCTAACAAAATTTTAAAAAGTACTACAACAATATTTAAAAAAAAAAAAACCAACGAAATACCATCAAAAGGGAGCTATTAATTTTTTTATAAGAATTTATCTTGTATGTCTCGTTTGATTGAGGGCCGGAGGTTGGTTAAATTCATGTGGCAAACTCGTTGATAAAATTTATAAAAATATTTTGTGGCAACAATGTGTAATTACATGTGAAAGAGCACATATAATACAAATTCTTCAACAGGGCGTAACAGTTATTACAAGAAAATTAAACGTTTGATTTTTGTTATCATTTTTATCAATGATTTTCTATCCCATAGTTTTCGTCTAAACACCTTGCATGTAATGTGTGCGTATATAATATATAGGTGAAATTAGCCCCTTCATAGGTTGCTTACTTAAGTATTTTGTTTATTATTAATCCTTCCAATTACTTCAGTCGGACATGCTTCATTTTTCTTAATCATGTCTACTAACCTACATATGACCTATTTTTACGTGTTACCCTCAATAAGAGGAGCACATGTTATCCTAAAAATATATCATAATTATAAATATTTTGATGCTAGAAGAGTGATTTAGAATTAAGAAAACTACGAAAACTACAACAACAAAAAAAATCAGATATCTTTGAAAATTTTTCATTCCAACAAGTTTAATGGCCAAAGCCCATAATTTACTCTTTAATACTTTTACTTTACAAAGCAGGAATTTGAAGCTTGGTTTGCTTAATTTATCCGGCTTGTGTCTTCTATTATAATTTTTGGTATTACTCTAATATTACACTACTGAAGAGTAATATGTATATTCCCATTAATTATGTTTAAAAAGAGGGACATGTGTTGCTCTTTTTAGATAGTGTAATACGAGGCTATACCGTAAAATGTAATACAAGACTCAATGCCAATTTTTTTTTCCCTTATCCTTAGAAGCAAATTTCATTTCTCAATATTTGGACCATCATATTTCACGTATTTATGGAATGAAATGTGTAATTTGAATTTTATTGATAATTATAAAAAGGATTATTTGTTACTTATTAATGTATGTAACATGACTTCACACCTGTTAACGGTAAAAGAAGATCCATTACTTTTGATAACTAAGCTAATATTTCTAATCCAAGTTTGTTTCATAAAAAATGTTCTAGTTTCTCCAAAAATTAATAAATTGTAAACTAATGTTATTAATTTTTTTTAAATTTAAATCCGGTAATTCCGAGTTGCTAGCCACTAGAGAAGAATCCAGTGCGTCATAAAGCTTTCCACTACGAAAAGAATCCAGCTGAATGGCCAAAAACGAATGGCATCTAGTGCGTCATGAAGCTTCGTCCGGTTCAAATTTCCTGTTCCCAAAAATCTTTTGCTCCGCTTTTATATAAATACCACGTGTATTAATTTATAAACATATTTATTAAAATAATCTGTAATATCTGTAAATTTTTTAAAATATCATGATTTAATACACATAGTAATCGTATAAAATTTTTTTAAAATATCATAATTTAATAAACGTAGCAATCGTATAAGAGCGAGACATAGAGTACAAAGGTCCTCGGAGATAAAAAGGATTGGAAACGGAACGTCGCTACGAAAAGAATGCAATGCGTCGTAGGAATTAGATTCCTGGAACCATAGTACTAGATTTCATTTCTGATCACTTAACTTTTTTCGAAATGCCACTGAAAACGCAAGATAAAGGACAAAGTTGGTACGAGGCGAGATAAAGTTGGTTGGCACGAAAAAGCGATGTTTTGAGAACTATCATTTCAAAGCAGCTATCATCGTTTAGTTGGGAACGATAAAAAAAAAATAGGGGAAAAAAGAAGTTATAAAAGTGAAAAAACGATTGGGAACTGCTATGTGGATGCCATGAGATTGTGAAAAAACCTAGGACCTAAGAGACAAAGAAAATAATGTGTAAAATCATTAGTTTGTTTTCTACGCTTATATATCTTTTTGATATTATCCAATCAATAAACAAAATTACGAGAAATTTTTGATAAATCTGTTTTTCTTTGTTAACTAATGTTTGTATTTGTGGCATTATTGTAATGTTACAATTATATGCATAAGCAATTTGTATAATGATAAATTATATACTTTTAGGATTCAACGAGCTATTTGAAGTTGAAAATAGTTGGAAGACCAAAATGTTAATGATATAATTAAATAGATAAATTTTTACCTTCTCCTAAGTAATAATGAAATATCAAATTGTTAATGCTCACTTGGAAATGAAAAGCAATAATAAAATTTCAAATTTTTAACGCTTGCTGGAACATGAATGAGCTGCGAGAAAATAGAAATTACACACGAGCTTATCTTGTGAAAATTATAAAATACAATTTAATTTAGAATTGAAATAAAAGAAGAATGACAAAGTTTTGAAGTTGTTACATTTCTTTAGTTCTTCTTCCATGATATAGTCTTCCAAATATTCACAAGGTAAATTAAATTGGCCAATCAAAAATTTGATCCTTCACTTAGAATAAATTTGTAAGACCTATAATAGTACGATCTCCTTTAAATCAGTAAAGCAAATAATCTTCTCAAGTCTTCCTTTGTAAGCAATTGCAATGATTTCAGAACCCAACTTGGCCTGAGAACCGATCATCTACTCAGTTTTTTGGTTGACTAGTTTTTTATTTTTAGAAAAAAAATAAATAACATAATATTTCATTTTAAATTATGAAGATAAACAACAAAAACCTCAATCTTTATTAAATAAATGTGATTTTATATTTTCAACTTTAATTTATACATTTGACGTGCATTAAAGTGTTAAAATTAGTAAAAAGAAAAGGTATAGTCCTCGGTCCTCCGAGTGAGTATTGCGTGCACCACGCGCGCCACGTGACGTGCCACGTGGTGCACTAGAACCAATCATACATCGCCAAATAATACAAGGTATGACCTACCATGGCGATATGTGATTGGTTTTAGTACACCACGTGACAATGCACGTGGTGTATTGTATACTTTTCCTCGGTCCTCCTCCAGTAAAGTCGTTTTCTTTCGTACGACTTGTTATGGTCCATATGACTCCTACCGTAGCCTTCACAAGTCCATTAAAGTCAAATTCTTTTCACATTGTTTGCTTCTACGAGAATTGTCATCTACAAGACTCATAAAGTAGTCTACACAAGTCTATTAAAGTCAAATTCTTTTCACATTGTATGCTCCTGTGAGAATTGTTATATAAGTGAGCAAGTATGTCAAAAATAAATCAATAACTATATAATAGAGCTTCACATCACTTCAACAACAACAACTAAGCTTTTATGCCACTAAATGGAGTCGGTTGAATGAATCATATGCCGCCATTGTGCTCCATCAAAACCTTATATGTTACGCTGGCTGTCAATCTATCACAACTCTCCTCTTTATTCAAGCTTGGGACCGATAGTGTTACCATAACACCGGGGGAATTAGAGCTTCACATCACTTAATTATGAAAAAAACATCCCGAATCAATCATTGTGACTTTGTTGAAGTGAACTTGATTTGCATTTATCCTTCTCCTAGTTTGTTGTTGGTCTTAATTCTTAACAACATAAACATTGTTCTCTACGTCAGTTGTGTCAAAGTCGATATTGCATTGGAAAATTGCTCTTTTTTTTTTTTTGGGTCTTAATTTGGCATATTTACAGCTGATTGCGTGAATTGAAACTAAAATATTTTTATGCTAATTAGGCTACCATTCTCATATTTTTACATACTTTATTATTAATGGACTGTGTATTGCAACGAATACTCCCTATTTTTAGGAAGGGCGACCCCTTACGGACGTATAATTACTCTAACTCGTTTGATAATTTGAAAATGATTGCTGAAATAATTGAAGACATTTTAGGGGACTTTTTTTTATTTAATTATGTCTCTCTCAGAATCCATGTGCAGAGGGAGCAAACCCGCACCTGTTTGAACTGATTTCACCAAATTCAACTTTCCTTTGTGCGCGTTAACTCACATTATTTCTTAGTTCATTACAAGTCAACTAAAAGGTTAAATACATAGTTCATTACAAGTCAACTAAAAGGTTAGATACAATAAGAAGATGAAAACATTGTGTTTTTTAAATGTGGGAAAAGAGTCTTTTAAAATACTTTATATTACAACAATATTCACATACAGGTACACACTAATGATATGGAATTCCCCCATGTTTTGGCTGAAAAGCTACGTAATAACCACAGTACTCTCTGAACTTCTGAAGCTAAAATTCTGGAAATGATGATTGAAAGTATATGAAATTTATTAAGGATATGGTATACACTTTACATACAATTACACGCGCTAGTGATCCAGTAGGAATGGTATTTGTCTCATATCAGGTTCCGTTTACCTGGACAAGTGCCTGAATCATTTGGCAATTTTTTTCTTGATATCTGATCGAGTGGATAACCCCTTTGAGCGGGACTAATATATATATTTTTACCAAACCTACATTATTACCATGGGAAAGAAAATTTAGTGTTAGTGATATTCCAACCTTGACTTTTGGGTTAGCTCTATCCGCTCGACCATTTATTCGTTTCCGGAACTAATATTGAACAACAAGAAACTCGTACTAAAATCTGAAACTGAACATCTAACCAGTGATCCGACAAAAGAAAATTTAAAAAAAAAAATCAGCATCAAAACCCCTGTAAAATTACATGACACGTCCAGTGTCAGTGAAAGTTCAGAGTAATAGCAGCTAAGCAGGAGCCTCTTCTTTGCCATTACGGAAGCCTTTCTTGAAAAGCATTAAAATTCAATCTACAATATTGATGAGGGGTTCCTCCAAAATAACGCCTGAAATGACTACAAAATCAAAAGTTAAAAAATGAAGATTAGTGTTAATTGAAGACCATACTCGTGTAAACAACATCCAATCTTGGCAAAAATTCGAAGCATGCGACTATCATAAATTTGAGTCCTAATGACAAAAATTCTAAGTGACTTTCATAAATTTCAATCTTAGATTGAAGTGCGTCTCTGTAGCATTCAGTTTGAAGTATTCTAAACATGTTGTCCCAAAGCAACTCGTTACTTTTACTTTTTCGTGTTTCTGGAGAATAGTAAGTAGTGTATAAAAATATGGGGGAAAAAGTGTGGGTAAAGCCACTTAATGCATCTAAAAAGAAAAAATTGCTGAAAATCTGAAGACTAAGGTGCCGTTTGGTAAAACTGAAACCTGAAATCTGAAGTCTGAAGTCTGAAATTTAAGTGCTGAAAGTATTAAGTTGCTGAATTAATAAAGTTTAGCTTGTTTGATAACTAACTGAACATATGCACTGAATTTAAATATTTTCCTCATAAATATAATTATTTTATCTTAAAATTTTAAAATAATTTATTAATAATGTATATGAGAAGGCAAGATATTGTTAGAGGATAAGTGTATTTATGTGTGAGAGAGAAAGTATGTATATATATATGTAAAAATGTATGTAAGTATGTGCATGTGTATATGAGAGATAGAAAGTGTATATGTGAAAGTATGCGTGTGTATATGTGTGTGTAAAAGTGTATGTGCAAGAAAGTATGTACAAGAAAGTATGTACATGTGTGTAAGAGAAACTGTGAGGAGAGAGAGAGAGAGAGAGAGAGAGTATGTGTGTGTATGTGTGAGAGAGAGAGGGAGGGAGGGAGGGAGGGAGAGAGAATATGTGTATTTGTGTGAAAATGTATGTGTGTGTTGCGTGTGTGCATGCGTGCTTGTGTGTGTGTGTGAGAAAGAGAAAGATTGCGCATGTGATAAAGAGTATGTATATGTGTGCGCATAGGTGAGTGTGTGTATGTGTGTGTGTAATAGGGGAAGAGGAAGAGTATCAAAATTCAGCAAATTAAGTGAAAATTTTTCACTTAAAATTTTGTATACAAATTAAATAAGTGCTTAATATATTAAGTGATAAAGGAATTTCGTTATCAAACGCACTGAATTCAAAAAGCTCTTAATACATTAATTTTCAGTATTAAGTGGTGTTATCAAACACCCCCTAAGTAAAAAAATCAGAAGGAGAGATTCCACTCTAATTATTGACACCATAACAACAAAAATGGGCAATCTAAAACAATTGACCAAGCCACCTATCTTTTTCCAGTTTATACAATTTCAAGCATTAAGAATTCATTAACCAAGAAATAATTTTAAAAAGCTAATAGATTAGCAATTAATCATGACATCAAGTATTGCAAGATTAGAATTCACATGATCACAGGCATACCTTCTCACCAAAACCAAAAAGAAAAGGGGAAAAAGCTCAGAAGTCCAACCCAAAAAAAAAATGGGAATACACTGCAAACAAAAGGAGGACAGCATTCAAGACCATAACAAACAAGTAAACAGAATCGATTACCATAAGCAGCAGCTTATTGCTTCTTGTCAATCTCTTACGTTTCTCAGAGACCAAGGGAGATGCCTTTAATATCCGCATTACCGCGCCACCATTAGCACCCATTAACTCATTGACAATTTCAGATTCCAGGTCCTTGTTAACCCGGTTCTGAACAACAAACAATATATGCAAAGCCATGCCATCAATTCGTCTCTTCAACACAATTTTCAGGTTTGCAGTTAACCTCATTTTCAAATCAAAATCCTGTTGCACAACCAGATGATGTTTGCTTAGGTGCGCCACCTCAATGTTTCCTATTCGTTAGACGTTATGTTTGAAGGTATGGAATGATAATTAATCATTGCCATGAAGTGTCCTTGTTTTGTTTTGCTAAGATACTCAATATTACAAGTGTAGCAGAAATTTTCTCCATTTCTAAGATCGCATTACCCAATCAACTGGCTAACCCTTCCTTTTTACTATTAGATTCTCTGATGCTTCATCATCACACGGATTAACATGTTTTCAATATAGTTCCATATCTTCTTATCTACCAATTTAACCAGAGTTGTGGAAATTGTTTTTATTTTTTCTGTAGCCGCTAGAAACGCAGAGCCAGGGAGGAAATTGGGTAAGGTGACACCTTTTGATTCTTTTGGGATGCCAATTTCTTCCAGTAAAAACTTCTGCTTTGGTTTAGTTGTCACATTTGTGGAATGTAGTTGGACAGAGTACTGATTCAGCATCTCGGCCAACCTAGCAGTAAAATACATCTCCTTTTCATCTGGGTACTCATCGAACTCCTTCTAATAAAAATTTTCTCCAGTGAAGCTTTGGCTGAAGACATAATACGCATAAAAGTACGTCACAGCTTCAGGAAGCGAGGACAATTTCTGTGGCAAGTTTTGGACCTCTGCCATATATGCAGCAATTTTTTCATTGATCTTCCTGATGATACCCGGCAAGCATTTTGAGATTACAGCTGCTTGAATTTGAACCAGCTTCTGGGCCAAAATCGGAATGCCAATTATAGTCTTACCAATCTTTGAAAGCAAAGGATGAGTTCGAATCAAAGAGTATCGCTTCTGCTGTTCAAACATTCTCATACGATTCATTATCGATACAATTTTTAACATAAACATAGTCAAGTCCAATGTTCAAATTATCAGCAGTTACCTTCTCAAGTAGACCTGCTGGGCTTGTCTATCTTCGTGACTACTGCTAGAGTCCTTTCGCCTGTTTTGTCTGACTTTTAGGGACATCCGAAGGGATTCACAAGTAGAAATATCAACCGTAGCAGAAAAAACATTCAGTATAATGTTCTCGACTGGTGTTGAGTACTCCTTAATAATTCCTGATATCTGCCCATTTATATTTTCGGGTTGGCCATGAACAGTAACTCTTAGTGTTACCATGTAAATCAACAATATTTAGATCCGGTGCACCTTCTTTTTCACACGCGATTATTAGATATTGCCTTGATTTGTCCTTCAATCTCATCAGTAGCCTGCCAAATGGCTTCAGGAACATGGCCCTCGTCAGTCAAGACTTCTTTTCCATTGTACTCTAGGCTAAGTTTTGGCTGAGGATTGACTTTTAAGCCTCATAATCAATGGAACCCTGATGCACACTCCTTGCCTTCTTGGAAGGCTAATGCCTGCTAATGATTCCAAAACACTGGACTTTCCTGATGACTGACTGATCTCCAACCACAACAATTGTGGGAAGTTGGATTCCTTCTTGCATGATTTTACGGTTTCTATGTTTGTCTATACAGTTGGTCGGATGCGGCTCATTACAAGATGAAGTGATTGGTGGAGGATGGACTATGAATGGCTTTTCATCAACTGTTGCGTTCACTTTTCTTCTCTTTCATATTTGACCATCCATGTCACTTGATGTTGGGAGATGATTGATTTACCAAAATATTTGGTGTAACATGAATTAGTAATGTAGCAATTCAAAAATATTTGAAAAATTTGTTATAGTTTGGAAAAACTTGGAAAATGGAAGAATATCAAATCCTCCCTGAATTTTATCCTAGTTATCTGTCTCCTGATTTGCAGTTTTCTAGCACCCGTATTTCCTTGTACTAGTGCAAGTTATGCTGGACTGCAATTTAGTTTTGGTAACTTTTCGAATTCTTTCAATTTCCTCAATTTTAGCATCCACTCTTTAACATCTTCTCGTAATATTTCTTTTTCTCCAATTTTTTTTTTTAAAGTTTTGATATGTAGGCGTGTAGATTGAAAAACAATGCATAGAAATAAGATATATCTCTTCGAATCAAATTTTAGGAATTTTCTTTTCTTTTTTAATCAGTCGGAATACTATTTATTAAAATTCTCATAACCTATAGAAAAGAAAAGCACAAATTACTATTCTTGAAGAGGAATAACACACTTTAGAAATACGATTATAGATAGTATTTATTCAATATGTCATGCTGCTTTTATTTGATTTTTTTTTCCTTTTGAGGTTTGCTGTGTCTTAATGTTGATATATTTAGTGCACAAAATTTATTTTTGAGGTAAAGTAAGATAGAAGACTTAAAGTCATAATTCTGAAATTTGATAAGTGCCAATTTCAAAGCATTTACTTGAAAACTGAGACAAGTCATTAGAAGGAACAATTTAACATAATTAAAAGTGTTGTTTTTGTTCCTGTCCTTTTCTTTATTTTGTCGAATATGGGAAAAAGAGAAAAAGAATAGAGAAGTAAAATTTCAGTAATAAAGTTGGGATCTGATGTAGCAAATCAATACATTAGCTTCCATCTTTTCCCTACTAAATACAATTATGTTTAATTGGCATCTGTCAAAGAAACTAGGGCTGCGTTTGTTTATTGTGTTTCTAAAAACCATATTTTTTAAAAATTTTAAACACGTTTTTCAATTAATTTTTGATCTCACAAATACATTTATCGAAAAAAAATTTTAAAATTATTACAATAATATTTCTTAAAAAATACCCCAAAACACAATCACATGTCTATTTAGAATTTCGTCTATTTAGAATTTCCCCATGGGCCACGGGGAGGATAGAACAGCTCAATTGGACCCATGCCGCTAGTGCCACTGCATCATTTTTGGGAATAAGCCAAAAAGTATTGGTTAAATTTTTAGTTGTGTCGGACCATTAGCTAGCAGACACTTGAGATTTCAGCAAATGCCACTCAAAAAGCTGAATTCATATGATTGGCTCATCCTTCAAACTCAACATTCACTCCAGCCTGTTTCTGATCTGTCAGCTCTTCTATCAAAAGGGCAGGTTGTTACCCTTCCATTGATTTCTTCTTTCTTTTTCCTGTATAAAGAAAAAATAATTAATCCAACCAACAACAGCTCAATCATGAGATTCACCCCACATCTTTAATAGATATTGCTCACACTTGGTACAACTTCCATTGGCAAATAAATCAAAACTAGCCCTCTTAATCTTGGGTCCCATTGTCAACGAGGGCCCTCCTTGTTTGAGGTTGTGCCTATATTCAACTGCCACTTGTTCAAAAACTTCAACATCAAACATGCTCAACTTCAACTTTGGGTTCATCTGGTCTCTAACATATGCAAATGCCAATTGGTCCCTTGGGTTGAATGCTTCCAATTCATTAAATAGAAGGCAGGAGAACAAGTTTGTTACCATACTATGTTTCCTGATAATAAGAGCAGTGTCTGGTACATCTGCAAAAGAGAAAAAATCATTAACAAAATTGTACATTTTTCCCTAGCAAGTTGAACAACTGCCGGAATAATTGAAAAGCAACACTTGTGACTTGTCTACAATCCAGCAACCAAAAAAGGCAGTAAGACGGCGGGGATGGTATGTAGGAGAATGAAAAGGTAATAAAGCCGGAAAGAAGTATAAATAAAGCACCGCAAATACAGTTAGGAAGTATTGTGGCTCTAATAATTTCACATCATAACTTTTGTTTTGAGTAATACTATTTGTCTCAATAATCGAAAAGATTTTGGTGAAATTGGGATTACATGACTTCCTCGTATACCTCAATGTTCAAAATTTCTGATCATCTTAAGAGCTGTACTCAATGAACATGCACTTACTCTACCTTCCCTTCATCGTTCTTTTCCCTCCTTAGAAAAGAAGTTTCAGATACAATTGAGGTAACAAATGTAGTGTAAGCGAAGACTTGTTTCATCATTCAACATTTGTCAATTCAAACTACCAAACAGTCTTCTCTATGAACAAGTTCATAGATTATGTCTAATGAGAAATTGACTCAACAAGCTCATATATGGGGATATGTTGCCTTCACCGTCAAAATTAGCATTAAATTTGTAAGAAAAGTAATAAATATGGTTATGAAGTACTCAATTTTTATGTATCATTAACCACCACCACATATGGCCTACTCTTATAAAATTATTCAAATTGTGAAGCTTCTTGGTATGGTATAATGGCATTACTCGGGGAAGGAATAGGTAGCCTGCCTCAGATGGAGATTCACTTTCTTGACCTGGAGACGAGAATCTTCACACAGATCGAATAGAGTTCGCATAATTAAAGATTACCCTAGAAGAAGCAACATGCACGAAAGTAACACATGCACTTTTTTATTGTAATTTTGTCTACATCAATCCAAAAGAAAGTATTCTTCCCAAAGAAACTTTAATGATGGTCCACGTCTATTTTACGTTTTCCAGAATATAACCATGATTTCGGGCCTTTGATTTAGGGCCTTTGCTAGACAATCTTCCAATGCAAAAGACACATAGTATCAAATGCGAAATCATTGCATAAATCATTCTAATTAGCACTTGATCTAAGGCCAATGTGGGATTTAGTGCCTGATTGATGTATGTGATTTGAAACTTTTATTCTATTAAGCTTTTATTTGCATCTATTATGAAGTTCTAAGTTTTGTGCACAAACAAAACACTTAATTAATTTCCTACCTACCCACCCTATGAATTCCTTCCCCAGTAAATACATGGTACTAGTTTTTATATCTATCAAGCACACCTAATATATTCTCAATTTGCACAGTTCATGCACCTAAAGGAGCTAATATTATAGCAAATCACTTTCCGCCAAGTTGTTCGTCAAACCTTACAGAACAGCAATCAAGCAAACAATAAACCAATCTCTTTTTCTCTCATTTTGCTAGATATGTTCAAAATATATTACCTTCTTACCACGCCTTCTTTTTTTCTTTTTTTGGGGGGTATTTGGGGATGGGGAGGTTGTAACTTACTAGCTTGTAATCCACTTTCAACAATTTTAACTCATATTTTATCTTCTTTATGTAAGCAGCCATGAGAATGTGTTGAATACCTGAAGGATAAGGCTTTTTTGGGGTCCATGGTTCCAAGCCATTCTCACAATACGTCTCCATTTGTGTCTTCAATGTATCAACATCCCACCACTTCTTCCACCTTGCAGTTGCCATAGCTTCCTCCATAGTATGAACAAAGAATGGATGCTTCGCAATCGCCATATCAACATCCTCCTTAATCACAAGTGAGTGAATCAATAACAGTGGATCAACCACGAGTTGCATTTTTGCATCAATCCAAATACTATATTTCGAATTGGGGAAAAGCCTATGAACTAAGTACTTAAAAATCACTCCATTCATTGCTGCATTTTCATATAACTCCTCACTTGCTACCTTCACAATCCTCCACACACCAATCTTATGTTCACTAGCTTTTCTTGAAATTAGATTGTGATATTCAATTCTGTTGAGAGTCACTTCATCTACAAACATGAAAAAACATACAGAGTCCCGTGTCTTGGCCCCTAGGCCTCTTGGCTGCCTAATTTTGTCATGGTCACCAAATATAGCTGACACTACCACAACTCCGTCACATCTGTCCATGATCACTTGATCTGAAAATCCATCCAACAATAACATCCAAAAAAACATAGTATCAGTAACATTTTTTTTAGCCAAATTCATTCAAGAACAAATTTCGGCCTTCTCTATGTACTACTAACAAAAAAAACTAACCATAGAATTTGATTGGGATTCTTTGAAAGAATCCACAAGGGATTTCAGTCCCATCGTCACGATGATCAAAAAAGGAAAATCTTTTCTGAGTGCTGAAATTGCCTCCAAAACTTTGAGCTTTCCTCTGCACATAATTCAGAGTCCGGGATCCTAATGCATTTGAATTCCTACACAATTCTTGTATTTCCTCCGAAACAGCTGTATAATCTGGATTCAAAAACAAAACCCTTTATCCAACGGCAACCATAATTGAATCAAGAATCAAAGAATCATAATTCTGTTATGTCAAAATCGACGGAGACATGTACAAGTACCTGAGAAGTAAACAGGGGAATCACACGAGGAACGAAGGGTTGGAACGGCATACTTATGTTCTCCATAAGAAGAAGGGTAAGAGAAGAGAGAATATTGAATAGGATCAAAAGGGGATGATCTGAAGAGGCATTTGGTGGTGGAGAGAGAGGTGTAGAGAGCCAAGGACAGAGAGGTGAACAGGTAGAAGAGGGAGAAACAGAGGAGCTTTGAGTGGAAGAGAAGTGGCTTGGAAGTTTTCAAAGATATTGCCATTTGAGCCATAGCCATAATAATTTGCCACCAATAGCAAGTATTGATGATATCAAACAAGTCAATTCCACACTTATGCTTTGTCTATCCTAACTATTTTAATGAGCAAAACAATACTATTAACAATTTTACTTTAACTAGCTTTGTTCTTATGTATGTAATACATGGGATATACATGCACTAAATAATAAAAATTTAAAGCAAAAAGTAATGAGATTTCACAAAATTCATTGTGTGAGAGAGAGATTTATGTGGTAAAAGTATGTTACAATAATAGTGATAAAAAAAAAACAACAATAGTAACAATGACAAGAAAGGATTATTCATGGAAAAAAAAATGATAAGAAATGAAAATTAGTAAGAGAGTGATTCTAGAAATATATGGCTGGTGTTAAACTTTTAATTTTCCAAATTAATAAGATGAATAATGGAAGGTAATAAGCTATTTAAATAAAGATGAAATTGTAATTGAGAAATTTTATAAAGTATTTAAAATATTGTAATAATGTAAAATGGATGTGCATGTATTACCCCATATATTTTTGGCATTTTCTAATTTTGAAAAATAAGGCAAGAAAGACAAATTTTGGCATTGTAATTTTTAAAAATTAGATAAGACTTGTATCTAGACAGCATGATTTAATAATCCAAAACATCAAAGAAAAAAACATTAGTTTCTAGAACATAAATTTCACACAGTACAAATTCATCACAAATTAATAAGATAAGTACGTAAGCACATTAAAACAATACAAATTTAATAATCAACGTATAATATCAAAAGAAACCAGTGGAATAATATGATATTGGCTATCCATTCTATTTTATTTGTTTTCAAAGTATTATCCTTATAAACTACAGATAGAATGAAAAGGTAACATGTTATTTATTGTGTTAGTATCATCATTCTTAATCTTATATTACAATATAATTTACAAACTAAAGAATTTCTATCTTATAAGGGGAAAATATAGAATTATTTTTACTTCTAGGAAGTCTTATTATAACTTATTTCTATTTTCGCACAATATTTGAGTATCGCTATTTATCTCACCCATAATTTAACTATTTTCCCCTCATATGTGAAGATTGACACAAATAAGCAAATCAAGTCCTTAAATTCTGGAAATTAGGGTTTCTAAACTTTAAATTTAGAATTCAACTATTCTAATAATAAAGAGTAAATGCTTCAAACAAAATTGTAAATTTAAAAATCTTTATTAAAATATGGATTTTATTTTTGATAGATTTATGTAGATGGGGCTCACATCAAATATATTAAATAAGTAAAAAAAAAAAAAGAATAAAGTGACACATGGCAACATAATGCAATTTATATCTAAGCTTCCCCTTAATATATAATATAGACTTTAAAATAAATAATTTAAAAGAGGAAAGAAGGAAAAGTTGTTAAGTTGGCGGTAACTTAAAAGCACCAAGCTTGAGTAATCAAAATCAAAATCATTGATTGGGATTTTTTTTTAATTTCTTTTTCTAAGCTAAAGAAGATTATCTTTTAAAAGGAATATAAGCTATAAATTTATAACTACAAATATTTACGTATTGATACCCTAAATTATTTCATACAAACAAGATTTTAATTTATAACGTGTACAAAAATATTTCTCAAAATTTTATAAAATTTACATTGCATTTATCTATACTGACTAGTGTTAGTAAAATATGATAAACAAATATAAACTAATTCATGCAAGATAGAGTTCCACTTATCAGTTATCGATATAGTACATACATGAAGCATTTCACAATTGAACCTATTTTGGATCTAAAGAAACGCCTTCGTACATATTTTGTTAGTGAATGATGAATATTCTTTTTCTTGAGCCCAAATTCATCCAAAAAACTCAAAAAATTGAAGCATCCCAACATGTCCTAATATCTCAGATCGTGCTTGAGGTTATATAAGGCTTCAGCTGCCCAGTGAAAATGAAACATTGAGTTTTCAGACGTTGGTCCAAAAACGTTTCTTGGCCTAGTCCAGTTCAATCACTTGCCCCCACTTTTTTTTTTTTTTTTTTTAAAAAAAGCCTAGACAAGTTCTTTGATAATGAGCATTACATGAGCTTCAAAAATCACAAGCTCTATAACATGATTAATTCCCCAAAAAAGAAAATGAAAATCAACTAAAAAAATCAAATATTTTTGCTGTCCTCTAATAGAGGCTAAATATTATACACCTCCGCCGTGACATGGTCTAGGTAAATTCTAATTTTTTGTAGATGCAGAAACGATCAATATATGCTCAAATATATGGAAGTAAACACAATAAATATAAATCAAGTTCCCATGGTTGAGAGGGTATTTTCAGTTTTTTAAAGTATTTTCAAATTTACAAAATTAAGGATACGTTTTCATGAAAAATATTGTCAAAACATAAACCCAGTCACCCTTTTCTTTTTTTCTTTCCGAAGATTTGATTGAGTTGGTTATTGGTTTAATGGTTTTCTGGAGTTCTCTTTATAATAATTCCCGATGATAGCTTCCATTTTGTCATTAGGGTGAGAGGAAAGAGAAGGAATTTTGATTAATCACTTTATAGTTGGGGGAGGACTGGTGGGGAGTTTTCGTTTTTGAAGCTTTTATTATCTTAGCTTCTTGCTAGTTATAGTAAATACTCGCATAAACATCTTCTCCCCACCACCAATCTATCCATCTATATCTACACAGTTATCATATCATGCTATCATCTAAGCTATTTCTATCTATTATGTAAGCATATTATGTCGACCAAAAAAAAAAAAAATGAAGGCATATCTTTTTAGAGCCTCAATGGGAGAAGTTGAAAACGTTCAACAACTAACAACCAAAGATATAGTAAATTTTCTACAGCTTAAAGCCAAAAAAAAAAAAAAAAAAAAGAACTTTGAATTTTATAGCCATTTCAACTTCTCACATCACACTTATTCAGGCATATCATAAAACGTTTATAGATGAAGTAGTTGAGAAAGGTAGAAAAAGTACTAAAATTATGTGTTAATTGAATTTATTTGTCGCTATAATAATCTCCTCCTCAATGTTAACTCCTTTAAATCATCTGCCGAAGTTTGGCACGCTACTTTTTATTACACTATCTAGTTCAAAATCTATATATTTTCCCTTTTGCATTTCAATTAAGCAGTTTGTAAGTACGTGTGTATGTGTTCTTTTAACGGGAGAAGGAGTAGAAGATGTAAAGATGTTTGAAAAGAGGTAAAATTTCTCCATCATAAATGTCATTACGTATTTAGACACAACAATAAACAACTTCACATGTTCTCGACACGTTTTAAGTCATTGTGTCTCGACAAATATTTTCACAAAGTTTTACTTAGAAAATATTTTTCCGAAAACATGATTATTTTGGTTTAAAACTCAAATTTGATTGAAATATATTGCTATGACATTTTTGGATCAAAAGTTGTAGATTATCTGGAGGATTAAATTCTAGATGTGATTTCATTTGAATGAATTTAGAATGTCAAAATTACTTGGAAAAAATACAAATAAATTTGAAAATCCTAAAATAAACTGAATTAAGAATAGATAGTTATAATATCCACTGCCAAGAAATTCTACGAGACATTGAGCAGCTTCAACTTACCAGAATTTTGAGTGATAGAAATGTAAATAATTTGTAGTTAAGTACCTAACATGTTGTCTTAGATAAAAAAAGAAGCGGATTTTTGCATCAAGAGAAATTTTCAGGGAAAAATAAAGGAGAAAATAGGGTAAAAGAGGAGTTAAAAGCGTGAAAGTCTAGATAGAGTTTACATAGAGAGTGTAACACTTTTTTACATTAAGAGAAATTTTCACTATAATAATTTATAGAGAAAAATAAAGGCGACAATAGGGTAAAAGAGGAGTTAAAGCATGACAGTCTAGATAGAGTTTACATGGAGAGTATGCGACGCTCCGAATGCAATGGAATAGGAACCCGATAGAATCACTCTGCCAATAGATGTTCAAGAAAAGTAACTGAGGATGTGCATTCATATAATGATTACTTTATGTTTTATTAGACCCTAGAGACTTTCAAGTGGGGATTTTGGACTATTTTACTTCTTAGGACAAATTGCTATGGTAGTTTCCTCGCATCTTCAAAACATTCAGTCCAAAGATAGCTTACATATTTAACGAAATATTGGACAATCTTTTTTTTTTTTTTTTTTGAAAACCTTAATTGGACAATCATTTTAAATCGCACCAAGTTGGTCCACAAGTAATTTATTATTCGTATTTTCAGTTCCAAAAGTGATGCCCATTCATACTGTCTCAAGTAAATTATTTTCCCAAAAGTTCCAATTGAATGGTTAAAATGAGTATTAAAATTGACAACGTAATCTTTATTTTGGATTGAGATATTCTTATCAAATGTTCCCGACATTTCTAGCTAATACATACAACCGCCATTAAGCGCAAAGGGATCCTAAGGATGCTAAAATAAGATGGAATGGCCCCACCACCAACCATGAAAAAGGTCATGCACATTGGATATAAGACATTACAGAATGATTAAGATATTCTTATCAAATGTTCCCGACATATCTAGCTAATACATACAACTGCCATTAAGCGTAACGGGATCCTGAGGAAAGCTAAAATGAGATGGAATTGCCCCAACACCAACCATGAAAAAGGTGATGCACACTGGATATATGACATTACAGAATGAGATTGTCTTTAGCATCAAGATTCAAGATAGCAGGCAGCCTAACTTGTCCAGAAAAGTGTGGAAGCAGATTCAGGGAAAAAAGGTAAGAATACAGTAATTCAAATAACTGGCTTGGTTCAAATTGCAATAAAAATTTTCAAGCACGGGCTCTATAATGTACCAAAGCACGAAAAGTGCAGAAAGAAGTCACTTTCTCTTATTTGATTTAACAGGAGGAATTTCACCATCATCATCTGAAGAGATTTCCTCTGGCTCATCAGGAACATCGTTTGGAACATTGTGTTTGGTTATATAGTCCTTCAGTATGCTCATGCTCTGCTCCTTCACAGAAACCAATTGCTTAGACAGCACTCCCTTGGAAGCATCAATAGAATATGTTTCTGATCCAAGTACAAGTTTAGCTTTAACCATTGGACTTGGAGATGGTAAATTCTGCAATTGATCTTCCATGTCGTATATCTGCCTGCATTAGTCGACAATTAGAGCACGGTATCTATCTGTGAATGTGAATATGTTCATATATTTCATATTCCATTGCTAGCGTGAATCAGTCTTCCCCCCTCTTGATATCAAAGCACAAATAAGAACTTTAAGAAGAAACAACTAAGGCCTTGAGCAATTCAGCAAGAAAAATATAATAACACAAATCCATAATGTAATTAAAATGCTTATTTAGATATAGTGACCTCAGAGATTCTAAGCTTCTTTAGCCAGTAAACAGAGAATCACATAAAGGGAGGGAAAGCACTCAGCAAAGACCATTAGGCAAAGGCATCTGGCAAGTACATGTGGGAAATAGTCATAAAAGACTATGTTTTCAGACTCAGACCGGACATCGAATCGACCGAGCTCAGGGGTCAAGGGTCAATGGGTTCAACCAAAGGTTGACTCAGGTTCGAACCGGATGACATCATAAATACACACACACACACACACACATTAGTGCTCAAGCCTCACGCATTTGCGTGAGGGTGCCCAATGGAAGGGCTGGAATTTTTGAAATATGTGTATAAAATTGTATTGCAATGGGGGAACAGAAATTATAAACTTGCTACAACAACAATTAGATGTGCTGAAAAATTCCAAAACCATGAAATGCATGATTCAACTCGCATAGATTAAAGTCGTCTTGAATGTATTCATCATCAACTTCATAAAAAAATTCATTTCTTCGCAAGTTTCAAAACCATGAAATGCACGATGTATTATCCTCATCAGAACCATTAGCATCTGATTTCTTACTGTCTATTTTAGATTCATCTGCCCAAAAATTACAATAAAAAAAAGATATCAAATGCACCAGGTACAGCCAAGTGCCACTACAAAGAGAGGCCGTGGAGGAGGAGGAGGAGAAGGGAGGGGTTCAGTATTGAGGCGGAGTAAGAGGATGAAAGGCTGGAATTACATATATTTACCAAGCTACGGGCGGAAATGGTTGTGGATTGTAACTGGAATTTGACGAAGTAAACAAACCCTTCTAAATAAAGGAAAATACTGGAAGAACGAAAGCAAAACAGTGCGGTCGTGGAAAGTTAAGAGCGAAGATGAGCCACATAAAAGGGACGCATAGCCCAATATCATCATAGTTACGTGCATTATTAACCATTCAGATTGAAGGGCGGGTACTAATATTGAAGGTTGATCTATTTCAGTTAAAACACCTAAAGTAGCAAAGCCTTGGGTAAAAACAGCACTTGAGCCGGTTATTGTTTTTCTTTTTTTTTAAATATGGAACTATATGAATAAGGAAGAAACTCCACGAAAGGAAAATTAATGATTCATATAAATCGCTTTGTGAGAAATGTCCCGACTATATCCAACGCGTAACTAATAATCCTATTAGACAGAAAAAAGTAACTATCATGCCACTTTTGGACGAATCATAAAGTTGTACAATTTCATCTACTAAAAAAAAGCTTATCAAATGAATTGTAATTACGATTGAAACGATTGAAAGGGAAATATGAGTTAATATATGTTCTAAGGTTGCAAATATCATAAAAAATTTATAAAACGAAAAGTCTCTTAAATGGAATAAGTAATTATGATTGCATAACAAGCATGCATAATTTGAAAAATTAAAAGTCATTTACTTGAGGAAACGGAACACACGTGCTTCCAGGAATATGAGCACTTCCAATTTGCTTTTGAGGCTCTGAGGCAACACCATCAAACCAAAATGAAAATGGAAGAAAAATCTCAGTAAAAATACAGTCTAAATAAGAAAATCACTTCTTGATACATATTCAAATGAAAGCATGCTGGCCTTTGCTCTACTATCAACAAGGAAACATATCTAATTGCCTTAAAGATCATCATAGAAAAAATTTCATTCTTTTCCGAAAGCATTTAGATGGGTACATCAAAATGTATCCAAAGGCGAAAATAGCAACTATAAATCAGTCCTGGCATGCTCTTTGATGCTACTGGATTAGGTTACAGGAAAAAGTCATATATCTGTTTCTCCTAAATCTTAACTGCCTTACTATAACTGTTATACCCGATATCTCCACCAACTTTCACTTCGATTTCACATAATGGCGTTCCTTTCCCCAAAGTCAGATTGTCTACAGGCATAAGTTGTCAAAACATGAAAGAACTACGCTGTCCTAAATAAACATAAAATGTTAATTGCGACATATGTTATTCGGACTCTTGAACTTGTTCTTGTGTACCCGTGGCAAAGACTATTAATCTGAAAACAAAAACAAAGTGTCATAATCGAACAGCACAATGAATCTTCAACATGCAACATGCAACATGTCCAAAGCAGTTGAACTTTTGGTGTGTTTCCACTTTTCTTGAGTCCGTAGCAAATTCACAAATCAAAATTAGTACAAAGCTTGGCTTGTGAAATCAACTTCACAGCATGTGAATTCAATGTAGGAAGGCAGTTAAAACTTAGAGCAAGTTAAGAAAAAGAGAAAGGAATTGCAGCAGGTCCAAAGAATTTATTCAAGTATATGGGACGCATACCGATTTAGGCTTTCAAAGCCTCTATTAAGTACACTTAGGAGTAGTCATTGACTCACACAAATAGAATAAAAGCGTAAACAAACGCACGGATCGATTTCAGTATGGCCTCCATCGAAGCCACAACACAGAAGAGCTGGGGAAAAAAAATTCGTCGAAATGTACCAGCAGAATGAATCTTCGGCATGCAACAGAGAAGCGAGGAATATAATGGAACAGCAACTGGACAAGCCAAAAAAAAAAAAAGGAAAAAGGTAATAGATACTAAGCGGAAACGCAGAGGATACCCGGCAGAACTCATCCAAAATCAGGACAGAGGAAACAAAATTCTCAATCAAACAAATCAATCTGTGTAAAATTTAAGAGCACAGAGAACAGACAAGAAGGGAAATATAGAATCGCATCAAAAAAAGAATCATACAACAACAAACAGTTAAAAATACTTGCAATCGAAACGGATCTAATAAATTTAAGAAAAACCCAGATTGAGGAACACAAACTCAGAAATCTGTAAGAAGTAAAACGTACAGCGAGATCGAACGAAGGAGGCACGTGATCTCCCAAGTCCGGTTTGTAATCTGCGGTCTAAAAATTGGGTAAATGAGGGATGGAGACGGGTTTTGTATTAAGTGGAGAACAAAACGGCCGATTCAAGTGAAGTCAGAGCCACATACGAAAGCTGATCTGCATAGCAACATGGTTGTCGAATATTTATTTTCTGTCCTTAAGTTTTTTCTGTATTTAGCTAATTGACGTATAATTATCGTTTTTTTTTATTGCTTTTGTTTGATAGTAGATTTTTTCCAAAAAAAAAAAATTATTTGGGGATTATTTGATCAAATTATTTGCTCAAGTCAAACTATTCATTAGTTTTTGACCGGTGAACAATTTTGGAGCAGACATGTGCAATTATAAAAAAGTCAAGAACGCTGGTTTACTCTTCAGTGTCCGACACCAATGCTTTGTTTTTTAAACTATCGAAATTGGTTGTCATGATTTTTTTAATTTTTTTGAACAAAATTTGTACAAATATTCTCTGCCTTTTAGCTACAATCATGTAAAAAGTATCCAAGTTGTTATGCACTTTTCAAACTTAGTCAAAAAAAAAAATCATTCCAAACACTTTTTCATTTTTTCAAAAAGTCAACAAATTATTATTCTAAATAATTCTCCAAATAATCATATCCAAATAGGCTCATATATGTTTTGTTTGGTCTTTTTTTAAAAAAAAAAAATTTTCGAACATACTCTTCAATTACCTTTTTATTTCACATGTAAATTTACTAAGTAGAATCTCTAAAATAGCTATAGCAATTTCAAGAAAGAAAAACAAAAAACAACTGTCCAAACTAAGTACATGGTTTTATTTGGTTGGTCTTGTTTTGAGTTTTTTTTTTTCAATATTTTGGTAATACTTTTTTAAACTTTTCTAGAAGGATACGTATGTGAAATAAGAAGTGATTATTTAAAAATAGTGGTTGTATTTGGATATAATTATTTGAAAATTTTTGAGAAAATTTTTTCAAAATGTGTTTGGTTAATTGAAAAATTATTTGGCCAAAAGTCAAGAAAACAACAGTGTTTTTTCTTTTTGAAGTTTCTTAGTGGTTGACGTGTCAATCCTTAATGAGGTTGTCTTGTTGTACACTTACATACAACTGCAATTCTAACGGAGACTGGTCAAGTGGCAAGCATTTGTCATCCTTGCTTGTTTTTTAAAAACTAGTCAAAGTGGTCCAATTCTGTCAGACACTCGTCAAGTAGCGAACGTCCGATGCCATTGCCCGATATTAAAAAATTATTCAAAAAGGAGGGGAAACTAAAGTCTGGAACTTCTTGTGGAAACTGAGGTTGAAACATAAAGTTAAGCATTTCATTTGGAAATGCTTAAACCATGCCTTACCAGTTAATGATTTGCTGTTTAGGAGAACCCAAAAAGGGGACCCTATATGCTGCAGATGTGGAGAGATGGAGGAAACCATAGAGCACCTACTTTTTGCCTGTAGGGAAGTGGAGATGATATGGAGAATAGCTCCTGTTAGATGGGAAGGATTAAAGGAGTATACAGCTGATATCTGGAAATGGTGGATTGAAGTAATCAAAGCAAGACAAAGAAAGGATGGACTACAACGTATAGAGTTCAAATGCTATCTAATGTGGCAGATCTGGAAAACTCGAAATTGGTGGCAATTCAGACAGGAAAAATCTGCTTGGTTACAAGTGGTGGAAAGAGCATTGGAGGAATGGAAGGAATTTGATTATGCTAATCAGACAAGAAGGATTTTGAACAAGAGGGGATCAAGTGGCCGGAAACAGGATGCTAGACAGCATCAGGACTCAGAGGTCACGTATATCAGGTTAGCAGCATCTATCAACAATACAAAAAAGAAAATTGGATATGGCATCATAGTTGAGGATTGGAGGGAAGAAATACATACTATGTGGGCACTGACTGATCACAAGGAAGGCTTGAAGAAGGATGCAGAGGCTTGAAGCTATTTCGATACGCACTCATACAGGCTAGAGCCGAAGGTTGGAACAAGATAGAGATTCTAAGCTCCTGCAGGAACATTATTGAGAAAATTTGGAGGAACAAGTGGAGTGATGTGAGTGCTGCTGTCATCCTTGAAGATATTAGAACCTTAATTACCTCATTCCAATCGTGCTCCTTTTGTTTGGTGGATAAGGAAGATAGTCATAAGATTAATAGGTTAGCTAGGTTTGTTGAAGACCTTTTGAAAGATATTGAATGGAAGGATTACCTTCCTTCTTGGATTCGATAGGATCCATGTATTCTTAGGGTAGTTGCCCTTACTGTATATACTTTTGTATAGTCATTAAAGCAATACAAATGACATATTTTGACAAAAAAAAAAAAAAAATTCGTCTGGATCTTTCAGTTAGATTTTCAGAACACAAATTTAATAAAAACTACTTGTTTTTGTCAGCAATGTTCAAAAAAGGTAAACAATAGAGTAAACTACTTTGTTTTCTTATAAAACAAACTTCATATCTTTTTACAATAATTATTCACTGTCCAAACAACTTTTTCAAAAAAAAATTTAAATTCAAACATTTTTTTCAGTTTTTTGAAAAGTCAACAAAAATCTTCTAAATAATTATTTGAATAATTCTCCCAAATAATCATATCCAAGCAGGCTTTAAAAAACATTCTATCCAAACATAGTGTATCTTTTAAGATACATTTATTGTTTTGCATTTTTATTTCAAACTAGTGGTTGAGCCTCACGCAAATGCATGAGGATGCCCAGTGAAGGCATGAAATTCTTGATATATGTGCATAATATTGTATTGCAATGCAAGCATAGGTTCAGCTGGGAGAAAAAGGGGGAGGAGTATATACGAGCATCATGAAGAAACAGCAGCATCTGTTTTAATTTTAGCTAGAGAGGAAATAAATTATGCATGTATCTTTATTTATTTATAAGTAGTCTGGCATACTTTATTTCTTCTCTAGCTGAAATTAAAACATATGCTGTTGTTTCTTCATGATACTCATACATACACCTCTCCCCTGCCCTTTTTCTCCCAGCTGAACCTATGCTTGCATTGCAATAAAATATTATGCACATATATCAAATATCTATGAAATCTCCATCTCCATTATTTTCTCAACAGAATGACAGGTTATTTTTGTGTGAAATTGGTCAATAATTAGTTATCTAAATCTGTCAATGAAAGAGTTTAGTTTAAGGTCTAAAACGTCATAAATTGAAGTTCTATGTGTAAATTAAAAATTGGCATAAAGTTTAGAGGTGCAAAGTGAAATTTTCCCAATAATTCAAGTTATTCTGCCATCGCGAGCCTCGACTCAGAAACATTCAGCAGTCCAGTAATGGCGAATCCAAAAATCCTTTCCCTCTCAAATCTCCTGCGTCGCTCCCGTCGTCCGCTCTCCAATTCTCTCTTCTTTGCCGTCCAGCCGAATTACCGCCACAACCACCATCATTTACTACGCCAAGTTTTTCCGCCGCCGCCGACTTCACCGGTGCGGCATCACATCCCTTATAATTTCCTCTTCACTCGTTTTCTTTCCACTAGTGAGTCGGTTAGCCATTTCAACAGTGACTCGTCGGGCCTCAGCCAGTCCGAGCTCGTCTCCGCCGTTAACTTCGCCGGAACTGGTGGCGATGGTGTGCATACTGGTGAGGAATCAATTCTTCCCGTGCAAGCATTGATTTCGTTGCTCGATAACTATCACGACTTATCTGGCTTCCCTTGGTAATTTCCGTTTTAATTTTGGTACAAAGTTCAAATTTTTGGTTGTCTGTGGTAGAAGTTATTACAGTAGAAATTGCTTATTAAAGTTACAGTTTTTATTCTTTGTTTTTAAAAATGAATTAAGATGTTGATTGTTGATTACTTTAGGTGGCTGGTGATCGCTTCATCAACATTGGCACTCAGACTTGCGTTATTTCCATTTGTTGTGCTGCAACTTCACAAGTTGAAGAGAATTGGAGAATTATTTCCCAAATGTGAGAGTTAATATCGCGTTTTTATATCCTAGTAGCTTAATTTTTTTTTAGTTTGTCATTTTGGACCTTTTCATTCAATTAGTGTGTGTTAATTTCAGGTCATACAAGGAAGAGAATGACATTTTGGAATAATATCTTTGATATAAGCTACAATTTTAAACAAGTCCCACTTTTTAAATTGAAGAAAGTAAGACAGTAATGTGAATTGGAGTAATCTTGCAAGAAGTTGTGTTCCAAAGACATAAGTGATGAAAGTAAATTTAAGGTCTAAAGAAAAAGATAGCTTAAAAAAGCTTCTGTACTAAATTTATGATTTTTAATCTGACTTTGTGATGCATTGTTTAAAGTGCCTCCTCCCTTGCCACCGCCTCTGTCAGGAAGGAGTTTCAAAGACCAACTTAGAATTTTCCAGAAAGAAAGGAATGCAGTTGGGTGCCCATCATTTTTGTGGTTTTTTGCATCTTTTGTTGTACAGGTGATGCTTCCTGTTCTTGCTCCTATGTGTTTTTCTTTGGTTTTCTTTGAGATTATGATTTTCTTTGCCTTTTGTTTTTTAACCCCCCGAGGAGAGGGGACTGTTCTTCGCTTTAATAGATGGTCTGAATATTGACTTCATGTTTACTCATTAACATGGGAAATGGCATTGGGATTTGTGAAGTGCACTTTAATATGCAGTTCAGCTATTGAGTCCAATGCAATGCCAGCTGAAGAGATAAAATTAGGCCTATGGTTTCAGAAAGCATTACATAATGTTGCATGATTATGTTCTGGATGAAATGTCAAATAGGCTTCTCATAAAACAAGTAGAGCTTCTGGATTTTCTACTTTCTTCATACTCTGATATGGAAGAATTTCCTGTAGTTTTGCTTTCAAGGAAATAATATTTGGACATGTACCTGTAATTAATCTTATTCCAGAAAATGATAAAAGACGAGAATATGGCACAAAGGAAAGATAGTAGTGAAACAGATGACTAAGTGTTTAATCTTTTCAGAGCAACTAATTTGAAAAAGTCTGCTTAAAATATCTGCAGCCACTGAATAGAACACGTAGAAGGTATAAATGATTCAATTCATGACAGATAAATTTAGGCATCAAATCAAGATTGCAGAAAAGATGGAACTGATTCCTTTCTTGAGACTGGGTCATTTTCCTGCATTTAGGTTTCTGATTTTTTTTGCAAGAGAAATTTTTGACACTGCCAGTGCCAGCGTGAATAAGTTACACAAAGCTACTCTATGTAGTGCTTTTGATTGACTTTAAGATGATATGCTGGTGTGTTATGTTTATGATTGACTTTAAGATGATATACTGGTGTGTTATGTTTATACTTTTTTTATGAAAAACTTATGATTTGGCTCAGTTTCTTTGCCTCATGATTTAATTTCAGGTTCCCTTATTTCTCTTATGGATCACGACTTTTCGTAGGATGTCACTGGATCATCACCCTGGTTTTGATTGTGTAAGTCATGCAGTACTTCTCGCTATATTGACACGTTATGTGATTCTCTCACTGTTAATTCTCAAGTGGACTATCTTCTTTGAAATATTGCTATTTATCAATTTGTTGTTGTTTAGATTCTGCTGTCATCTTGATCATTATGATAAATTCCTTCTTTGGAAAAAAAAAAAAAAAAAAAAAACAGGGCGGCACTTTCTGGTTTCAGAACCTGACTCAATTCCCTAATGGTGTATTAGGCCCCATCTTTCCAATTCTGATTGCTGGCTTGCATTACACCAATGTTCAGGTACATCTCTGGTCTTATCATTTCTCTTTTTATTGATGAACTTTTTCTGCCCTCGTCAATGTGTAAGCATTTCAGGTTACATTTTAATCAGTGTTCCACACTGTATTAAGTTGATGAGAATCATTATATGGTTTATGCGGTACCATTTTCTCTGGTGGTAGATCCATTTTTGCATGATGGACCTATGTTATTAAACTAGCTTGAAAAAAGCCTATAAACTTATTGTTTTTCCTTGTTTTTTATTTTTTTTATCTTTTTAATTTCTTAAACCCCAATAATTTTTTTATCGAATCTTTTGACTATGAATCCAAGGTAATATGTGATTATCTATTATTCATTTTGCTCAGACTTCATGAAAATAATGTTTCTTTCTGGCCAAAAAAAATCTATCAAAGGGTACATGTGATGGTTAATGGGCTTCTTAATTTTATCTTCATCGAGGTGTATCTTAAGTAGTCAAATGAATGTGTTGGTTATTTCGTTCTTGTTCAACTCCTTGCACGCTAAACATTTTTGTCCTTTTGTATCACAAATATTCTAGCACCATGAACAAAATTTTCTTGTCAATACATAACATTCAGATCAATGAATTTATCTTTATTGTATCTGACTTGCTCTAAAAGTCTTAACTGGTGAAGGGTTGAATCTTCTGAAGTGCCCTAACATCTGCTCGTGAAACTTTTCTTGACAATAGGCAAGAGATAGTACAGTGAAGTTTTCCTGATTTGTTCTATTTTATGATGCCTTGTATTGCTATTGCATATGGATTGTGGGCTTATTTTAACATTCCTTTTTATGTTCTCTAGATTTCTTTTCAAAAGTCATCAATTGGAAAAGTTGCTGGTGTATTTGGAAAATTAGCTAAGGTTAGTTTTCTGAACCGAAAGTAGATTCAATTTTTTTATGCTCTTTCTCTGGCATTATTGAAAATAAGACCTATGTGGCCATATTTTACTGATTATCATTTGGATTTTCCCCCTTTATTAAAGTCAATAGCGATTAGTTAGTGGTTCTGATCTTTATTTTTCTGAGTCCTTTAAGACAAATTGCTCATAGTTGCTAATTTTTTTGTTGCTGCGGTATTATAAGATTTATTTGGAATTTTTTACAATTCCGATGATGTTCATTACTTTGATCTTTATTTTTCTGAGTCGTTTAAGACAAACTGCTCATAGTTGCCAATTTTTTGTTGCTGCAGTATTACAAGATTTATTTGGAAATTTTGACAATTCCGATGTTGTTCATTACTTTTAGCATCCCGCAGGTAATATAACTTCCTTTCTTTGTAAAATTGAAAGTTTGTTAGGCACTTACACAATCTGAGCTTCTGTTTATTTAATTGGAAAGGAAAGGAGGCAAGCTTATCTTTTTGAATTAAGTAGCCTGTAAGTCTTGAGAAGGCTTTTTGCAAGTTATTGAATAAATATTGATTATGGAAAATTTTCATTCAGCTTGGGATGTGTTCTGGAAACATATTTACTTTGGGATGTGTTCTGGAAACATATTTCTCAAATATGGCCACTAGTTATACACACATTCAAGAGCTTAAGGACATGGATTGTATTTGATGATTTCATTATCTGGTTATCCTTGTGATACCCTTTTCAGTTATTTTTTTGGGTAATGTTGCTTTTCACAGACAATGTGGTACAATTATCTGAAAGCGCTCGTGTCTACTTAGACTTTACCAACCAACAATATTTTAGCAGCCCAGATGCAAACCAACCTTGTTGGCTTGCCTAGAGCTTGCCATAGGCTTCGATTGTTGATCTGTTATTGGAAATACTGTTACTATCATCAAATACAGGAACATTTTTCAGTGCATTAGAAAAGTGACTCCAAACTGAATCTCTGGAGTGAAATCAGTAAAAGAGTTTGTACATTTTAGCGGTTCAAATATACATTTTATTTTAAACAGTTTGTACATTTTAGCGGTTCAAATATACATTTTATTGCTAAGTTTGGATTAATTCTTGTGGACTTAATATTGCACAAACTTCTTTTGGAGCTTGGTTGACTTCAAATAGCTTGTTTAATTGCATCCTTTGACTCCATGTTCACTTCATACCTACAAAACCCTCTTAGTTGTCTAAATTGTCCTTCATACCTACATGTGGCATGGTCACTTTAGGCACATGGTGCACTATATTGCTATGTCATCCAAGGAACCGGGTAACTACATCATTAAGTTGCATTATGATTCCTTCGAGTTGTGCAATAGTGAGATAATGTAATTGGTTTGTTTAGAAGATATAAGCACATTCTTTTTCTTGATAATTTTGTCACAGCACTAGAATTTGGTAAAAACAAAAGATTGTAATTAGTTGAAGTCTGAGGTTAATCACAGCCAGGTTCTGTAACGGCTCTAGTAAACAGGAATCCCCACTGCGTTAGAGAGAGGATACTGGTCATCATTTAATTGGCAACATTTGAGGTATACTAAAGAATCTATAGGCCCATGCTTTTGATTTAAATGCCAGCACTTCTTGGCTATTTTCTTAGATGGTGATACATTGGTATTTTTTTCCCCTGCTTCTTTTAAGTTTATCAATTTTTAGCTTAATTTTGTAAGTTAACTTTGGTATGGAAATGGGTCTATGTGTAACCATAGAAAACTACATTTGTAGTGGATTGTTATTTAAGTTCTCACCTAATTTATGAGCATCACAACCTTTTGTTTTTAGTACTCTTCTAAGCCTATGTTTCTTTAACACTTAAAGCAGCATCAAAATATTATAAATATTTAATACTGACTTGTCCAGATGTCTATTTGTCCACAATACAGGAAAGTAAAAGAAGTTGTGATTCATATATGACTCTGTTGTGTTCCATATTTATGTGTTTTGCTTTCCTTTGCTTCTTTACAGATCTTTATGAATGTGAAGACTGATGCTGGAATACATGCATGCACATGACCTGAAATTTATCACCTTTGCTTTTACTATTTTGCAGGGATCTTTGGTTTACTGGCTTACAAATAGTTCATTGTCTGTCGTTCAGGTTAGTACTCATTGTACAGTTTCACATCTGCAAATAATTATGATTAAACCTACTATAGAAAACATGCAACTTTAAAAAAGTTTCTATTCAAATGCACCATTTGCTTCTCCTTTCCTTGTTTCTTTCTCTGGTAAGTGCTCCTATATGACCAATCAGTGGATTAGGTACTAGGTTTTCCAGATATCATTAGTTTTTAAAGTTCTTGGCATTTTATGGCTAAGGTGCTGTGCAAACAGGAGTTTTAACTGTTTAACTATTCTCTCACTTGCCTCAAGAGTTCTTGTATTTCTTCCCTTCTATTTTATTTCATCAATCTGCAATCATTTCATATACATTTTCTGGTGTTGTATGCAGCAAGTAGCCCTCCTGCATCCAGATGCTCGTGAGAAGTTGGGGCTACCTAACAAAGAACCTGTTGCACAAGTAGATCATGATGAGATTGTTGAAGTTGCTGAAGAGGAAACAAATCAATCAGGAATGCAGGGAAGAATTTCTGTCCAGAACCTTTCACCCAAAGAACTGGTTGTTGTAAGTCACAGACTTTGTATCTCTTGTATGCATCAGTTTGCATCAAGATTCATATTAATTTGTGAGAAATTTATATCTCTCTATTTCAACAGCTTTCAGTAAAATTCTTGTCAAATGGGCATCAAAATAGGGCCATTCAACTATTAAGGTACAATTTCTTTCTTTATGAGATGATTGACTTCCATCTTTTGTGGCGTAGCTGCATCCTGTAAATTTTAATTACAGATTTGCTCTTGAGAAGGATCCTGAATATTTAAGAGCATTGATTATTTTGGGGCAGACATTATTGCAAAAGAATCTCCTCACAGAGGCTATTGAATATTTGGAGCGTGCTATATCTAAGGCATGATGCTCATCTTTTCCTTATCTTTTATTTTGGTTTTTTAGATAAGTTACTTAAGACATTAAAACTACAATACTGAATTTATTTTTCACACTAAATTTTAGCTGTAAAAATCATGCTTCTGTTTTGAAGAAAGGTTGTGCATCATAAATACCATGTGATTGACAAATTGCTGTTTCCATTTACCTCCTGAGGCTTAATCTGGAATGCTATTTTATTTGGTGTAACCGGGTATATTATATCTGTTAGCCAGGATTGTAGAGTGTAGAATGTTTTTATTAGAGTTGCTGTGTTTTACTGTGGCAAGTTAGTAACTAAACTTGTTCTCATAGTCATTTTGTTCCTTATGAGTCTTTTGGTTTTCTATCTTTTCTTATTAGATTCTTGTAGCCGGCCATCCCACAGAAGTTGAGGATCTTGATCTCTTAATTCTTTCATCTACTTGGGCTGGTAGTGCTTACATACGGCAGGTAAATTTAAGTAGCCTACATTGGAGTTATGTTGGTAAAGCCTTTTTAGAGTTTCTTGTTTTGTTTTCCAGGCAAAAACTCAATGACAAGAATTGCAAATTTAAATTCACATGCCTATAGGTTTTCATATTGTTTAATATCTTAAAATTTGAATTTTTTGTGGATATTGAAAACACTTGGTCGATTGTGGTGTATGAAAGTTAAGTTGCACGGAAAAGTTTTATTTGAAATTCACATGGTTTCCATTGTCTTTGCCGTTCATATTCACACTCCAAACTTTTTTTGGTTGACCTTTTACAGGATTGTATAATGTCTATGAAAGAACAACCAGATTTAATCCTGAGATTTCTTTTCCCCTTAAAATCGACTTCCTACCACTTTATAAATGAGATGAGAGAAAGAATACACTGTTACTGAAATAAAAGTTAGACTGACTTACATCAACATGGTTTACTCATGTACAGGGGAAGAATGAAGAGGGAATGGCACACCTAGAAAGATTAGCTTGTCTTAAAGAGCCTGTGGATCCAAAGAGCAAAGCTCACTATTATGATGGGTTGTTAGTGCTCTCTAGGTACAAATTTTGTTTCTCCATGTATTATAGTATTGGAACACTATCCATTACTCAATAAGCTGACCCCCTCTAAATGTGAAAATTACTTTTCAGTGCTTTATATGCTTCCGGACGCAAAGCTGAGGCTGCAGAGCACTTGCGCAGGGCCGTTGCTTACGATTCTAATCGCTATGAGAAATTTCTTGAACAATGTGAAAATGATGAGGACGACGATTTTGTCAGTGACCTTGTCAGCAGCAGGAGAACGAATTCCTGAATTTATACTTGCATGATCATAAAATTGAGCACAATTGTCCTTTCTTTTTCTTCTGGTGGCATTAGGTGATGGATGTCACAAGTGGGATAAGAATGTTAACAAAAGTTTATGGTGACCGTATAGAATAATGCTTCAGGCTTATGGATATGTAAATTATTAGTGAGAAGGGATTTTGGGAGGGATAAAACAGAGTATGCAAGATATTCTTCTTTTTGCCTTTTGAGTCCATCAGAAATATGGTTAAAATATGTTCAGTAAAATCCTTTGGTTATTCTCTATGCATCATCTAATCGAGACAACATGTAATATTTGAAGTCTACAATAAGAAACAGGATAACACACAATACATGTTGGAAGACGAAAGATTTCTACTTTGACAATCAGCTAAAGCATGCGTTGAAGGATTTTAAATCCCACCTCCCTCCCCGTTCTCCCAGAAGTAAAATACAAAGGATGATTAAGCATTGGTCTTAACTATAAAAGATTCCTGGAAATTGGTTATTCCGAAGACATTGCTCGTGACTACCAAATCCATGTAATTGAATGTTTACAAGATACGACTTCCCCACATTGTTTATATCAGATCCATAGCTGGACCTTAGCTTTGGTCATGCTAAAACACAATTGTCGTCTACATAAACGCAATCCAGCCTCCTAAACCCCACCCGCTGTTCATCAAAGGTTAAAATCCAATTATACAACTCAATTATCACATTTCACATGTACTTCATCTTTGTACCTAGAAAATGAGTGGGAGTAACTAATTCAACAAGGCACATTGACTATGCATTTGGACTAAGACAGTAGAGTGGTGGAGTATATCCAGATATTCAATCATCTTACCCTACCACAGATAAATCAGAATCGATGGATAGAGCCTGGCGAAAAGGTCCAGCCTCCACTAAAATGGAAAATCAATCCCATGGGACAGGATTTGAGGGTTCTTCTATGCTACAAAGAACCATAATTATCCAAATTGGGCAACTTGATTGCACTCGGTTACAACATATTTCCACTCATTTGACACAGTAAACATGGTTTTCCTGATCACTAAATGGTCTCGGTAACAAGTTGCTCACGAATCTTGCTAGTGTATACTGGACACCAAAGTGATGTAAATGTTTTACTAAAAGGTACACTTTTTAACTTTTTGGATATCTATGGTAACATTCAACTGTACAATGAGTATGTCATGGACGAAAAATTGCTATTACAGCTTCACAGAAATAATTAGAATAGCCAAGTTGAGTCCCAAACTAAAACCCAAACATTAGATTTTCTTTTATCCCCTTCTTCCTTCCTCCCAAGAAGTCTGCATGCTTTTACATCCTGCCAATTCTACAGTTCTGCATAAGTCCAGAAATCAAACTACTAGTAGCTTTAATGATGACATAACCAGTTAATGTTCTATATCGTGCTTACCCTGTTACTGCAATTCCTTGCTCTGCAAAAACATCGTGTTTGAACATTGTTTCAGTTGTCACACAAAAATGATTCACATTTAGCAACAAGTAGTGCAAATTAAAAAGAAAATGAAAATTCATCACGAAAGTTATCACTAGCTCATTGAATTCCAAATGCGCTCTCCTACTAGCTAACTTTAGAGTCCTTGTAAACAAATTTTCCAATAAAATATAAAACATTCTTTTTGGCTATAAGCAAGAACTTACTAACATGCCGTGCTGTTTACCTTCTCATCTTGAATGAGCATTTTACGATATCAAGTGTCAGTAAAGGAAATAAAAGAAGTTATATTTAATGGATAGACAGTTACATCTTCAACTCGAAAGAGAGAATTACAAAGTTTATTAGCACTGAGGAAACTTATATACCAAAAATTCATATAGAACAAAATATGGAGGCAAGCAGAGCCATTCTTCATTGTCAGGGCTCTGTTCATGTTAAAGAAAATCACACATTTGTCATTCAAACTAAAATCATAAACTTTTGTTTTTAAGGGTTAAAAAGAAGAATAGAAAGGCAAATTAGTGCATAGTACAAATCTCCTATCAATAAAACATAATCACGAGACAAAGTTGACATACCAATGTTTTATCATTTCCCTTTTGCTTGCATTCTTCCTTAACATTGAAAAAAGATCTAGAATACAAACAAACCAACCTAAAGAATGGTCAGTAATGGAGTAAAATTGGACACAATACAAAGGGAGAAATATTAACTCTATATTTCTGCTTTCAGACCTTTCAGGTACGCAACCAAATATGTTAATTTAGCACCAAGAGTATGGGTTCCCCAACAAAACTTAATTCCCATTTTCAAAATTATATCAAGGATCTTAAATTGGTCAAACCCGGTTTTGGTGGAATTCAAAAGCACCTGAAACAAAAGCTACAGATAAGTAGCACCCACTGATTTCCAAAATCTCATTAAAGTGGCTTGTAACACATGTCCTAGGCAGTGATCATCTAATTTATGTTTTTTCAAAGAGTATTAATGCAACAATGACTCCCACTTGTGTTGATGCTGATAAGCAACAGATAGTAAATTCTTATAAACAAACTATCCTCAATACATGGTTGATCAAAAGAAGCCTTTATGTTATGTTGACCCCGAAATATTTTCCTTCTCGTTCCAACTTTGCCACCAGAGGCAAATTCATTCACTAACTAAACAGAAAAGAATAACCAGAAACTAATCATGTCTAAGCGTTGTTTCTCAAAGAAGATTCCTTGTTCTACAAACTTCTAGGATTAACCTTTCAATAATTAGGAATACCTACTAAAAGAATATGTTTTTGGCTACCTGATAGTTTCAACTGTTATACAGAGCCACATCCCAAACAGTTGAGACAGCGTTGCACCCTACAACCAAGATAAAGGAAGAAAATTATTTTCTTGAAATTTTATTTTCAGAGTTGAAAGAAGAAAATGACATTTTGTTCACTCACTTTATTCCATCACAAGTGGGGCAAAGGCATGGGTTTATGAAAACAGGATCATACAAAGGTGACCATTGTATGGTACCGCTTGCTTTGCATAGCTTACATGGATAAAAACCCCTCCCCTTACATGCCCTACAAGGCCTTCCATATTTTTGCTGTAATGAGCAAAGTTAGTAAAAGAAGAAAACATATAGCAGAATTTGGGCCTAAAGACTCAAAATTACTATAGTAGAGATGCCACACACACAAACACAGAAACTCAATCAAATATCAGAATGTGCACAAATGGAACACAAATATCAGATGATATATCGATACAAAATATAATTTATTAACTCATATAAACCTACAAAAGGAAAAGAATGCACACAAATGGAACACAAACAACCATGGAAACACACGTATACATGCGAATGGGGAAGCAATTGTTCAGAAGGATACAGGAAGATCCTCATGGGATTCAATATCCTACAAGAAACCCTTAAACCAAAAATTCCACACCCAATAACATTCAAATGAAAAATACCAGATGTAAGGAGAAATATTACTCAATAAGCATATCTTTACAAAGTTCAACAAGTACAAGTACCTTTTTCAACGAGGCACTATATCGAATGACAGAAGAAGTGACGGCAGAGATAGCAAATGTCCCACCGAGGATAACAGCAGCGGCTGTGGCTAATGTCGGCAGAATCTTCGACATTGCAGAGAAAAAGGCTTCCCGGCAAGCTGCAAGCACACCAAAAAAAAAAAAAATTTAAGAATTCCGTATAGAATAAACAGGAATATTCTGTTCCCACTTATCCACCACATACTAATCCCGGGAGAAAAAAATTCCTCGCATCGAACTTCCAATTAAGTTTTCAGAACACCATATAACATTACAACCTTTTTGTTGAGAACAAACTTTGGTGCATTCCGTGTTTGATTGCTTACTTCTCAGCTTCATAAAAGGCACAAAATTTATACCATAAATGGTATGCAAAGGTGTTCATTTTACCCAATTTAATGATGATAATTGAGTTGATTGCATTTTACTAAAAGACATAAGAAAATATGCAAAATTAAGATGTGAAAGTTCCCTTTTTTGAGTATTGGTTTTGTTCTAAAATGTATTTCTGAAAAAAAAAAAAAGAGAAGGCAACAAATCCATTTGTGTAACAATACTCAAATTCTTTGAACCAATAAAAAGAAAGACAAGATAAATGTAAAGGGAACCAATTGATCAAACCAGAACTGAAAATACCAATCAAAATTGAATAACAAGAAATTTAAGAGTTTGACTGACCTCGTGCACAATGCGAAGGGCTCAGACTTAGCCCAGCAATCTTCTAAAGCTTGGCCAATACTACAAACAAAATTAAGACTAAGTCTGGAATAACCAATCAATAAATTAGTACTAGGAATGGTGTAAAGGTTGGACTGCCAAAAAGAAACGAGAGGGACGGAGGACGGAAGATAGAGTTTGAGGCACAGGAAGCAATCGGTGAATTTAAGTGTCTACATTTGCAAGTAGATCCCTTTGTCTTTATCAAATTACCTTAGAAACCCACAAAGGAAATTCACAGAACTTTTTGAAATAAGATTAATTGAGTTTGGAAATTGTTTCTTTTCTCTTCATGCCTTATGCTGCTCTTCAATTGATTTTATTTTTTTTGGAATTCTTTTCTTTGCAATTATGTAATTACAAATTTGACTCACACAACATGACAACATAAGGTGAGTCTCCTAGAATTCTTAATTGTAGGAACAAAAGAACTAGGAGTGGGTGAAACAAATGGACAGAAAAAAAATAAAGTAATTGGAAGAATTTGAATTTTTTAATCCAAAAAAAAAACTCTAGGTAACACTTGCTAGTCAGCTCAAATACTCTTTAATTAATAAGATAATGTATTACCATCCAAAATGAATTTCAGGTAACATTTGGTAGCCAATTCAGCTACTCTTTTGATTAATGAGATGTTGTATTAGCATAGAGTAATGTTTAATATTGTATGTTCAATGGCCCTAGCCCTCACAAGTTGGCCTCGTGTTAATTTGAATAACATGAAAGCGGTGTAAGTAATAAGTGAAGATACGTAACTAGTCAATAAAAATATATAACTAGTCAATGAAAATTTGTAGTCACTCCTTGCTTCAAGATGACATTGTTTTTTGGTTTCAAATTTAGTTAGTATGGCTCAATATCAGCTGTCCATTGTTGGCTTATTTAATTTGGATTATGAATTAATTGCAAATGAAAATTGTGAGTACCCATGGCCATGCTAAATATATGCATCAAAATAAAATTTGCTTTATTGTGGGGTTTATTTAGTTTTGGATTCTCTATTATACATTTTTTTTTGACAATTCGGGGAAAGGGGGAAGGGAAACCCAACTTACTCAACCCAAACTGAAAGCCAGAATGGGAGAGAACCTAAACTTTACCCCACAAACCCACTCCAAAAGCCATGGTAACTTTTAGAGGGGCCACAGGAGCTTAAGTACTAACCCTAACAAGCAACTAGTACCGATGTGGGACGTTTTGTTTTTTTTTGACAATTCGGGGAAAGGGGGAAGGGAAACCCAACCTACTCAACCCAAACTGAAAGCCAGAATGGGAGAGAACCTAAACTTTACCCCACAAACCCACTCCAAAAGCCATGGTAACTTTTAGAGGGGCCACAGGAGCTTAAGTACTAACTCTATTATACATTTTAATATTACATTTATATTATACTACTAAAATATCATACTACTCAAAAAAGTGACAAATATATACTAACTAACCATGTTTGTTAAAACAAAAATTTAAGTGGCGTAACATAAATAAATGTGTAACTGAAGACCAAGACTGTTTATTGTCTGGTCACTACAATGTTCATTGAGCAATTAAAAATTGTTTATCTTGAATGTTCATCAGTTTCCAAATATTTTCTTGCTTCCTTTCCTTGTTTTCCTCTACTTGATTACCTGTCAATCCTCTGTGACTTGTGTCATCCATTTTGATGTTTCCCGCATGCCTAAGCCATCTTTTTTATTACTTTGTTCTCTCCCACCAGTTCGAAAACATTCCTTACTTTCTCCACTTCATCACCCGGCCTAAAAACTCATACTTCTCAACAAAATCCCTTTCTTTCTCCATTTCCTTTCCCTTTCCCTTTCCCTTTCCCTTTCCTCTTTCCTGTTGATTCATCACAACCCACAAACTATTCCCAACCCCAACTGCACAAATCCCTGAACAAGTCATCATTAAGCAGCAGAACTCAAGTCCGATTCTTGGATTTTTGCAACACAAAAGTTCAAGAACCTGTAGAAAAGCAGAAAAATGCAGTGCCCACATAATTCTTTCCGCTATAATACAAGTTTATGTGCTTGCAACCCGGGTTATGTTTTCAATGCAAGCAGCAGAAGCTGCCAACTGTTCTCAGGGTGGACGCCGGTTGAGATGAGGTCTGGGGTGGACTATTCCATAAATTTACCGGAGACCATCTTCAATTTTGACTACATCAAGAAGTTTACTCAGTCACAAGCTGTGTTTCTTGAGGCCACCTTGGGTATGCTCTTGAGTTGGTTGCTCTTCTGCTTGATTCTCCGGCTTGTGGCTCCACTTCGTGATGGCGACTCGCCGTCGTTCAAGATCCGCTGGTGGATTAGCCGCTTGGATTTCTGCTTTGCCACCCGCCACTGGCTTGTAAGATTCTTATTCTAGTATTTTCTTCAGTAGAATTTCAGCTAACTTGTCTTTAAAGCCAGTGCTAAGGTGCAATTCCCGTCTTGGATTTTTCACTTGTACTTCTTTGGAGTTTGTTACTTCCTTTTGCAAGATTGAAGAGGGGGAAAAATGATTATTGGTTTGAAAATATGGTCTTATGAAGGATTAATAAATGTCAAAAGTCAAGGTGTCAGTGTGAAATTGTATAGTTTGCTTGCCTGGCCTTATGTATGCTTTTGCCAAGTTTCTAAGTATTGGACACATAAAACTGCAGCCAATTTGTATCTATGATATTTCAACAGTTGAAACTTATATACGCAGGTATATATATTTTTTAGCAATCAAAAGCTTATCTTTCAAGAGCATTGGAGAAGTGGCATAGAGTGGAAATTTAGTTTCAATTAATATTTATGTGTGGTTTTTGACAAACACTTCAGTTTTTTGTTTACTTATCAATATCTCCTAATCAAGCTAGCGTATACATCTTTTGAAGAAATTTTCTGTTCTTATGTAAGAATGAATCATTTTTTTAAACCATCTTGACTTCCTACTCAGGTCATTGTATTATTATTCTTAGTTCTCTGTGAAAAGTTTCACTTCCATTGAAGATAATTATATTAAACACCTGAATATTGAAATTTTACATGACTTTATGGGTGTAATATATTGTGTAGGATGACCAGAAGGTAGTTGTGAAGAGGAAAACAGAGCTCGGTGGAACCTTCTCAATTGCCAGTTGGATACTTTTTATTGGTCTGTTTGCTGCGTGAGTAAAGTTTTGGTAAATTGTTTTCTTATCATGAATGCGTTTTTGCAATATGTTATATCCTTGTATTGGATTCTTTCTTTGTAATAGAAATTATTGTGTTTCCTCCATTGTTTGCTGTATTTTGACAATGACAGACGTTTATATAAACTTTGCAGGTTGCTGTACCAAATTATATCTAAGAGAAGTGTTGAGATGCATAACGTTAGAGCTACAAATGGGCCTGATTTAGCCTCTTTCTTGAATGACTTGGAATTTAATATAACAACTATTTCTAGCATGAGTTGTTTGAATTTACGTGGTCTTGGAAAATTAGTTGCTGTGAATCCAGGAATCATTAATTATAAAGTTGCTCCTCTGTCAAGCTTTGCCAACTTTTCTTGTCTGAATACTACCAGGGGGCCCACTGTAAATCTAAAGTGCAACAACTGCCATCTTATTCGAGACAGTGCATATATTTCTTGGCAGTTTGTGGATATTCCGAGCAATCCTGCCACTGCTGTCGGATTTCAGTTCAACCTAACTGCCAAAAATCATGGGAATAAGAAGCATTTAAGTTCTGTGAGTGGAACAATAAAGAATGGTAGCCTTTACCAGAGCAAAGCAATTACATTTAGAGGGAGGGAGCCAAATATACTGAAATTCAATCTATTTCCTAGACTCTATAAGAACAAGCATGATTTGAAGCTCATACAACCTTTTTTTCATGATTTTCTTCCTGGTTCATATTTTGGTGATATAAATCAACTTCAGTCTTCTCTTGAGAGCTCTGGTGATGGGTTGATCAACACCACATTGTATGTCAATTTTCTGTCGGACTATATAACTGAGATTAACAATCCGAACATTATTGGGCCTGGTGAGTTATTTTCTTTAACTTATAAGCATGGTTTTAATATGGCTTATTTTGTTCTTTACCGACTTTGTGTTGCTGAATCTCTAATTCCATTGCAGCTATCATGTTTTTTTATTATAACATGCCGTAGCATGCACTTTATTGTTGGTTAAGTTTCTTCATATCCCTCAGTTGTTTGGCTATGCCGCATATAGTTTTCCCTTCAAGGAGCAAATACTGCATCATTTTGCCCAATTTTGTATTGTTCTGCTTTTCTTTCTTCTGCGATTGTCACCATTTACATGGTCAGCTTATACACCATGCTTAACAGATCATGCTTTTCTTGGCATCTTCAAGCACTTAATAGTCTCACCAAAGCTCATGGCTGGACTCTAATAATTTTCATTTTTGAAGATTCCATCATCATAATTGGAGCTTGTACTGGCTTGCCTCTGAACATGATTTGCATGGCAGTGTCAATAAAATTTTTCCAGTCAGTAATTTGATCCTATATTTTTTTCCCAAGAGTGCAGTGAGCTTCCTGGCGGATTTGGGTGGCCTTTATTGCTTCAGTATCGGTTTTTTCCTCTACTTTTTGGTGCAAGTATGTTTCTTTGCCAGTGCATTATTCAATTTGCTGTTCTTTCATAATTTTCAATAAATTGGACATTCTGTATAATTTTTTGGTTGCGTTCCTTCTTGAGTTTTATCTTAAATTCATCGAGAGATGAACCTGAGGATTTTCAAATTTTTTTCTTTCCCCTTTAAAATGCATCAGTCAAATGAGCACTTCCATAAATAGTCCATGTGATTTGCTGGTATTGTTCCTTTAATTTCCATGTTCACAAAAGTTATGCATTTGCAGCAAAAGACACAGAGATGCTAATCTCTTTTTTTTTTTTGACATCTCATAGATGATGTTTAATAATTATAGAGTACTTGGCCACATGAACTTATATGTAAAGGGAATTCAAATGCATCTGTCATAATAGGGTGCATCAATTTTTCTTAATTTGTCCAAAAACTACAAATCCAAGAGGAGATGGGATTGGCATGTTGGATATTCTGAAACCTACAATTGTTCCATTCTCTAGGATAATGAATCCTACTAATCGTTCATTAAGCCTCGGACTGTCAAGATTGTCCATATTTGCTATGATGGCTTAGACTTCCTATTGTGTTTCCACTACAAAACAAAATTTGGAGAAATGGATCCTATTATTTTCTTAATGAGTTATGAAAATGCATGGCTGGTTATAGCTTTTGGGGGCTACAGAGAGACTGCAAGCTGGTTGCAAGTCAAGTCTTCTTCCACAAGGCTGATGTGTTTTTAAGCTTAAGCTACTGCAAAAAGCCAAAAGATTATGACCCAAATTCCCCACCCACAGGGAAGAAAAACAAAAGAAAGAAATCAAGTTTGCTTGCAAATCGGGTTTGGAATTCCTTTTAATGTTTTAACTGCTGATTGATTCACCAAAGGTTTATAGATATTACTGATCTATCCTATAGCTCAATGTCTGGAGAGAGCCACTGCAGTATGCAGTCAAACAAGACAACCACGAGCGCTTGGATTTGAACTGGCTTCCTTATTTGCGTTATCAAAGATATAAAACTAAACTTATCAACTTTACCAAATTCCCTCCTCAATTTATATTATTACAATTTAAATCTCCAGTGCTTGGCTGTCTTGGGAGAGCTTTGCTAGCAACAGCCATAACTTTTGTTGTAACTGACAAAACTGCACACTAAACTGAACCTTATAGTTAAAGTTAGGGAAAGACTATGAGTAAAGGGCACAACAAGAGTTGTAAAAATTATGCAAATTACTTGTGGCTAAATCTGAGTCTTCTTCTCAGTGCCTGGACTATTCAGTTATACAAAATATGAAAGGAGCTGTGTTTCCTAACGATCTTATTTTATAGTGTGAACACAGAATTAAAAAGCTCCGAAATGAGGATAGTGTGATGAGAAGCATCAGAAATCGTAGAAAAGCTCAAGAACATTGGAACAAAGTAAGTTCTGTTTTCTGCATTCAGAGTTGTCATAAATTGGCATGGACTTGTTTTCTTCTATACTCACCTATGGAATTTTGCAATTTATGATTTAATTTATTTTTTTGTGTTCTTAATTTCAAATAGGTGAGGAAATATGTGACGTATACATGGGGACATGGCTCATTGGATGACAATTTTACAAATGCAAGAAATGAGGCATGTTGCAGTTGCACTGGGGCAGAATCTTTCCACAAAAGCAGGTCATCTCGTAAATTAAGGCTACAAAGAAATTTGGAGATGCTTAGTTTTAGCAGAAATGTCAACCCACTTAGTGAGAAGGTTGTTGATCATTTATTCTGCTGTAGCACCAGTAAATGCTCATCCATATATGTTTGCTTTTCTTCAATAACTTTGGAGATCCTGATTTGAATGAATTGATTTTCTGCTTAACAGCAAGCTGTTCCTGAGATTAATCATGCTCAAGTATCTAAATTGTCAATTGAGCCTGCATCAAATTTGGAAGAGAGGTCCTTGCATTCAAATAATGAACCTGTGAGTTACCTTTCTTTCTCATTTCTAATGTGATGGCTCGATCTCTAACTGACTAATATTGTTAGTGTCCATCCTTTTCAAAGTCATAACCTGTACTGTTGTTTTACGATCTAGTTTGGAAATAATTGCTTAGCTTAGTAATAAGCTTGGTCTGTCACTTCATTATGAGATGCCAAGGCTGTAACTCTGTAAAGTCAATTCATCCATAATTAATTATGTGGAAATGGTCACACCTAGGATTGACATTTGTACAACCACTGCTATCAATTATATAAAGCTGGTTAACGATGATTGGGATGTGACAAAGACTCTCTATGTTCTCAATATCATAACTCTCTCTGTCTCTGTCTCTCTCTCTCTCTCACACACACGCACACGCACGCGAACGCACACGCACACGCACACGCACACATACACAAACCCCTACAATAAAAAAGTGATCTTCCTAGACCCTGGCTCATCAACTTACAACAAAACATAGAGCAGGTAACAAGTGTCTCTCTTGAAGTATAAAAGCAAATAATAACTCAAGCTTTTCATGTGACATATATGCTAAAAATTCTAGTCTAAAATTTAGTAGTTTGGGCTAAGTTAGTGCTTAAACTTGGTTGCAACTGCTGTGTATTGCTAGTTCACTGTTGACTCCCGGATAAAATTCGGGATTCAATTTCTGTAGTCTTTGATTGTAATCTGTAAATTTGAATTTAGTTTAGTTTAGTTGTTAGCATTGGTCTATAATTTAGCAGAAGTTGTTCCAGCAGGTATTAAAAGCTGGTATACTTTCTTAGCATGGGTGTATAATTTAGCGGAAGTTGTTCCAGCTGCTATTAAAAGCTGGTATACTTTCTTATATGCATATCTTACTCTAATTCAGGACCATTTGGGCTTAAAAAATGTCAAAAATGGAACACGTGATTCAGCATTCATGTTGCATCTTGGAGAAGTCAGTCAAACAGAAGCCTTTTCCATTCCAAAGGGTTTGTCTCTTCCACCGCCTCCCTTATTAGGTAAGTCCTTGTCTTTTGCATCTGCAATTTTGTTCTGTCATTTGTCTTGTTTCTGCCTTCTAAAAGGCAGTGACAAAGGAAAATGAATTGAGAATCACATAACATTTTTTTTTCGCCTTTCAACTTTTACACCATCTTACAATGTGCGGTGAGTTTCTTATTTGTTTCAGATTTTTTTTTAAACCTAATAATTTTGTGTTTCCTGAAAGAGATCTTTGCATTATTCAAATCAAACCATTTGCTTGTGAACACCGATTATATGGCTGAAGCTTGCTGTGTACCAGCTTTGTTAATATAAACTGATCAATCATGATAATGTTATGGGCAATGGAACATCAATATAGGCTTAGATTGGGGTCATAGTTTATAATTGTTTTTCCTACTAATTCTGTGGGAGATGGTATCCTCCACTATTTACCTACCTTTTGCCTTTTTAGGCTTCCCCTGGACTTTTTGTAGTTTCATGTCTGTATGCTACCCTTGCCATTGATGGAATATTATGTCATGCAAGAGAGAACCATTGCAACTGTTTGGAGGATCATATGGTATTCAGATGACAAAGAATTTTCTCTTATGGTTTACCATTGTTCAAATTCATCATCTTTAGTGTATACTTGCTACAAATAAGGAACATGTTTGATTCTTTACCAATAAAATAATTACAGTAGTTCATAATGTTGAAGATGCTTATGTCTGAGGCTATCTTTTTGCCTCATTTTAAATATAAAACTTACTGTAAAAGGTCAAGCTTTCAATTTCCCCCAGAGTCCTATATTTGGGCGGGGATTGGATTTTCATGTGCTACCTTTTGGTAGACATATTCTGGCAAGAAAATCCAACCAGAGTAGCTATTGCATTATTGCTTTTTGATTCATTCCACCATTGTCTACTGCATTTGGACAGTCTGAGATTCATTCAGTAGTTAATTTTTTTCTCTTCTTTTTTCTTCATTTTCTTTTCCCAACAGAATCTCAGGGTGCTGGTGAGATCAGTATCACTGACCTGCAAAAGAGTCTTGAAAACCTGTACGACTATAATATCATCCTGAGAGAGAAATTAGTCGCTGCTCAGTCAATTCTTCATGCTTTAAGTGAAAGGAAGTTATCTCCATCACCAAAAATGCAGTCATAGTTTTGCATGTTGGCCCTAGTGAGAAAACTTGCTGCTTGAAATTGTAATCCAGATTTCCTTCAAAATCCTCTGGGATGTCTTTCCAGAAGTTTCAGAATTACGCGGCCTTGGACCAGTGTTGAACTGACAGAAGATATATGAAGTTTTTGATGGATAGAGATATCTGCTCTATTTAAATTGCTGATTTTGGTGCCGCATTCTTTGCCATTAGGAGGAGATAGTGGAGAAAAACAACTATTATGGGGTGAAGACTGCTGCATGATCTCTGTGTATTATGTACAATAGTACAATGACATTGAGGGGAATATTTTTTCTTTTCTTTTAGGTTTTAGTAGTAAAGTCATTCTTTTGTCGAACCCAGATTTTGAAAGAGTTAATAAAAGCCTTGTATATGGAATTACCATTTCCAGTTGTTGTAATTTCTGCATCTAATTTAGCCTACAAGTGTAAATAGAATGCTAGTGTTGAGGAGACCTAGTCATATGACTTATAATCGTGCTTTAAATAGTATTAGTGCGTATCTGATTCCTTCCTGTTTATTTTTGAACTATACTAGTAGCCCAAAAATGTCTCAAGAGTGTGGATATGTGCAAAAGTGATCACTCTTTTATACCCCAAGTGCATCGACTTTGGAACCCATAAAAAAAAAAAGGAAAACAAAAAAGGTGATATGGGTAAACGTAAAATAATGTAAAAGTTTTCCAATTTTTGTTCATTTAATTGTGGTGCGTATTGATTTATTTAGTACATAGTCTAAAAGTAATGGTAAAAAGTTTATATTATCCTAGGAAAAATCTTTTATTGTCAATAAATTGAACATTGAATTATATTTTTATAGGAATAACCAAAAATTGCTAATTAAAACCACAACTTTGTAAAAGAGATTTAATTGCTTATTCACCACATACATCAAGTACCAATACGCAAAATGATACATAATAATATTTTCTTCATCAACAATAAATAAGAAGACATGGTAAAACAATATTGACAAAGCCTCCATCCAAGTTTCTTACAGCCACTCATATAGATGCGTGCTTGCAACCTTAAAATTAGCAATAATGTATAAGAGAGGCCACTAAAACCTAAGCAGAGATAAAGTGTAATTTTCTCAACTAAATAGTAGCCTTTTGAATCTAAAGAAACTTAAGTGAGCTCTGCTTAATTTACTTTATATGCACAATTACTTTTCTTAGTATCTTCTAAATTAAAAAATAATAGATAATTCTTAAATGGCCAATTGACATGTGCTGAATTGTACTATATATTACTTGTATTTCTATCCATTTAATACAAGTGGATACTAATGTATAAAATTATGGTAGTGGGAGAAAAACCATACGGCAAGGATATATAATATAAGACATATAGTATAAAAGTATTCAATGTATTATATATATTGTTATGTATTGTATTAAAATAAAAAATTTATTATCATGTAATAATAGTAAAATATATTTTTTATTATTTAATAATATATAATTAATTTTAATACATTACATTATATATTACATGACGCACGTGATGAACGTGATTCAGAATTACTTGCTCTTGTGTGGCCACTCAATATGAACTTAAAAATATGTATTATTCCACACTTTAGTTTTCTTACGGATACAAGTATGAGCCAACAGCTATTTGCAACTATTGAGGCAGCAATTATCTCAGCTTAGCATGGTAACAGTATAGATGTAGCTGCTAAGGAGCTAAGCTGACAACAGCAGAAGTGGATGGCGGCTTCTGGTATATTTTCTAGATCCTTTACCTGCTGTTTCATTCCTCTAATTTTAAATCCATCCCACAAAAAATTTTCTGCAAAAATGGCTTTCCATACCAGTACCACCACCACCACCACCATGAACAATAACAGCAGCAGAAGCGGAAAAAAGCTGCCCATTTTGTTGTTTGATGTAATGGACACCCTCGTCCGCGACCCATTTTACCAGGATGTCCCCGCATTCTTCCGGTATTTTCTGGTTTTTACCACTTTATTCAGTCAAAATTTTGATATTGTTTTACCCCTTTCTAATTTTTTGATTGGAAGATCTTGTTTCTTGGAAGAATTATGTTTGTACGTGTGTGTGTGTGTGTGTGTTTTTTTTTTTTTTTTTCAAAGTTTTAGTTTAATGATTTGACTTATAAGAAGTAAAGGGCAGATGATTAGTAAGGTTATGAGCTAATTTTTTTTCTGTTTTTTTTTTTTTTTGTTAATTCTTTGAGATTTTGTGCTCAGCATGTCGATGAATGAACTCATAGAACGCAAGCACCCAACTGCCTGGATTGAATTTGAAAAGGGTCTTATTGATGAGGTACATAACTATCAAGATGACGTTTTCAACATTTACTTAGTTTGTCATCATCTTGAGTTCTTTGGAAGTTTAAATGAATTGACTCCTGAATAATAGTTCTATATCAAACTTAAACTGTTTTCTATAACATTCATTGTAAAGACAGTCCACATTTTTCTTTATTGACTATGATGATCTGATTTTGAAGTTATCCATATCTCTAGATGACATGCAATTTGCTTTTGCTCAGCTTAGCAGACATCCAAGTGAAATTTGGAATGGTTAATCCAATTGCTATATGCTTAGTGTTATTTTTGTTCCTTTGCAGTGGAAAAGATGATGAAGAATTCTATTTTAATCAGCATCAGCTAATGAATTATTTATTTATTCTTATTTCTTATGTGAAAAAAATTTACAATGGTACCATATAAAAAATCCAATTTGAGTAGTCAAAAACTAATAAACTATATAAATCATATTTTGTATTTTGAAAGTGAATAGAAAATGATTTTAAACTAGATTTTTTTATATACTCTAAGACCAAGCAACTTCCAGCTGTTGAGGTACTAGTTTTAGAATTTCATTATTCCTATCATGTTGGTTAGAGCCATTGTGGTAGAAATAATGAAATTTGGGTGAAAAACAATTATTGGCAATGCTTATTAATGATCATCAATTTCAAATAGGTTACACTAAAATACTGGTGATAGTTGGTGCATTCAGCATACCATTTAACAGGGAATTAACTTTTCTTATTATGATGCTGTATAGGGGATTCTGATGTTCATGTCTTTGGTCGTTGTTGCTTCAAATTTCCTTAAAAGATTATTTACAGATTTCTAATTTTTTATATAGCTTCCATTCAAGAGGGTAAACATGTTATTTATTATCTATTAACTCAACAAATTGAGAGTTTTCTCCTTATTTTCTGCCCTCTTCAATGATAATAGTCCGAGTAACCTGAAGTAGTAATTTGTTATAAATTGGTAGGCTGTAATTGCCATGAAATGCGCAACTTCTCCTTCATAGGGTTTTTAAATTTAAGTCATTTTTAACAGGGCATATCAGTAGTTTTGAGTATCCTATACTATCCTTAAATGTTGCAGAAAGGATAAGATGCTGCACTAATTGCATTTCCTTGCACCTTAGATTGAAGTTTGAAGATTTTCTTTTTCGTTTGTGTTTGTGTTTTAACTATTTACGCCTCTGTTGTCTCAGCCAGAGCTGGCCAGGAAATTTTTCAAAGATGGGAGGTATTTCGATTTGGAAGGTGACTAACAACTTTTGTGGCTAAAATTAAATTTTCCGAGAGATGTCTGGGCACCTGGATTTCGTTTTATGGATAACTTCATTTTAGTTACCTTTGCATCTAATTGTGAAAATAACAATCAGCCTTTTAAAAGCTTGTAATTGTTCCATGATACAACCTTTCCTATCCAGAAAACTCAAACCCATAGTGGTACTTGATATATTACATTTTAATGCACATATGCGTTGTTCATGTTCGTCTTGAATATGATTCAACTTTTGTGCATGCTGGAGCAGTTCAACAAGCAGCATAACCTTGACCTGAGGACCAGATGGTACCAGTATTGGACGGAAGTCATACCATGTAGTCAGACAGAACAATCACTAGGCATTCCCTAATTTAGCATTTTATCGTTGGCTTGTTGAAAGTCTGACTTGTATTTTTGACACACACGCACAAAGATCTATGTAATGAGCATAGATGATGCAATATGCATATTTGCATGCATATCTCTGTACATGTGGGTATTGCATATATCATTTTAAACTACATTGTCTTCTTTTTTCAAGTCTGTGAGGTATTTATTTCAATTGAGGATTTAAATCTTAATCATTTCAACGACGCTAAGGCCTCACTCAATCTAAAGTCTTGTCAATAATAGTTTCTGATAGGCGATGAGTACAACTTGTCAGTGCCTTTTGTTCAGCAGAGGGGGGAAATGACTGGCTAGTTTTTTGCTTGGTCAGCATGAACTGTCCAACCCCTAGAAACTCAGCTTACCCTGAAATAAGAAATAATTGATAGAGATATTGTTTTTTCTTTCTGAGTCTGGCCTAAGCCTTTAGATGATCCATTTTGGCTTTGCCTCCTTGGGTTCTTTTCTTCCATTTCTTCAAAAAACGAAATCTGAGTTTTCATTGCAGGCCTCAAAAACTGTATGAAAAGTGGATATTCCTACATAGAAGGTGTTGAAGAATTACTTTGTGCTTTGAAGAACCATGGCTATGAAATGCATACTTTCACTAATTATCCTATTTGGTATGTTTCAAATTGCAATGTTCTCTCTTGTGTGTGTGTGTGTGTGTTTTTTTTTTTAATTTTTTATATTTTAAATAAATAAAGCAGATCTCTTTAGAATTCTTACTGGAATTTTTCTTTCTTGAAGGTACAAGATGATTGAGGACAAGCTTAAACTCTCTAGTTACTTATCATGGACATTCTGTTCTTGTATATCTGGTATCTTTTTGCTCTGAATGTTTCTGACTCTTTGCTCTTGTTCTGGTGCATTCATAATGGAGTATACCTGACATCTGAGAAATATTTTGTTTTCTTGGTTCAGATTTTGAGGATTAAAGGATCTGAGAACATAAAGGCTTTAGCCAGTTTGTATTTTGTGCTATTGTCTCTTTTACAATGGAATCGTCATAGTTCAGTACTAAGATTTTCTTTGAGTAACTTCTTTTTATATTGTTAGATTCTTTTAGATTGTATAAGGGCCTACTTCAACTCAGATTCTTTGTGGAACTTCAATCTATACCGGTGGATTCTTTTAGTATTTAGAGTTATCGAAACTCAGAAGCTATGTTTTTTTTTTTTTTTCTTCATCAGAGTCTCTCTCTCGATCATGATGCTGATTGCTGCTAGGGTTTTTCTTGGATACAGGAAAAAGAAAACCTGATACTGAGTCTTATCTAGAAGTTCTCAACTACCTCAAGGTCGATCCACCAAGCTGTATCTTCATTGATGACAGGTAATGATTTTACACTTGAGAATCTCAGTATGTTGACACGATTAAGAACAGATACTGATGAGCATGAACGACTTGGTTCATAAGCGAACACTTCAGAGATGTGCTTCTTCTATGTAGATTATGCTGGCTGGGAACTTTTGCATGCAAATGTAGTAATTCTAGGCTGCCAGGAAAGAGGCAGTTGAGTCAGCCAAACGTGTCACTGTATCACAACTAAAGGGGAAAAAATGAAAAGAGAGAAAACCATGGCAAAGGCAACAATTAAAGGCAAAAGAACCTGCAATTCTTGTTTGTCAGATGCAAGACGGTGAATTACTATAATTACTAAGTAATAATTGGACTGACACTTCCATGCAAAGCTAAAAAATCGAAGGTTGAAAAGGAGAATGCATTTGTGTCTTGTCTCAGGGGAGGAGTTTTCTTCAATTAGGAATTGACTTTATGTCTCTCGATACTTTGGACAAGTATCGTTCTGCATGCCACACTTGGTAACTCTTATATATTTGATTTATAATGGGTTGTCAACCAAATATGTTAATTGGCTGGTGAACATTGATCCATCAAATTTCATACAATTTAATGCAGAAAACTAGTTTTCTTGACACTAGCAAGAAAATTTTCTTTACATTATCTTTTCTGCAGCGTATTATAGGTGTTTACTTATTCTACACAGTTGAGTGACAATATGTTGTTATGCACGTCTTCTAGCAGTATCTCAGTCTGTATATACTTGTGCATGATGAAAATTGGTTGCTGTATTTGAGCTTCCCTTCCCTTGGGGGGGGGGGGGGGGGGGGATGGGTGGGCTTGGAGAGTGACAAGGAGTGCCTGTTGTGGTATTGATTAATGAATGACAAATTCTTTCACCAGAATGAAGAATGTTGAAGCAGCAATTACAGCTGGTTTCATAGGTATTCAATTCAAGAATGTGGATTTGCTGCGCAAAGAGTTGTCAATCCATGGCGTCAACATTTCAACAAATGAAAACAACGAAACTCAAGATGTATTTAAATGCTTGGAATAATAAAACATTTTCCTCCCCCAAAATTCATCTATCTGTTTCATTTTTTTCCATAGGCCCTTTTATAAAAAAATGGTGTAAATTTTTGTATGAACATTATGGAATGCATCGGAGAAGTCACTTCTCAGCAAACTACCAAAATCTTCCTCAATTTAAGAGTGTTACTGGAATCTTATGTTCTTTTCTCGTTCCTGCAGTCTGCTTTCTTTTCTGACATGCATATTAGCAGGATTCTTTCTACTCCTTGCGGGTTCTCATTGTCTAGTGAATTGCCAAAAAAGCATCAGATTACTTATTTGCACATTTTTTGAAAACAGAAACAGTACCAGTAACATCACCCTTATATACGTGTCCATAAATGATTCATTCATTAAATGGAGTGATCGAAATCAGTTACTCTTTTCCTTGCTGCAGTACAACGGTTAGCAGTTACATTTCCGTGTCCCATACCCCAACTCCACAGCTGAAACCCAAATGAATTTTCGAGCACGTTTTGCATATGGTCGGTGTTCTTTTTGGCTTTACATATTTTAAACCAAATCAATTTTGCTGATTAAGAAATAACTTATTGCTACTAAACTAAATTAAAATTACAAGTATCATGTGACAGAATATAAATTACAAGTACTTTAAACGTAACTTATTACTTAAAAGAACTTGTAATAATCGAATTATTCATCAAATAAAAATTAGTAAAGCTACCATCAAGAGTCAAGACAGCAAACTTAACATAAAAAGGATTTGTTTCCAAAATCTCAATATTCATTCATTCATGCCTCTTGGTTAAAATTAGTGAAATAAATTTAAAATGAATTGCAAAACGAAAAGAAAAGTACTAACAAACAAAAGAAGCTAAACTTAGAAACTGCTGACTGCTGATGCCAATCAGCCGTCAGTTATGATTGAATATTCTTGGTTTCACAAAGGTTCAAGAAAGAAAGAAAAGAAAAGAGCAAATTCAATTCCAATTTCTTTTTCCACAGAAATCACCTCGTTTAAAACAAGCCCAAAAAACAAGAAGAAACAAGAACAATTTGATTGGCTCCTCTAGGCTTCCAAGAACTTTTACGTACCCAACTCATCCGTCTTTGACTGCCCATTCATTTGTTCCTTCAATTCACTAGGCAATTCAGCTATCAAATATCATAAAATACAATCTTTCTTCATGGTTTTGAGCTCCCAATTCCATCTGGGCCGCCCTCAAAATCGTCATTCTTGAATACCCAGAAGTGGAATTGGATAGCAAGCAATGGCTTCTTTAGCGGGTTCGGTTTTGTTGCCACTGAATTTATGCTGCAAGAGGAGGGGGTCTTCTAGGTCTACCAAATCCAAATCTTTTGTCTTGCATGATGCAAATTTATTAAGTTTGGGTTCTTGGGGAAAGAAGAGAATTGTTTGTGGTTGTATGGCTCCTCTCAGAGATTTGAGGCCAGCTGATGCAGATTCAGCCACCAAATTCAAGGTAAAGTTAAAGGGAAATAATCCCATTTCTTGATTTGCTTGGTTTATGTTTCTTGGCTTTAAAATTTTTTGTGTCATAGTCCCATTTTTCTTGGCTCTTAATTTTTGGCAGTTAACTATTTGGGATTTTGGTTTCTGGGACTGTTAATTATGTGTATATTTAGTTCTTAACATGCTGATTTCGCTGCTCATTATACCAATTTAATATATTGACCGGCCATTTGATAGATATGTTGATCGAGAAAACTCACATATTATAAAAATTCATAATCTCTAGGTGTTTTATTTTGATAATTTAAATAATGCAGTTCCTATTAACCTTAAAATTAATAAATGTGTAGTATTTTGAAGCTATTGCAGTGCTTACATATCATATGCGAATTCTTTAGTTGTAAGAAACCACTGATCGTTTGATTATGAGATTCTGTTTTTGTGAAAGTTTTTCTGTTTTTCAAGAGTCCAGTAGATTTTGATTCCTGAGTAAAGAGCACACTCGCTAGTGTGCTCTTCAAGTATGCCTTTAGTTCTAATTTTCCTATTCCCAGTTGTTTTACATTGTTATCTGAAAACTGAAACTTATCGGAGCATAATTATTAGTGGTTCAATGCTATTGTGGCATATTAATAAGATTTCTGTACATTTTAAATTGTAGGATCCATAAAGCCGTCTTTTATTGTGACATAATTTTTCCATGCTATCCTCTCTAGATCTCTTTGCGATCGATTTGTTCCTGTGCTTGTGTGATAACTGAGTCGTATGTTGTTACAATTTGTGAAGCTAGTTTTGAATTTTGAAGATAATTTCTAATTATGCATTTTTCATATTTGGTTCTTGTGCTTATATGCTTATTCATTTTGCTAGGATTCATCTAAAGCTGAGAATCTAAGCATGGTGAGGGAGCCAGATGAGCCTGATGTGCTGATTGAATGTAGAGATGTCTACAAGTCATTTGGGGAGAAGCACATCTTAAGAGGTGTTAGCTTCAAGGTGAAATTTTCTCTTCATGATTGTCCAACAAAAAGGCTTATTTTTTATTCTTGATCACTACTTGCTTCACCAGAAGAGAGACCTTCCATTTATTTGGTTTGGAAGATATTTATTTCAGATGAGAGTATGTTTATACAATAAGTGCTTCAGATCATCTTATTGATAGGAGTGTTCTCTATATGGAATTCTTCTATCAAGTAGATAATGCTTTTTCTGATAGTTCAGGTAGGCTAACATGTGCACATGGAATCCATCATCTGAATAATTCATAATACATATCTTCATTTTTGTTTTCCCTCCTTCTCATTTCGTTTTCTTTCCTCTAAGTTACAGAACCTATTTAATCTTTTTCTTCTGTTTTATCTACTTGGTTCTGTGGATAGTCTTTTGCTTCCTCGGCTGAGTTCTTATGTCCAAAATTGTTGTACTTGAGCATGGCAGGAACTCCAATTCCAAAACTGTCATGCCTTAAATTTAATACCTTCCTGCTAACATCACCATATTTAATAGTTATGATTGTTTCTTCCTGGTCCATATACTTGCAGCATAACTTCAAGATGAAGATGCTAGCTACATTTCTTCATTTCTAAACTATTATAAACACAGGAAATTCTACTTGACCATTTACCTTACTAATTATTTTCTGGCAAAAGATCTTTTATTAGAAAGGAAATTTTGATTTTTGAATGGTTATATTTGGCTACTTTTATTTGAAGTTACGGCAAATGGAAAAATATTTTTACCTATCTAGTACATGTTGGAGTTAGGAAGCTACATCATAATGTTTTCGAAATGTAACACAACATTTACTTTGCTGCCTAAGATTGGCGAGGAAACTTTTCTGTAGAACTGGAAGTAAATTTTGGACTGATATGTCCACTCAAAGTTGATATTGAGTATTGGGTAAACACGCTAATACAAGAAATGTGATTGACTGCAAAAGTTGGTTGTCTCCTATGGCTGCTGACCTTTAATTTTTCTTTGTTAAGACCTTTTCTATTGTCAGTTCCGTTAAAATGGTTGCTTGTGGATGTTATGAATTAGCAAGAATCAATGTCACAGTTTGAGTTTGAAAAACAATGTATTTGACGATATGCCCATAGATTCAAATTCAGAAAGCATATAACTTCAATCTACACCATGGCATGGATGAGAGAAATTCCAAGTACAAGATTACAAACTTTAGTAGTTATCCAACTGGGGGATCATTGCTCGTTAATGTCCACCTCCCATTTTCATCACATTATGCATTGAGCCTTTGCAAGTTTTGATAAAAACGAAAAAATTTTGAGACTGTCGCAATGGGCCTTCGCACATTTGTAACTTTTGGCAAGTAGCATTTGCATGAAAAATTTAAAAAGTATTTAAGTGAATCATTTTGGTCATTTGAAAATTGAGATTATTTGATTTAGAGGACTTCCCTGGATCAAATGGTTTTTTATGCCAGCACTCTTATTTCCGTGGATTATCTTGCTTTATATTTGCACTAGGGCTTTCGCAACTGTTCCTTTTGATTTTGCGAATGGGGAAACTTCTTTACTTATGACCTTTGCGAGGTTAGCTTGTTGAAGATCTCAAGCATGACTTTATTTTTCAGTTGCATTGGATCAGGAGATAAGCGCTTTTTTCTTTTTTATACTAACAATTTCCCCCTTATTGCCAGCTGAGTCCTATTTTATTTGTTATTCAGCTCAGTGTCTTTCCCACAGCATGATGCTCATCTTCATGCAGTGAAAGACATGATTTACAAAAGGTCAATTTATGTATAAATTTTTTTGAATATCCTTATTGGCAATAAGCCAATGAAATCTATGGTTTTGAGTGAGAAATTAAGTGAGCCACGCTTTTGTTAACTTATCCATTCTGTAAGTTTATGGTATTTGAAGATTTTGTTAACATGTACAGATTAGGCATGGAGAGGCTGTTGGAATCATTGGGCCTTCTGGCACTGGAAAATCAACAATCCTGAAAATTATGGCTGGACTTCTTGCTCCAGACAAGGTATTTTTTGTAATGGAATGTTAATGTGGGCCCTGCTACATTGTCTCTGTGTTTTAGTTTGTAACTTAGTTCTGCTTGATGTGACTTTGTTGATTCATGGGTTCCTTCATGGACGGGGATCATGAGTAGGGGGAGGTTTTAATACGTGGCAGAACACGTCATGGTTTAATCAGTGATGTGGAAATTTCTGGCCTTCGGATTGGCTTAGTAAGTTAGCTTCAACTTGGATATTTGATGAGCTTTCATGGGATTCATCATAAAACATGATCTCAAACATTTTATTTTCTTCATTGTATAACAGGTGTTTCAGAGTGCAGCACTTTTTGATTCTTTAACGGTTCGGGAGAATGTTGGTTTCCTTTTGTAAGATATGCTCTAAATTTCTTAAACAGAAGTGACTCATTTTTAAAAATTTTTTTTTTAAAAATAAAAGGTTTAATGTTTGCCTTATATTTGACCCATTACAATCAATTCTTCTTAAACACAACAGATATGAGAATTCCAGCATGCCCGAGGATCAAATTTCAGAGCTCGTAACAGAAACTCTGGCTGCAGTTGGATTGAAGGTATATATAAATGATAATCTTTTTGGTAGGTTAATCACATATCAAATAATAATCCACTCAGATGCCATGCATTTTTTTCTTTTCTTATCTTTTAAATTTGCAGGGGACACAAATTGATATAGTAGTTTTTGGCTTTATAAAGGAAACTACATGCCTAGTTATACTTAGGGTTATGTAATTTAATTTTCTTTTAAACTTTTTAGAGCACACAAACGTGATTCAGTATTTTTTCCTTTATTGAAGGAAACTAATTGCCTATTTATATCTCAGGGTAATGTAAAGGAACGCAAAACATTATTGACCATACATCATGGAGAATTACACATGGCACTTGTAATTGTTTCCTTTGATTTTGTTTCTTACCGTCATCAAAAACATTCTTGGATACCTTGGCTCTATTTTTTTTTTTTACTTAACATGAAATTATTGTATGATTTCCTATGAATTGGTTCTGTGTATATCATGAAATGTATGCTATGATTTATTTACCTCGTCAAATGAAGTTTTAAAATGCATTTTGAGTCTGGAGGGTTCAAGTTACCACATTATTTGAAATTGGGTGGCATTATATTGCTTGAACCTCACATTCTTGAAATATGGAGAAATATCAAATGTTAAAAGAGAAGGAAAGTACAGTTAAAAGAACTCTATGTAGTAGATTACTATGATTTTGAGCACAGTGATCTTTTATTTTGAAAGTTCATTGATGTTTTGTGCAGGGAGTTGAGGATAGACTACCTTCTGAGTTGTCTGGTGGGATGAAGAAAAGGGTGGCCCTGGCCCGTTCTATAATTTTTGATACAACAAAGGATGTAGTAGAACCAGAGGTATGTAATAAGGGGCTTTCTTACTGTCTTACTTGTTACTGGCCTTCTATTGAGGGTTTGTCTCATCACAAAGTCAATGTGTGTGTGCTAAATCTTGCCAATTTTAGTTCCTGATCTAGAAAGATCACTGATCTGGGTCATGATGATGTCCTCAGTTCGTGTTATATAAAAGTGCCTGTAGTTGTTTGAAAAGCAAATCACTATAGGATTGCTTGGCTGATTAAAGCTCCTGATATTATTTAAATAGCCCATGTGATGTCAAGCTATGTCAACGTGCACTTTATTTAGTCATCCTGGGCTTAATTTGTGAATGTCAGAGTTTTTTGGGCAAGCTTCCCAATTGTTTGAACACCTTTTAGTCAATCACTGTACATATTTACCTACCAAACTGGAAAAGGGATTGAGCTAATTGGCATGCATTGTTCTTCTCCTTTGGCGTTGTGTCTGCCAATGTAGAATTCCAGGTAAAGTGTACAAAACTCAAGATGTCATAAAACAATAGTACAAAGCAAGTAGTTGTAAATCTAGACTCTTAGGCGTGATAGAAATGGAGACATTTCTGTTTGTATTCTACCATTGATATAAAGCAACTTCTCGAGCTTATAAGAGAATCTTTTATAAATTGGCTGCTTTTTGTATGGTTTGAAGGTTTAACGTGACAAATGCCAGTAATGTTTCTTATTAATAAAAAGATGCCAAAAGGAGAAAAGCGAATGAAATGTCCATAAATGCCTGTATCAGATAAACTGCCAAACATGAGATTCACTGGAATTAATTCACTGAAGTGTTCTTATTTTCTGACCGTCCATTATATTATATGTTAGAAAATTGACTAACAAGCATCTGAGTCTGGTTGCTACTGCAACATTTTTCCAATATAAATATATTTTTTTCTATCTTTTCATTAAAATTATGGATGCACGTTCATAGCATGAGCGGCAACTAAATTGTTGCCTTTCTATTTTAACCTCATGGTTGTCTACTAATTATTCTCTTTGAAAGTATAACTGCTTTGATGGTACATATCCATGGCAAACATGCTCGAAAGTTATTGACAACGGTGTTAGGTATTTCAATTTTGAGCAGGTCCTGTTATATGATGAACCAACCGCTGGACTTGATCCAATTGCATCTACTGTAGTTGAAGATCTCATACGCTCTGTTCATATGAAAGGTGAGGATGATATTGGGAAGCCTGGGAAGATTGCCTCTTATGTTGTTGTCACTCATCAACATAGTACAATCAAAAGAGCTGTTGACAGGTACTCAATGCTTTCTTGAGGTTTCACTGGGATGCTGCAAAGCCTGGTGTATAAGGAATCAAATGTTTTTTCTATGTTATCCTTGTCCTAATAGTAATGTACTGCATCTAGGTTATTGTTTCTCTCTGAGGGAAAGGTCGTTTGGCAAGGAATGACTCATGAATTCTCCTCATCGGCAAATGCTATCGTACGGCAGGTAATAGCTACTTTTGATTGGATGCTGCACTTGCATTGCTGATATCTGTGATAATTGTTTTCTAATAATATTTCTTGTTTCTTGAAAATAGTGGGCACTGTAGTTAGAAGAGAAGTTCTTTTTGTGCTGGCTATATATTTGATGGTAAAATTGCCTTCATTTATGGAAGGACCTTAGAATCTGATATAATATTTTCTCGTTTCGTCTTTCTTCATTTTATTGGCTTTATTTGATGCAAGACCAAGCTTTGGGGAACTTATTGAATTATACAAGGGTTTAAAAAGAATAAATGGAACTGTGGGATAGCTAGCAAAGTACTTACTTAAATTCGAAGACCAAAAAGTGCAATCATGGGCTTTTATTTTTTGTAGTACAGTAGCGGCAGTAATTTATGATAACAACTATGTGCAATCTTGCTATGGCACATGAAGGGAAAATAGGATCAATATAGATTGCCAAGCCTTGGCTTAACAACCAGGTTGTTCCATGTTCTTGTAATCTAGGAGCTCAAGGGTTGTTTGTTCCAAATAAAATTGATATAATACTCCGAAAACTTAACCTTTCCCACACACTCCCTTCAGTGATGGGAGCTTCATGCACTGAATTTGTCCTTTAAATGGCCGACAAATTTATCTGAGTACATGTATTCGACTATGTAACTCATTCTTTTGTCTTATCACAAAATGTTAGATTTATAAAGTCCCTTTCTCTCTCTCACCCACCCACACACCCCCCCCCCCCCCCACCAAAAAAAAAAAAAAAAAAAAAAAATAGAGATACACAAGCACAACACGCAAAAATCAAAATGTTGTTATTGCTGGACTTTTGACTTTCTTAATTTATAATTGGTGCAAATATCAAGTTAAATCCCAGTATACTATTTGCAATTTCTTTTTTTTCGAATTCTACTATTTGCAATTTCTGTAGTTTGCATCTGGGAGCTTGGATGGACCAATCAAGTACTAGTTCATAAAACAGTGCTGAGGATGAGAAAACACATGACTTCCCCAGATTTGGATGCGAATGGAGTTCTCATTGGAAAGACAGTTTGAACAGCCGAATGGGTGGTTTTTTCCTATCAAACCTACCCATCCACTTGCTGCAATTGGAAATTTTGACCTCAACAAGATGTCATCCTTGCGGTGCTGGTGCAGCTTTTATTTTGTGAGCCTGCATCCGTAGCCTTGCAGGGTGGATAAGAGTGTAGGTGATAATCTAACCTTCTATGTTCTTATTATTCTTTTAGTTTTTCTTTTTTATTTTTTTCCGTTTTGGTACTTATTCTTCTGTAGACGTCAACCTTGTACTTATAAGTCATTTGGGTGTCTAATGGAAACCATTTTTAACGGTAATTCATGTCGAAAATAAATGAAATGAATTGACAATGTTACCATCTCTGTTGTTGTCAAGTGTTGGAGGTCATTTTTAACGAAACACAAATTAGCATTTCCAGAAACTTTGTCAGAGCAAAATCGGTTGAAAATTATCTAAGGTAACTCCTGGATGTATATAACTGACGGTGGTATGAGTTATCTCTTGTGCCATTTTACATTTGAAAAATGACTTCTCCTGTCACGCCCCGTGCCCGAGACGTGGCACCCGCTATGCCCTAGGCTACGCTAGGACACAAGGCTAAATCAAAACAATTATCGTCTAAACATAGCATAAGGCTCCAAAATATTAAAATGCCCAAAAGAATCCATTTCATTCATCACTAAATGATATACAACATTCATTACACTTCTCTTTTCCCCATGACAAAAATAGATGGGAAAGTATGTATAACCTACTCCATACAAAATATGGCTATACATCAATGCTATCAAAAATAACCTCATTCAAGTCTATCCTAGCTATGACTATGAGGTCCAAAAATCGGTCCAATCACCTTCAACAAATTCATCACCTGCGGGGTAAACAAAAAGGGGTGAGTGATATAATCACCCAATAAGTAGTAAAGGTTCTCTTTGGGGCTTAAGTTTGTCATTTATACATAAGTACAACTTAAACCAAAATCAAAGCCATAAACATTACAACATGTGGTCAAGTCAAAACCATACACATTTCAAACATTGCATAAAGCAATTCAAAGAAAAGAGAGCTCCAGCAGTTAGTGGACACATGACCCTGGAATTCCAGTTGTTAACTATAACCCGGTTAACGCGGTTCAAAACCAACTACCACCCGGTTGGAGCGGTACAAAACTAACTATAACCCTGGTTAGTACGGTTCAAAATGATTTACTACCATTACCAATTTAGGGAACTAGTCCCGTCATATACCCATTTCACATACAAGAGCTCATTCGTATGTTCATTCAAAGAATTCATTAGACCACACATCTTGTGTCATAGAAAATCAAACTAACCAAACATAAGCCCATTTATATAGAGAAAGTACTATCTAAGTCATTTATTATCATCAAAAGCATTTCCAAAGCAAAGAGAATCAAATACTACTTACCTCATTCCAAGACTAATTTAGGTAGTCCGAGTAGGGATAAAGTCCTTCGTCGCCTATAACACACAAGGAAGACTTGTATCACATACTGATTCTATTAAGAAACCATAAAAGAGGCTTAAACCTATCTTAACACGCAAAAAGAGGAAAAGAGACAAAACTGTACTGACCCGCGGCGTCAGTCGCGGCGCGGCTCACGCCGCGGCTCAGATACAGTACCCAGCCGCGACTTCAGCCGCGGTGAGGCTGAGGTCGCGGCTCAGGTCAGAGCAAGCGGCCCCTCATCCGCGGTCTCATCCGCGGCGCGGGTGGCACCGCGGATGAGCCCAGAGAGGCTGCTGCTACGAGCCGCGATCTCATCCGCGGCGCGGGTGGCACCGCGGATGAACCCAGCAAGACGGCCTGCAACTGCTCAAAATCCAAAATCCGACTTCTCAACTCAACCCAACACAATCTAACACCAAAATAGCTTCAAATAAGGCATAAAATGGTAAGGAAACACTATCTTAACATCTTAAGCAACATAAGCATGGATCATTCTCAAAATCACACAAGATCCACCAAAATCTCATACCCAATTCTTCAAATTTCTAACTCACCCACCTCACACATCCATCATAACTCACAAGCATTTACACTACCACAATCAAACATCAAGTTAAGGGATAAAATCATCCAATGGTATCCAACCAAGAAACATTAACTACTCACTCTACCACCACATCACATAGCAAAACTAAGAAAGAAATTAGCTTTGAGAAAAGAAATACCTTGGTTGAAAGAATCAAAGGAATTGTTGCTTGCTTCCTTTGGAGAGTGGTGGTCTTCAAGGTTTCCTTCAAGTGGGAGGGATGGAAAGTCTTTAGAAGTGAAAGAAAGAAGCCAAGGAGAAGAAAATTGAGAATGGTGAAAACCTAGGTCATTTGGGGATAAAAATCAAAATCATGAAATTTGCTAATTAGTCCTCTAACTTTCTAAATATTACACAATCTCCCAAAATGGCCAATGACCAAAAGGTCCTTACTATCACATCTCCATTTTGCACCACTTGATGGAATAATACAGAGATTTGAGCAGCAAGAATGGCATTAGATGCTTTTTTTTAGCTTGGATTGGATGAGATGTTGCAGAAAAAAAAGAATCAAACAAATGATAAGAAAACATTAAACATGAAATCTGCATCTTCAGTAGATGAACAGATAACTAGCACAACTATGGTGGATTCTCACTTGATGTGGTGATGCATTATCAGTCTCTAGATTTTTCTCATTTTCAATTGTGATGAACTATAGCACAAAAATCTTGTTTGTGACATCATTATTCTTCTTTTCTGCTGCTGGAAACAAGCTCGAGATTTCACCAGTACTTGCATTTACCTTCTCTACTTTCTTGACAGCATCACCTTCTTATGAGAATCCCACAATATGAATGGCCACAAATCTGCCACGGCCCCCACATTATTTAGAAAAGCATTCTTTGTTTTTTAGCCCCTTTGAAACTGGTGAACTTATTCGATGACGACCATAGAAAGTCCCTAATCACTAAGAAAATTTTCCATCATAAAAGGAATATTACATGCATAATGCAGGACCTAAGAACAATCCATATTCTTCAAGTATTACAAAGAAAAAATATTTAAAAACCTTCCTTCCCCCACCCCCCTTCTCTCTCTCTCTCTCTCTCTCTCTCTCTCGGTGTTCTCTATGCAACACTTCGTGGTGAATGCTAATGTTCCTCAAACAAATCAGGAATGGCAGATGATGATGTGTGTAGTGTTTTTTTCTTTTTTTTTTTTGGGGGAGAGGGGGGGCACTGTTGTTGTGGGGTGAAGAGAAAAAGTCAACCCTTCAGAATCTGTGTAAACAGGATGTGGTCCCAGAGTCCAAAGTGTCTTAAAAGAGGATCAACTCTCACAAGCCTAATCACAGCTGCAGAGAATGTTTGAAGCACATTGTATTGGACCTTGGCCTAAACAAACCTTCGACTTTTGTTTGTAGGGATGATTTTGCCATGCAAATTTCGTCTCTTACAATGGGTTTCAATCCCGAGTTACATTGAAGGCCATTACAATTTAAGACACACACTATTGCCTCATATTTCACCTGTAACTTGAACTAACAAAATATTCAAACCGTGGCAAGAGAATCAGAACTTTATTCTTGGTCGACTGATTTGAGTCTTTAAAAGCCTTTATCTTTAAGGAATGAACCTGTTGATATTACAGTTATTCGGTCAGTTGAAATTTAAGGGTGAATAGGAATTAGTTCAAAGGGAAGACATACCTTCTTGTACAATGGTAGGTTATCATTTCTGAATCTCCAAGTACATGTACAAAAGCATCAGAGCTAAATTTCTAGAACGCAGTTTCTTGTTTGAGTGGAACAGAAGTTATAGGACCAGAATAAAAACAAACAAATGCCTTTCCTTGAACTTGTGAAAGGCTTTCTCTCATACAACCATCATCAGAGAACTTCACACACAAGTGTGGTTGCCAGTAAATTGTTCCCGAATGTCTCCAATATCCCTGCTTCTTAGGGACAATACCTGATAAACTATTGTATGAAAGATTCAGGGAAGTCAAACTTCCCAGACAATGTATTATGGGACAAGTCTGGAACCCTTAACTTTCACATCTTCCCACATTGTCAGATATTTGACCCTCAAGGAAATTGCGAGATAATTTAGGTATTCAAGATCTTGCAATTCAAATAAACCTGCTGGAATTTCTCTATGCAGTTGCCAACCGAGCCGTAGGCTCAGTGGTGAGGGGAGCAGTTGGTATTAGCTCCCCCTGCTGCAGGTTGGGGGTTCTAACCCCACCTGCAGCAGTTTGATGGCATTAAAATCCAAAGGAGCACCTTAGTGCTCCTTTGGTCTAACGGTGGTTTAGTCCCCGTTGGCCCCTCAGGTCCAGTTGGACCCTCCCGTAGAATAGATTAGATTTAGGAGTAGAATAGTATGTTGAATCTTGACAAAAAAAAAAAAAAAGAATTTCTCTATGCAGTTGATTATTAGACAGATCAAGTCAATCTCCTGTTGAAAGACTATAGTTGAAGTTTAATTCAGCTTTACCACCAACAGCAAGAGAAAGTTCTATCTTCAAACTTGGTGATGTAACTGATGAATCTTCAAGGGTTGCTCTGCCAGCTCCAAAATTTTGAAATTTGAACTAATGTTAAAGTTAGTATCCAGAACGTAGCCAGAGAACTTATCCCCAGAAGGGTCACAGTATGAATTGTGGTGAATGTGAAAAGCCAACTAGGTAGAGTTCTACTGAATCTGTTCTGAGCAAGAGAAAGGAACCTTAGGTGTTACACCCCGTGCCCGAGATATAACACTCACCATGCCAAGATTACGCCATCACATAAGGCAAACAAATAAACTTAAACTGATCAAAATAACCATTTCATTGAACCAACTCAATTACAAAATTATGTGATACATCACAAAGATAAAACTCAAGCAAAATAAAGGGATCATCCTATATATTTCCACTAAGATCACAAAATACTACCCAGTGGAAGATCCTATACAAAATAAATTACAGGAATCTTTACTAAGTATCATATCGTATCTCCCATACTAAAACCACGAGTCGGTCCAATCCTCCTCTACAAAAGCCTCGTCTTCTGCATGAAACAGTTAAGGGGTGAGCGAACTAAATCACTCAGTAAGTGGTATAAGTACTTCCTGTGGCTTAAAAGCGTTATTCATACATATACAATTCATTCACAAGTCGTTATCGAATACAAATACAAAATAATAATATGGCCAAGCATACTTAAACCAAAATATATATTTTTCCAAATGAATAAATGAGCTCTATCAAAGGGTTCCAGTTTGACCCTAGATATCTAGTTGTTAACTATTACCGGTTAACACGATCCCAAAACTAACTTTAACCTGTTGGTACGGCTCCAAAACTAACTTTAACCGGTTAGTAAGGTCCCAAAGGCATCAAACATAAATTTAAGGAACTAGTTCCGTCAAAAGAGTACCACATTCAAGAACTCAAATAATTCATTTCTAAACATTCATTCATATAAGCCACATTATCAACTTTATAAGCAAAAGCAATTAACCACAATTAAGCCAGTCATTTATATAACAAATAATCTTTCCAAACTTTTATCATTGCACAAAACTCATTTTCAAAATGTCAAAGAGTATGAATCCCCACTTACCTCGATCCAAACTATCTAAGGTAATCCGAGAAGGAAGGGTCGATATCCTCGCCTAAAACACAAAAATAAACATTAAATTAATCACTATATCTATTGAGAAAACCGTATACGAAACTTATTTCTTAGAGCCTAGACGAAAACGGAACACAACACACACATTGTTGGTGATCCGCGGGTCGAGCACACCCAGTCAAACTCACAGATCCCTGTGATTAGCTCCGCGGATCACCCCCAGAGGGCTGATCTACAGCCTGTCCTCAGCCAGACGTGGCCGAGGCTGGAGGCAGAAAGCGAGACGCGGACGGTTCTTGCGAGACGGTGCCGCGTCTCGGCCCAGGCTTCACCCTCGACAAACCTGCAAAAACACCCTCAAACACTCCATACTTTCTACACATCACAAACAACTCATTTTTCTAGATTTCAAATCTCACCACAAGCTATAAACAAGCATTTATGCACCCAAACCTTCACACAAACATCATACAACATATGGCCTCTAATTACCTACTAATCATCAAATAAGGTTTCTAATTAATCCCCCAATATACATAATCATCTTATTCAACAATTTCCTTACAACATACCACACTCAAACATGGTATTTATGGACTCAAAACACACTCACTACTTCTAACTAAGAATTTAATAGGAGGGATGAATAATACCTTGAGTTGAAGATGAAGAAACTTTTCCTAAGCTTTCTTCACTTGATCCTCCTTGCAAATCCCCTCTTCTACCTCTTTCTTCAAGAAAAGAAAACAACTAGGAGTGATGAGAGAAAAAGGAATGAGAAAAGCCCTAAAACAATTGGAGATATATTTTTCCTAAAATTGCAACTAAAGCCCTCAACTTTTAACTAACCATCTATCATACATTATATATTGGGCATTTTACACATAAGTCCCTACTAAGGGCCTTGATGTTACATTAGGTTCGACCACTTTGTAATGGCATCATTTAGATATCAAGAGAGATTATTAGAACTGAATTCTACAACTTCCAATTATCTACATTTTGCCAAGGTGAGGGGCATCTCCCCAGAATCTAATTGCTACTGATATCAAATACCTTCATACTATCTAATGCATCAAGCTCCGGTTGGATTTCTCCAGAAAGATTATTGTTGTTCAAGTATCAAGGCCAGTAGTCGAAACCCAACAACGGTAATTGAAAAAACAAATCCAGGAGAAATCCATTAAGTGATAAATTGAGCTCTGTCCATACTCGAACAGCAGATATACTAATATAACTGAGAGTGACATGGAGGAGTCAGGAAAAAAAGGCAATGTGCTTGAAAGCAAATTAACCTCAAGGTTGATATGCACCAAAGCTTGATCAAAGAGAATTAAGTTAATTGTTTAGATGCAAGTCCTTTTACGGCAAAACTAGAGAATGTCTCTTCTCCTAAGCTACTCCTAAAAATTTAGCCTGTCAATCGTTCTCTACAGTTTCTTGAATTGCTGTAAAAGGGTTTCTTTAGCTGCAGAAGCTCAAAATCATAAGTAACATTGTATGCTGTGAACTAACGCATTTGTTTGAAATAATCTGTTGATTAGTGTGCTCTTTTGATCATTGAGCTTTAACATTTTGCCTCAAGAGATTAATCTGATTCTTGTTTTGCTCGTCTTTTGAGCATCGAGCTCTACCTTGTTTCCTTGAGAGACTAGCATGATTGTTGTTTTGTTGTTTGTAAGCATTGGCAAGGTCTATCTCAGGAATCCTGAGTGATTACTCATCATCCTTACTACATAAGTTTATAATACATACATACATATATATATACACATATACACATATATACATCTATACATACATACATATATATATATATATATATATATACATATATACATATATATATTCGTTGGGTAATGATATGGTATGATAACTGAAGATTGTTCACTATATTCAAGTAGCTAAAAGATATGAAATTAAAAATATTTTAAATTGTATTCAGCGTAGTAATAAAATTTTAAAAATTTTCACTTTTGATAGTATTTATATTTTTTAAACTGCTTGTCACACATCTAAATAATTGGATATTACATTAAGGGATCTTTGATATCGTAAGCGTATGTACTAACATAAAAGTAAATAAAAATGAATACTTTTATGAAATTGAATTAGAAACAAAAAAGTAGAGGAAGAGTGTAACCGGCAGTAGCGATTGGTTAGGGAATTAAAAAGTAGATTTGTGATAGAGATAAATAGTGCTTCAATTTAGGAGACTGAAGAGGCACCCAATTTTAAAAACCTAAATCAAGAAGTTTTCATTTTTTGAATTTCTTGCAATTAATGCAACAAAGGTTAGATGGAAATTCAATAAAATGTGAAATACTAACTCTAATCTTATAAAGAAAATAATGGTTTCTCAAATTAAGTAAAAGAAAAATGTACATAATTTTCCTATTATTGTGCGAATATAGTTAGAAATCAAAATTCATAATACAATTCTCATGTAAGGGGTAACTGTGAAAGTGGATCTCTTCTCTTGATTAAATACTTCCTTCCATCAAATTATATATATATATATATATATATATATATATTTTATGGTCAATGCCAAAGTAGGGTTTAATTCCCTAACAAAAATTATTCAAATTAAAAAAAATTGAAACTTTGTATTGATATTCATATTTAGCCAGCAACTTAAACTTGGACCAAGCAGTTTTCAAAATTTTATTAGAATACCATAATTGTAATTCCACATTTTCAATAATAAAAGACTCAGTGAAATGTGACTAACGTCAAGGTATGTTAAAAAGAGTTACTGGGTAAGATATGCCAACAAGCGTTTATTACTATTTTAACCAATTCGTACTTAGCATGTATAAGAAAAATATAAAATAGATTATGTGCATTGCCACACGAGATACTGAATTATAATTCAACGTCACGTAACGATGATGTATTACATCTTGTGATATTCTTTTTTGAGAATAAGTTATTAGTATTATTATTACACTATGTGACATGTTAGGTAGTACACACAATGTGTAACTAATACCTGCTGTCATACATATGCTAACTAGGGGTGTTCATGGACCGAGTACCCGGTCCATGAACGAAAACTTTGAACCAAACCGGTCCTACCGGTTCGGTAAAATTTCGAACCGTGAATCGGTCTACACATAGCGGGTATCCGGTTTTTCGGTTACCCGCAAAATCGATTCGGATAGATCGGTTACCCGACCCGGTCCATCATAATTTTTCACTATTTTTAAAATAAAAATTAAAACGAGAAAAATCATAAACCATCATTAAATTACTAGTAACACAAGTATCAATGATTTTAAAGTTAAATTATATCATAAAACTGTAATTTTCAAAGTAACCAAAAAACAAAAAACTAAATAAACATATAGACACTTAGTTTTTTAAACTTCATTATAGCATTTTAATTAGCTCTAAAAATAAAAAAAAATACTTAATAAATAGTCAAATGAACATCCAAATAATAAAATAAATAGTCAAATGTTCATCAATCAAGAATGAAATAGAAGCACAAATTAGTAGTAACAATAAAATAAATCAAAAACTAAAACAATGAATTAGTAAAATAATACAACATACCAAAATGACAAAACTACCCCTTACTATGGATCGGGTCGAGTACCCACCGGTTCACAAGGATGTGAACCGCTACCCGACCCGCTTAATTTATGAACCGACCTGCTATCCGACCCGGTGTTAGTAACCAGTTCGATTACTCTCTTTTTTCAATTTGAAATAGATCAGTTTTCTTGATTTTTTAATTTTTCGATTCTTTTTGAACAGCTCTGATGCTAACTCGAATGTTCCTTACTCTTTGAACCAACCTTAACTCGTGGTATGACAACAAAAAAACCTTTCGCTTCTCAAGTAGGGTATCATCTCTGGCAAAAACAATTCTTATCCAAAACAAAAAAGAGAAAGAGAAAAAGAATAACAATTTTTATCCAAAACAAGAATAAAGAAAGGGAAAAATCAATGAGGTAGGCAGCGATTATATGGTATATTATTATGACAAATAATGGATTATTTGGTGTAATGTGAATAATATTCATATCACATCCACAATAATTGCTCTCTTTCTTCAAGACTCGACAAGATTCCAGTCAGAGTCGTTGATTGACCACCCCGGCCAGTCCCCTTCCCTCTCCAACACCCCTTTCGGCTTTTCCCTGATCCTCCCGCATACAATTGCAAAAGAAACGGGCATGATTGAGATCCCAGACATACAACAGCAATCGCCGATCCCAGAAAACGGAAAATAAAAATCTTATCTTTGTTTGTTTCATGGCCCTCACATTAATATCAACCTTAACCTTGTCATTTCTCTATGGCCAATTCTCCCACTCCCTTCATCTCTGTGTATAGTGTGAGTACTGTCACCGTTATCAGACTACCCATTACTCGTTTCCACCTCCTCCTCATCTTTTTGCATACCCTTTTATAGCCCTTTCTCCTCAGCAATCCTTCTGTTCAATTCAATTAGTCTCTTCTGATTTTCTTGCTGTGAAGATTCAAGAAAAGTTGTTCATTTATCCGGGATTCTCCCCATTTGGTTGATTAGAATATCAGGGGATAATCTATAGGAGAGAAATATTGTATTTGAGAGGACATGGCATCAGTGTTTTTATATCATGTGGTGGGTGATCTAACGGTGGGGAAGCCAGAGCTGGTGGAGTTTGTAGAGACAGAAACGGTGGAGGCCGCTATTCGGGCAATTGGAGAGTCTACTGAAGGTGGGATAGCTGTGTGGAAGAAGAGACCACAGAAGAGTGGGATTGAGAATGCAGAAATGAGGCAGCAGAGGTTTGTGGGAATTCTCAATTCCCTTGACATTGTGGCATTCTTGGCTAAAGATGAGTGCTTGGCAGATCAAGATAAAGCGATGAAGACGTCTGTTTCTGAGGTGGTTGTTCCCAACAATTCTTTATTGAAGGAGGTTGATCCTGCTACAAGGTTAGGTTTATACTTTTAAATAGTTGCCTCTATGTAGTTTTGAGTGTTTTGGTATTTTGAAGTTCCTTTTCTGTAGCATAACAATTAGTTTTAATCCCATTCTTTATATTTGGTTATCTCTGCTATTGTTTCTTCGTGTTCTTATGACCAATGAAATGACTAAATTGACTTTTAGAGCTTTTGGTCTTGAATAAAATGTAGAGTTGACTTATCATGACACGAGCTTCTCAGTGGGATTCGGTGCATATCTTGTTAGTGACATATAATATATGGGAGGAGGAGTTGCCTGCAACATTGATTTTTGCAGTAATTGTTAAGTAGACGCCCGACAAATTCTAGTTTTCTACTAAATTTGTAATTGCTATCGTTGCTCTTTTGTTGTGAACTTAACAAAAAGGCCTTGCTTGTGAAGCTTTGCTTTCTCATTTGTGCTAAGTATATCAGTTGACCTTATCGAGACATAAGCTTTAAGTTACTAGAGTATCCTAGATCGCCTGGTAACATTATCAAACTGTGTAGCCTTAAGTTACTATCAGAGTATTCTATCGTTTAGCCATCTCAATCTAATGCACATGAAACAATCAGACCTAGATTTCCTGACCCCAAAATGGTGAGTGAATTTTGTGCTGGGTTTACCTTTTCTTGTCAGACCTACATTTACTCTTCATCTTTGTCTTCCTGAATTATGACTATATCCAAAAAGAGCCAGTTTCTGCAGACAACCATTGAGGCAGTTGTGGGTTTTCTCTTTTATGTATGATGATTAGTTCCTCTGTAGTTACGCTACCTTATTAATTCAAAATTTCCTGAACTTTCAGAAAAGCCAATAGGAACTTGTTTAGAAGGATTGAGAATTTGATAGGTCAGTGCAAAAAGTGATCTGCCTATCCTTTTTCCTTTTTGCCCATTTTATTACGGATAAAGTCATGGGAATTACACTTTACGCATACATAGAGTTCTCCAATATCAAGTTTAATAGAGCTCAAAGTTCCTATGTCATTTAGATTTAACTCATTTCCATGCTTGAACTGCTGTATTAACACTGAATGTTAGAAATAAGAGCATTTACGTCAATTACTTCAATTGTTTGTGGTGGAATCCTTGGATCGGTGCCCAGTGCTGTTCTTCAAGAAAGCCATCGCAATGACCACCATTTGGAAGTTTTCTAAAGTTTATGCATCTAATCGACCAAAAATGTTTGAGGTAGGACAATTGGAAAAAAAAGAATGTACTGATCTGTATAAGTTGGAAAATAAAACCAATATTAGAGGTTAGAAGCGTTTTAGTAAATGAGGGCCAAAAATAAATAAAAATGTGTCAGTTTTTGGACTTTTCTGAAAGAGCAAGAAAATGTATACAGTAAACAAGGATAGATTAGATAAGTTAACGAATTTTAGAAGTTCAGTAGCATAAGAATCTACACATTAAAGTTATGAGTAAGTATTACGTTCTGTTCATGTTTGTTATAAATGACTGCCTACATTTGCTGCTGCAGTGTGCAATATGAGAGTTTTTAAGAGCCCCTGAAATTATTGAAAGGGTTAGTGAAGTGATATTACTATATTGGTATGTGTATATTTTCCGAAAAGCTAATTAAATTATGGCTCCAATCATGCCACAAAAACTGTCAGCTTTCAAATGTTGTTGCAGACTGAAGAAGCTGAGACTTAACCTGAAATCTGTATCCTGTCACTTGTAGGCGTGGCCGAGCAGCGTTCTTGTATGTGGATGGGGTGAATAGATCATTGGTTTGAACATTAAGTTAGTTGTAAGCATGGGAATAATCAATTATTGGGAATAACTTGGAGTTAAGTTATAAACATGTTCCAAATATACTACCTGTTATAATCATATCAATCATGGCACATCTTCCCCCCCCCCCCCCCCAACCCCTCCCCCCACGGGGGGCCATGCATTTTCAAATACTAAATGAGGGAAACGGAATGTAGATCAAAAGAAATAAAAAATTGCCATTTTAAGAACATAAAGCCCAAAATGGTATAAATAATTGTATAGAATTCCCTCCCCATTTTACATGATTCCAATATGTTTTTGTCATGCTAGGTTAATTGATGCACTGGAGATGATGAAGCACGGTGTGAAGCGACTCCTTGTTCCAAAAAGCATAGGGTGGAGAGGTGTAAGCAAGAGATTTTCAGTTCTTTATAATGGAAGGTGGCTCAAAAACCTCAACAATCCTGGTGCTAATAATGCCAACTCTTCTGCTAACATCAACCGTCCTTCATCAGCTTCAACCACCACCTTTCGAGACAAGTTTTGTTGTTTGTCCAGAGAGGATGTGCTTCGTTTCCTCATTGGTTGCCTTGGTGCCTTAGCTCCTCTTCCGCTTACCTCCATTTCGTCCCTTGGTGCTATCAACCCAAACTACTGTTGTATTGAAGCATCCCAAACTGCCATTGATGCTAACCAAAAGCTTCCTCAGGATCCAAGTGCAGTTGCTGTTGTGGAACAAACTTCTGATGGTCATTATAAGATTATTGGTGAGATCTCTGCTTGTAAACTTTGGAAATGTGATTACTTAGCTGCAGCGTGGGCAATGGCTAATCTCTCTGCAGGGCAATTTGTTATGGGGGTTGAAGATAATATTACTCCCAGGTCAGTACCAGATTCGCCAGTAAGTCCACTTGCTGGATATTCAAAGTTAGCTGATGGTGGTGGCTCAACTAGGCCAAGAATATTTAGCAGTCGAAATATTGGTTTCTTTAGCAACAGCCCAAGCTTTGGCATATCTAGGAGCATGTATCGAGGTAGAAGTGCACCCTTGACGTGTAAAAGTACAAGTTCATTAGCAGCAGTCATGGCTCAGATGTTGTCTCACCGGGCAACACATGTCTGGGTTACTGAGGTTGAAAATGAGGACAATTTAGCCGGCGTAGTGGGTTATGCAGACATTTTAGCTGCAGTGACCAAACAACCTGCCACAACTGTTCCTGAATCCTGGACATCGTAAAAATGGGAAGTAAGTTATACTGATGCAACATCTTTCATCTCAGAATAAGAATGAGCTTCTGTTTTGGGAATGTCATACTATGAAACTTGGCTTGTGCAGATTAAAATGGTTTTGAATGGGAGAATGAATTACTATTTTGGGAATGTCATAGTATGAAACTTGGCTTGTGCAGATTAAAATGGTTTTGAATGGGAGAATGAATTAAGTTGTGAATGCAAGAATGAAACGTTATAGTATGGATGTGAGAGCTTTGTAATTTGTTTATTAAAAGAATATTTAGCAAAATTCTGTACTTATAAGTGGACTTTGGCATGCATTACCTACATATTTCTGTCATGGTATTAGGCAATTGCAGAGTATGTTCAAATCATCAGAATGATTTAGCACTACTTTACTGGTCGATATCCAATCAAAACTAACATCGTTTTAGATAGCTGAATTAAAAGAGGTCAAACAGGTCCTGGACTTTAAGCATGCATGAAATATTGGGCATTTATGTTGTGTCTCCTAGCTCTTCTTGGTCACCTTAATGGAATAGAAATGTTTGTATGTGGAGTTGCGGGTGCATTCTAATGTTCAAACTGAGAGTAATGGTGACAGATATGTAAACCCCCCTCTGAACTTTTAGAATGATAAATCTCTAACAATTCTACACACGTTTTTTCAATGAGTTGGAAAAGGCAAAAGAACTAAAGAAATATATGCCACCTGAGTTATCTATTGCTTGTGACTTCTAGGATATGGTTGCTAGGAACTCCACGAGGATATATTGCTATAAAAACTAATAATGCTATTATTTCCAAAATATTTTCTGATAGGAATATAATAAGATTGTCATAATGAGAGGATCTTATTCCCCCACGAAACAACATACGCCATTGATGCTGCATTGCTAATTGCTCATATTGTTGATTCTAGCTGTTTTCATCCCCAAAAAAGCACAAAGCATGGAAGGTTTGAGATGAAAAACGACCAAACAACCACTCCTCTATTATGACGGAAGTGGAAGTATTACATTCCTTTGGAGACTAGGGAGAATTGTTAGATATAAAGTTAAATTTAATAATAGCTACTGGAATAATGTTCAATGACTAGACAGCTACGTGAAGGCATAAATCTGTAGCATCGACAATTGAGGAATCCTCTTCCTTCATTCTTTGCTGATAAAAAGTTAGGCAAGTTACAGAATCGTGGCGATTATTGGTTTGTATTTCCCTAAAAAACAAAAATGACTAAACAGAAACAATACTTTTCTTTGTCCATAGAACCAACCATAGATCGAGTCCAACAAAACAGAAAATTCGTGTTTGCTTACTATCTTATGGGGCTGATGACAAATCAACGTCTTCATGAGATTGAATGATATTTGTATTTGTTTGAAGCCGTTCTAAGTCCAGTCTAACATAAACTTATATCAGAAGGGATATATGAGTCGATTTACTTTCTTATCTTAGTAGTAGAAACAGGAAAATCTACTTTTATCGACATGGAATAATAGGAAAGTACACTTTCAAAGACAAAAGATAATATTCCAGAAAAAGATAGCTAAATATGAACCCCTCAAAATCCAGCATAGTCATGCTATTGCCGGTAATGAATCTGGCTAGCCCACTGAATTGAGTCCTCGATGATTGATGACAGGCATAGACACAATTAGCATATTAACCATCCCACCAAACAGCTCAAGAGGAATATATATAATTGAGTGGAGTAAATGTTCTTTCTTTTTGGAAGGTATGATCTTGAATAAATAAAAGGTTAACATAACTCCGTTTTGCAAGTATACATAATTATTTAGGAATGGAATTTATTCTAATGTGCTAAAATCATGGTGTCCTGTTGAAGTTACCAAAGAGTGAAGACAAATTTGGGAATTCCCAAAATCTATATATGCTTCTGTACTATGTATCTATAGGAAATCTCCAACATGTTCGAAGTTATTCCCAACCATTTTGATTCACATTAGACTTTCACATCAAACAAACTATTCGTTAAAAAAAATCTGATGAACTTGCATGTTTTGTTGTTGATAATAGTTGTGCTAAGTTCCACAAAATAAAGTTATGCTTCATGTTTTTAGCTCATTGATGTAACATTTGATGCATGAAATGAAAGGACAATGTAGCTATGTTCATGCAGAAAAAATCTACGTATTCATCTATTCTGTATTGGTAGATATTTTCACTCACATCTTTAATATTCCACCTGCATATCTATGTACACTATATGGGAATACTTTGGACAGTGAAATAAGCCGTAATTGTCCTACTGTAGTACAAAAAAGATAAAATTGATGGACTCTGAATATGGTTGTAATAATTGAAAATGAGCAATTATATTAGGTACCTTATAAGAAAGATGATAAACAATTTAGAATTCCAAGATGGATAGTGTGAAATGATGAATAGACCGAAAGCAGTATTTTTGTATGGGATTTAACGATCACACAATGATCCTACGTAGTACTACAATTAATTTTATGGAAATTTTGCTTGTATCACTGCGCGTACTCGTCGAGGGTGGGTATTTCGCGTTTACATCTTTGCTAGGAGCCCTTCGTTCTTTTTCCGCCACGGCCCCAGGACATTTCATGCATTCATCATATTCATTCTCTATTAATTCTACAATAAATTACCCATTCTTTAACCCCAAAAAAAGAAAAAAAAGAAAAAAAAAGAGTAACCATTCACGAGGGCAGATCCTCTTCTTTGGAGTATCAATCATGATCTTATACCATACACTTTGAACTCGATTCATTAAGGGTTGGATTCGAGTTCTAATTTAACGGACTCCATAAAAATTAAGATTTGATAATATTATCGTATCAAATTCAAGTTTATAAAGAACGCATTTTATAATGAAATAATATGAAAATTTTAAAAATTAAAATAAACTTGTCAAATCGAACTCAAACTTATCGAGTGTACAACTGAAGTGAACTCGATTTCAAATTTTAAACTCGCATCAACAAAATTTGAAATCCAAATTTCGAACCGATGTTGACATTGTTAAAATTCGATTCGATTTGGTTTGTTTATAATCTATTTAACTTCAATCGAATGTACAATTGGATCCATTTTCATCGTACAGAAGGTCCATTTTTCAGAATAGCTAAAATTGAAACTAACATATATGTAATTCACCACAAATTGTCATATAGCAGTAATATAACATGACAAAGAAAGAAAGAAAGCCTCTCAACTCATACGTGAGAGTTTTGCCTGCAATTTCTACTTACGTAGATGGTCACATTCCTCATGCTTAATACACACAAAAGTTGCATAGCTCCTCCACCTGAGCGGGACCAACGAAGAAGCAATGTATGGAGTGGAATAACTGAACACAAAATCAGCAACCATATTTAGCAAAAGTGGGATGGAATAAACCACTGGACCTTATTCCTTATTCTGTATGTTGCTGACCACATGACCAAAACCACTAGTGAAACAAAGCAATATTTCGACCTTTCATGCACTCAACTTCAATTTACATCACTTCTTTAAGAATTCACAGCATGGAATCATATACACTCAACATGCAATAATATGCAAAATAAAAAATCTTTATTTTCTGTCGTTATTGTGTATAAATTAGCCACTCTTTCACTTGATCAAACATGTTACGGACACCTCCTCAGCAGTCTCCTGATCAATCTAATTTCTTGGCCTTTTCCTCGCCATTTTTTGGGGGTTTTTTGCCTTCAACTAGTGAAGATGATAGGGTTGGAAGATGTCTACAAGGTGGTTGTAGCCACGGTTCCACTCTATGTAGCATTGATTTTAGGGTATTGTTCAGTGAAATGGTGGCGCATTTTTACACCTGATCAATGCGACGCTATAAACCGCCTTGTCGCATATTTTACCCTACCCCTTTTCACCTTTGAATTCGCAGCCCATGTTGATCCCTTCAAGATGAACTATTCCTTTATTGCTGCTGATGCAATTTCAAAGGTGATTATTGTGGTGGTTTTGGCATTTTGGGCGAAGTGTAGTAGTAAGGGAAGTTATTGTTGGTCTATAACAAGCTTCTCTTTGTGTACATTAACCAATTCTCTTGTTGTGGGGGTGCCTCTTGCTAGAGCTATGTATGGCGAGTCTGCTGTTGACCTAGTTGTCCAAGCATCAGTCATACAGGCTATTGTATGGCTAACAGCTCTTTTGCTGGTTTTAGAAATCAGGCGAACTCATACTGACTTTTGTTCTACTGAAACTGTGGGAGATTCAAAGGCGGTGGACAAAGGTGTAAAAGATTTGGAAGAAAATTCAGGGGCCATTTCAACCTCTAAACCATCTTGCTGGTCTTTGATAAAGGAGGTGTGGCGAAAACTAGCCATGAATCCTAATTCATATGCATGTATTCTTGGCATCATTTGGGCATTTATATCCAACAGGTATGTACGAAATGCACTATTATTCCTTGACACAAAATTGATATCTAATTTTTGTTTTTTGGCTCTTATAATTTAACCTTGTTTTACACGAGCAAATTTAGATTCGGACATTTTAGTCAATATCTCATCACAAATATTAATGAGTGAAATTTCCCTTTGTGTAATTTTAGGTGGCACTTTCAAATGCCCGCCATCATGGAAGGATCTATATTGATAATGTCAAGAGCTGGAACAGGAACTGCCATGTTTAGCATGGGTAAGTGCAAGCATGCATTCGTACACTCCATAATTCAACATAATAGTTTGAGAGCTTTTATTGAATTCCATAGTTAATAAATTACGGATATTTTTGTAGGGTTGTTCATGGCTATGCAAGAGAAAATAATTGCTTGTGGAACAAGCCTGACTGTTTTTGGAATGGTATTGAGGTTCATTGCCGGACCAGCAGCAATGGCCATTGGTTCCATAGCTGTAGGTTTGCACGGGGATACCTTGCGTGTTGCTATAATTCAGGTAACGATTTCCTTATCCTTTGGTGCTACTTTTGTTTCTTATATATCTTCTCTGAGTCTTAAACAAAAAGTTCTAATCTCCATACCTGTGATGAGAGAAAAAACAGGAAGCAAAATATCATTTCACCCAAGATAGTCATGAACCATGTGAAAGTGTGAAATATCTTAATCAAAACTCTTTTTCCTTTTTTTTTTAGTTCAATAATTTCTTGCAACTTTACTCATTTGTTAGCAAGTTACAAATGGGCGGGACGAGCGAGATTTAATTAAAATTGTAAAATATAGGCTATATCTGATTTGTCCCATATTGGTGACAGGATCAATATAGATAGGACCAAAATGGGTTTAAACACATTTTGATACTATCCAAATACCCGATAGTAATTTTTTTAATAGCAAAATAAATAAATTGTTGGACATATTTGTAATTTTGAGTCATTCAAATAATATTTTACTATCAAATATTTAAACTTGTAATTTGAGTCATTTGAATAATGTTTAAATGATGAGCTATCAATCCTATGAGAATCCCAAGTAAATTTTATTTATACTTATATTTGGATGATTATTACTAAGTATATTCTCAATTAGGCCCAATCTTATATCTTTGATATCCAACACATTCAAATTATATTTGAGCCTGGGTACCTATTCGGTTTTGGGACTTATTGCCACCTCTAATATTTGTAGCCATAATTAGCTTTACAAACAAAATATCACTCTTTTTGGTTCCTCAAGATTGATTAACAGCATATTCTTTTTGGGAAATTTTGGATTAATCTTGTTTGTGTCTTTTGCAGACAATAGATGTCATATTTGAACTAAGCAAAATATGTCGTAAGAGATGGTTGAGGAGATTAGTTCTTCAAATTAAGAACATTAATAAACCATGTTTAAATACAGTTTCATATAATTTAACCTCTATGTAGATTAAATAAAATTTTGGTGCCACTACTTTTTGATAAACACATAAAGTTTCTATGCAACATATAGAATACAAATTATATGATAAATAGTTTTACTCTTCTCATGCGGTTAAATTGGTTCATTTTGCAGGCAGCAGTGCCACAGTCTATCACCTCCTTCATCTTTGCTAAGGAATATGGTCTACATGCCGACGTCATTAGCACTGCGTGAGTGCATTTTTTACAAAGAAACCACAAAAAATTAAAGATTTTTATGCACAAATTAAATATTAATATGCCTCTAGTAAACTGACTCTTTTACATACTCGTTTTTCAGGGTTATCTTTGGCATGATTGTGTCCCTTCCTGTGTTGGTTGCTTATTATGCAATTTTGGGGTTTTTGCATTGATCGATAGTCCATCTCCCTATGTACTTTAATGCATAAGAACTACGACTTTGTTATTCCCAATTAAACATGTAAAAATGTTGTTTTGAAAGAACTATGATATTTATTGCCTTTTATAATATACTGAAACATTGTTCTTTCTTAGTTTCTTAAAAATGGGCATAATTTCAATAATTTTAAGTATAATATTATGTCAAGGAAATTAAAATGTTGTTTTTAAAAAGATATGTTGCTTGTAAAAAGGAGGAGAAGGACTTTAGATTACACATCCAATTTTACAGGCCAAGAGATCAACACAAAGGAGGTCACTGATCCAGCCCTGACATTTTTTTGGGCTATTTTATGGTGCTTATTTTATTAAAAATACTACTCATTTAAGTTCTTGCTTCACAAATTCGTCCAAAACGTGGATGAAATATTAAGAATAAAATAGTGGCATTATTGATGAAAAAAATCAATTGATGTTCTTTTCTACGGAAAAAGTGGCACGGCTTGAAAATAGCATCCCTTGGACCTTATGGGAAAATCAAAAAAAAAAAAAAAAAAGAGTAAAAGCTATCAAGCTTATCAAACTAGGAAGACAATAAAGTGTAGTTGATTTGATAAAACGCTTCAGAAGTTTCATTGTTGATTCTCTTTAAACAACGAAAAAAAAAAAAAGGGCTTATCAAACTAGTAAAGATCATGTGCATGGACGTGGTAGTTGTGATATGAAAACTTTTTTTATTCTTTAAAATTTATAGAAGATAATTGATTATAACAAATAAAAGTAAATATTGATGCACAAGATTGTCAATTGTGTCGAGTCAGGCCTATTTGGGCCTGCTAGCTTATTAAAGTTTGGGCTGAGACTAACGTGAGATAGGCCACGCCAAACTCAGCTAGATTTATTGCATAATAAACATGTGAATGACTAGTTTTAGATTAGGAATTTACTTCTAAGTTAGATAGGTTGGTGAGGCGTTTCACTACGTACAAATCAATGAATTCACGGCTAGGAAATCTAGAAACATAATACCAGGCGTGACCACCTTCAATGGCTTGGATTCTTTATTACACTTTTTGACGTTGCACATATATTACACCACTTAATTACGTAATAATTGTATTTTCACTAATTATATTTTTAATGATAGGGCTCACCAACATAAATGTAACACCAGAAAACCCATAGTCTATGCCAATTTGCTGCATAAGCATACCATGTCCAAGCATCAGTGGCGGAGCCAGAAAAAAATGTTAGTGGGGGCAAAAACAACATTTAAATTTTTTTTACTTACTATTTTACTTTTTTTTTAAATAAAAAAAATCAATATTCACATAACAAGTAGAAATAATGCATATATTCCACATAAAACATAATTGAATTCATACTCAAAAATACTAATATAACAATAATTTTATTTCAAAAAGTAAACCAAACCATTTACAATTGCTTACGACGAGTTTTCATCTTTTGATAACGGTTTTCCACCTTCTCATTTTCAACTTCACGAAGTATATTTTTTTCAATGTAAGTAACTAAACAATCATTCATCCAAGTGTCTCCCATTCTATTTCACAATCGATTCTTCACTATATTCATATCTAACTTTATAAGCATATATACCAATGGATACACAATATCTCTTTTAGTCTTCACGAACTTTTAAGCTAAATCATTGATTTTCCTTAAATTTAAAAATTCCTTAGCTGATCTCAAGTCGACAATATAAGTATCAAATTTAGTGTTAAGCACAAGAATATCTAATTGAGAAAACTCATACGGACCAAAAAGAAAATGAAAGAGGCAACCGTAAGCATAAAAGAAATTTAAGAAAGTGGGAACACACTTAAAATTATTTTTAAAACTATGATTTATCAAAGTAATTTGATGGGAGGCAGTGGGGGCCCGTGCCCCAGGGCCCCCACCCTGCCTCCGCCCCTGCCAAGCATGATCTTCAATTTAATCCAAGAAAACGAAAATAGGAAGGCGTGAAGTTACCCGATTTCATGCAGAAAAAGAATGTCTCGATTCAACGTCCTGCATCAAGTTCTCTGCAAATTTGGCTAGCCTATAACTAGCACTACCACTATTTCTATTACTATAACCTGCACGTTCTTGCATGATAGATGTTATTTCAAGCACATGTTTCGAACTCAAGTGTGCAAAAAAGAATCCCAAGAAAAGGAAAAACGAAGAGAAAAGAACTAGATCACTGTCTTCATTCTTTTTTCTTTCTTTTTTTTTTTTTTGAAGAAAATCGTTTTCATTCTTGGGTGGCCGTACATTGATATGTACGGATATTGGTAATATAATAGTATGTTTGAATCTTGGCAGTCTCTATATTTTAAGAGTCATCTCCACTGTGTACACAATTTCTTAGTTTACAAAAGTCTATATTATTTAGTCTAAAAAGAATAAAAGATGCAGAAATAATGCAAAGGAGAAAGTTCTTCATGGAAAAATAATTGATGATGCATTGCATCTAATAAAGTTCTTCATAGAAAAATAATTAATCTATTAGATCCAATAAATACCCTATGTTTAGAATTGAAATATCTTATGATTTAGACATCTAATATGCTCTTATTTATTATATGTTTCTAGTGGGACCATGCTGTCCACAGATACATGTGTCTGAGCAGGTAAATATTTTTCTTTCTACTCCATATTGATTCTAGAGAGTTAAAAATTCATAGGAATTTCTCCACTTTTAATTTTCCTACAAATTAATGCTTAATATGCTTGTATGCGTTAGAACTCATATTATCAATGCAATACAAGATTTTTTTTATGTTATTAGTTTACATATTAAGATATACGTATCCTAAACACACGAAAAGTTAACTTAATCGATAGTAACATTAAGAAAAAAAATAAAAGAACGAACAAAATTTTTCTCTATACATTGAGAAAAATATCAAAATTATTAATAAAACATAAAAATTTTGTTTGAACAAAACATAATGCCAAAAATTGCACCTTGCTATTTTGTATTATTAATGTAATTAGTCGAAAAAAGTTAATCTTTTGCAAATTATCAGTGTTTTAGACTAGATTGTATATATACAAAAGTGTAATTTATCTTTTTTTCCTGAAGATGAAAGTGTTTAATGTCAATATTAACCATAGCTTTAATTGTGGATATAAAGTCACTTGGAAGTTTTGCTGACATACATGATGTTAGTTAAAAAGACAATATATTTGCGTCATATACAGGCAAACGAGAGTTAAACACACGAAGAATCTGGGAAACGAACAGCCAGGTTACAGACTTCAACCCCAAGGAGCAAAATCAAGCTTTATTATATTGTTCAGTTTACAAGAAAAAACAATATCAAACTTTTAAATTTGCTTTTAAATCTACTAATATAGAAGTTGAAATAACCGGAAAAAGTTCCCGGCATGTGCAATTTTAGTCATCTCATATAATCAGGGGTGATATGTGCAATTTCAAAAACTTCAAGGGAGCTAAGAGCAATTGTAAGAAACCTTAAGATAAGTTTCTGAAATTATCCCAAAAATATATAGAAAAGAAACTGCTAGATGGGAATATAAAATAACAAAACAATCATGCCAGCATCTATTCTTTGTTGCCTAGAAACACCTGTAAACTACACTATCTTTGATCATCATCCACAAAATCCTATTTCGATCTGTCAATAGTACACAGAAATGCTTTCAGAACAAAATATTTTAATCAGAATTACTATGATTTCGTGCATCATCCTTGTGGGACTTGTAATTGACTTGAGCATCAACATTCTGTATCTAACAAATCCCAAAAGTTTATTGCATGGTTGTGAATGCTGGTATATCTGTACGAAGACAACGGGAACAAGTCAAAAAAGGCATGCATAAATGCCCGCCCTTCTTTCTCTCCACTATACGTTCATTCTGATCATTTTGTTGAGGAATGCAGCACAACATCGCATTAAGCATAAAGTATCATAAACCAAACTGTCTTTGATAACCATAGGGTAGCAACCTGCATGTGCTTTTTTGGGGCATCCAGTTGATGGTTTTTCGGCACCAACAAGTACTAGTCTATGACCCTATAATAATATAGTACTTTATTCTTTCTCTCTGTTTTTTTTTTCTTTTGAAAATATGTAATATCATTAATACTAATGTCATTAAATTACAAACGAGTTAAGGACACAGTAAGATTATGAGCTTACTGAGTGGTAGACCTATCAACTTTTATAATAGTACAATAGTTAAAATAAAAAACTGCTACTAATACAATGGTTCTGTTTTTTTTTTTTTTTTTAATAGTACTTTCAAACTCAGATACAAAAAGAAAATGTTAATATTAATACTTATAGCCTTTAAGAACTCAATATTCCTTATAATTACTCAAAGCAAGACGAGGAAGCCTCAGAATTTTTCTTGTGCTTTTCAGCCTGAGACCGCAAGCATGAAATTCTCTCGTTCATCAGCTAAATCTGATATTCTTAACCCACCATTGCCAGTTTGCCATGGTCTAACTTTTGTGTACATGCATCACAACCACTCGAGAGAAATCATGTACTTATTGAGAATTCAATTCTTATTGGATTCACTCAACCAGTGAACGAGACAGAGATTTTCTGTCATTCCATCCAAGGTTGCTTTCCTTGATTAGACCTCATCATGATATAAAGAATTACATATAACTAAATTATCAGATGACTGAACATTATGCTGTATGTTCCCAATTAATTGAAAACCAAATTCTCTCAAATGGCCATTATTAACGAAATGCTTGACTCCTTGGATTTTCAGTTTTTAGAATATTATTGAAGGAATAATACTATTAATAATTTTTTAGGATGTGATGCATTTAAGATAACATAATGGTTGAAATCATTAAAGGTTGTTAAAGGACGCATTTTGAAAATATCACTGAAAAATAGGATCAGCAAACAAAGCCAATCATATTATCGATCTTGCAGCATCTGTTCCAGATTCCAAGGCCATTATAACTACAAGTCAAAATTATTAAGAAAAGCATGTAATGTTGATCAATAATTAAGCAATTAGCAAGAATCATGTGCTTGGACGATACTTCGCAGAACTTGAACGAAAAAGTTGGATTGTGTAATTGGGGAACATTTCAAGAATCAATACTATCTTATTGTAAAGTTGAACAAACAAAATTTCTGTTGTCTTCTTGTTAATTTTGGGGTGCATGTTTCGCTCTCAGAAAACAGAAGAAACAAGTACAAGTGGAGTACACAGAATATCAGGCCGCTAATTGACTAAGAGCACTAAGCACTTGAAAGGTTGTGGAAAATCTGTCACCCTATTGATCACGATTTACTGGAAACCTCAAGTATTTTTTATCTCTCTAAGCATGCATTGATTATGACATTTGTCGACTAACGCACAGTAACTCACAAATTACAAACACCTAGGAAGTAGCTAGAAAATTTTCATGTGCATCAAATTTACACTACAACAAAATCGTGTTTTGGTGACACCACTGTAGAGGCGTTTTTTAAAAAAGTGTCAAGAAAGACACACGGGAGGCGTTTCTAAGCAAATGCCTTGAGCCAAAAAAAAAAAGGAGTTGGCGCCTAACTAGGAGCTAAACTCACGAGGCAAAATTTTGGCAAAACTTACTAAGGCGCCTAACTAAGCATCTCTCTCTGCCCTCCACTATCCGAAATCTACCCCTTCTCGCAAAGCTCTCCAAATCGACCTAGATCCCCTTGAATCTCCCCTACCTCGCCACCACAGTCCCCCACCCCCACCTTCCAACTACCATTATCCCCACCTTCACCTCCCGGCCATTATTGTTCCCACCTCCACCTCCGATGACCTAAACCCATTTGAGCCCACGGGCTTCATCACCGATTTCTCCACATGCTCTGTGCAGCCATGACCTCTATTCACCCAATCCGTCATTTCTTTTGTAGGCCACGGAGTAGAGCTTGAAAGAGTCTTGTCTTCGTCATCTTTTTCTTCGGAGTTGAGTTGTTTGAAAGAGTCTCGTCATCGTCGTCTTCTTCTTCAGGGTTGAGTTGTTCTTCAATATTGGGGCTTGATTTTACCCTTTTAGGGATTTTTCTTTAGTTATCTGAAAAAGTTCAACAACCCAAAACCCTCCAAGGTATTTGCTAGCTTGATTGACATATTTTTAATTATTTTTCAGAGATATGTTTGTTGATTTATAATTTTCTTTGCAATATAATGTTTGTTAGTGAGCCTGATTACCTCAATTTTTTATTTGTTTAGAAACTTGCTTTTTATGTGAAGATTGACATTAAACAAGGGGGAACTGAATGTTATAGTGCACTACGATTCTGATCTTGCATTGTCTTTTTCCATTTTGGACATTTGTTGTGGCGGTTTGATGTTTTAATTTTGGTACTTAATTTAGTGTGCTGCTATATAGAATTATTACTATGTATTAGTGTGCTGCTATGTAGAATTATTACTATGTATTAAACATTGATTATGGGTGTATTAGGAAATTTCCTATTAAATATTGGATAGTTATTGGTTCTCCTTCAGTGAAGTAAAAACACTGCATTGAGGCTTTCAGATAGATGGTGTGGAGTCTCTGAATAATGTTTTGCTCATTGGGATGACTAACAGGAAAGACTTGATTGACGAAGCACTTTTAAGGTAACTGGCTTTCTTATGCTACACATATTGACAACACACACACAGAGACACACACACACATTCTGGTGCTACCAAAATTTGGACATGCCATGTTTACATTTATTGCTTTTGCTCGTAATAGAATATGTTAAAGATGCTGTCATGTCTTTACCTAACCTTGTCATTCAAAACCTTTGGCTTTTAGACCTGGTCGTCTGGAAGTCCAAGTGGAGATAAGCCTTCCAGATGAAAATGGTCGTTTACAGATTCTCCAGATTCATACAAACAAGATGAGAGAAAATTCGTTTCTTAGTCCAGATGTTAACCTGCAAGAGCTTGGTATATCTCATTACTTGTGAAACATCAGAAATATGCTAGTTATTCTTTTTTTTTTTTGGGGGGGGGGGGGGGGGGAGTGTTGGGGAGATGGTTTGGTCTGTTGAGTGTCTAGTTTAGCACTAATTACATTGTCTTTCGATTTTGAGTATTAAGTTTTTCAATGTGAAAACTTGAACTGCTTTGCATGGTTATTCAAAGTATTATTTGCCTATACATTTAATGTAGTTAGTCCCTCGGTGATTGAGAACCAAACTTTTCTATTGAAGTGATGGGGCCAGAAATAGCGAGAAGAGAGATGTATTTATGCGTTAAAAGGTAATTATCTAGTCCCTTAGTCATTGCTCCAATCATTTCACTTTCCAGGACTCTATTTTGCTTTCAGGTTTGATTAATGTTAAATGACTGTGAAAGCAAATCCTGGACTATTTATTCTGGCATTGAAGGCCACGTCCTCATTGGTTTTCATTATATGATCAATGGGCTTTGATTTTGCATTTTTGTGAGTTGAAGCATTTTCAAGGTGATAGCATATCATGGACTATTGAAGCATTCACTCTATGATTTTAGTTACAGCCCACTGTCTTTTTTAGAAATACTGTTGTGCATTGAGGCTTACAAATGGCCCAAGTCTGATATGTTTTAGTTGGAGAGGTTGCAGTGTATTTAAGTTGGGTTATTTGTCTTCTACTTTATTTCCAGATTCAGGTGCTTTTCATTGATACAAGGCCGAGTTTTTACTGGAAGCCTTTATTTTCCTGGTCATGTTGGGTTTAACTTGGCCTTTGGCAAATAATGGAAGTTTGCAAAGTTTGTAGAAGAGTAAAAGAAAGAAACTGTTTTGTCAGTTCAGAAACCTCAAGAACCAATTTCCTATTTTTGTTGCTATGATACTCAGCTCTAAATCATTGTTTTGCGTGCAGATTAGAACTCTTTGGAATGCTGAGATCCTGGTTTGAGTCAATTCCTGGTGCATTTAATGCATGTTTAGTATCGGTGGAGAAGAATGAGCCAGCAAAAAAGAAAGGACTAAAGGCCACTTTGTCCTGCAACTTTCATAAGGTTCACAAGTTATTCTTTTCTTTAGGCAATGGAATTAATATCTTGAATTTGAAATTTTGTTGAGCTTGCATAACTTGATATTTTACGTGCATAAATGTCACAATGCAGATCCATCTAGAGAAAGAAGCTGCAAGATTTGCTCAGTTGTGGAATATAATAATCACTAGTTTCAAGGAGGAAGATCTTATCAGCAATAGGTAACAATGAGATATATTTCAAAATGTAATAGGATTGCAATTTAAAGCAGAGATATCAATTAGGAGATATGTACTCCTTTTGGGTTCCATTTCTTAATGATACTTGTGCCTTTTTTTTAATTGCAGGAAAATGGACCTTTTGCTTGTTCCATATTGGGTTGACCGTGAATTAAATGTCATACATTGGCCTTCTTTTTTGCTTTCTAGCAAGGGTTTTTTTGGTTTTACATTGTGTTGTTTAATTGGAAACCATCTCGTTTGACTAGTTGGCTGCTTCACTGCTTAATTGTTTTCGGCTGCTTCACAATTCATGTGTTGCATAGTTTATGTAGTACCATCTAATTAGTCAGTTGATTGCTTGTATTGGATTATTTTTTCTTGATATGCTATGGAATGGAAAATTGTTACTGTGCTTATGACAAGAAATAATGGTTTTATTCAGCAGTAGGAAGAATATAGATCAGTACATTTAATATTTAGCAGGAAAAAATGGCCTAAAATAGGCTTATTATGATGCTTAAAAGTGACTCCAAATAATTGAAACGGTGCCTCCACGTGATAGCTATCTTGACACTTTAAAGTGTCACGATAGATGGGCATAAAACACTGCAAAATGCCTCAATAATATAGCTTTCTTCACACTTTAAAGTGTCACGAAAGGTGGATATAAACATCTCAATAAAATGCCTTAATAGATCAAGAAAATATAACACTTTTAAACGTCTGCAAAACTGATTAAAAAAGCATTAAGAAACGTCCCAATAGGTATATAATTGAGGCGTAAACTAATGTCATCTTTTGTGACACCAAAAAACGCCTCAAACCCTTTCCAAACAGGGGGTTTGCATGACGTTTTTGGTAACCGCCTCAAAAACAAAAACGCCCCAAAAAGTATATTGGCGTGACGTTTTTTAGCGTCACGAAAGGTCCTTATTCTTGTAGTGTTATCTAATAAATAAGGACAGTAATGTACAAATCATGCGAGATGTATATGCATAAATTTCAATCTTCTGCTTTACCATAGAAGGAAAAGATCGAGACTCCATTCCATCGGTTGAAAGAATTTTACAAGGATAATCGATTATGCCTTGGACATTGAACCAACCAAAAGGGGAGAAACGTTTAGCCATGTTATTATTTTGTTCTGATTCCAGTTGGACTCAACTGGAATAGAAAAACCAACCTTTTGAATTAAATTTGTATTCTTATACTGTTGGCCTTAAGTTGGCAAAATTTAACTGATTTGAAATGGCTAGTAGGATGACAACCAGTGCACGTGCCTAAATCAATCTCCTATATATAATGCATCTTTTCCTTCGATTCCCTCATCTTTCTCAACAAAATCTCACCCAATTTCTAAACCTCGCATAACTCAAAATCACTCTCTTATTCTAATATCATAAAACATGATAGGGGGAGAAGATATATATAACGTCGTGACAGCCATGGCACCACTCTATGTAGCATTAGCTTTAGGCTATGCTTCCGTGAAGTGGTGGCACATGTTTAAACCAGATCAATGTGACGCTATCAACCGCTTCAATTGCTATTTTATCATGCCTTTTTTCACCTTTGAATTTACTGCACATGTTAACCCTTACACAATGAATTTTCGCTTCCTTACTGCAGATGTCATTGCCAAATTAATAGTTGGAATAGCTCTTGCCTTGTGGGCAAATTTCGGTAAAAAAGGAAGCTTTTCTTGGTCCATCACAACCTTTTCTTTATCTAGTTTAAATAATACCCTTGTACTTGGAGTGCCATTGCTGAAAGCTATGTATGGAGAACTAGGACTTGATCTTGTTGTTCAGTCATCCGTGATTCAATCTCTTTTATGGTTTATTGCTTTGCTTTTTTTGTTGGAATTGAGAAGGGTGAAGTTTGAAGCCATTGACTTGAAGTCCATGAATGGAGATCCAAATGCAGCTTCAGTTGAAATCGAAATGGGAAGAGATTTGGAGGAAATCACCACTACCACTACCACTTCCACCACCCCGGTCATGATGAAACCGCCTTCATTTTTGTTGGTAATGAAGATTGTTTGGGTCAAACTTGCCAAGAATCCTAATTCATATGCATGCATTGTTGGGCTCATCTGGGCTCTTCTTTCAAACAGGTAACATTTGTTTTTCTTGATTTCATCCATCACTCATGATACATACGTAAGTATGGTTCTTTGATAATTTGAACGATTCTTTAGGTGGCATTTTCAGATGCCAAAAATAATTGAAGACTCAATTTTGATCATGTCAAAAGCTGGAGCTGGTGTGGCTATGTTTAGCATGGGTGAGATGAGAACCTTTTGATCGTTATATTCTCTTCATTTTATTATATTTATACGGGAGAAAATCTCTCCAACTGCTCAATATTTATTTGTGGTTGTGGGGCTAATGCATGTAGGGCTTTTCATGGCATTGCAAACAAAATTTATAGCATGTGGGGTTGGTTTAACTTTGTATGGGATGGCTTTAAGGTTTGTGGTTGGACCAGCAACCACTGCTATTGGCTCTTTCGCTACGGGTTTGCATGGCGATGTTTTCCGCGTTGCTGTGGTACAGGTAAAAGATTTGGCCAGCTACAATTTTTACGTTAATTCCTTTTCAAAACCATTACTCCCCACCACCCTACAACAATCGCCGCCATCGCCGCAAAAGTAAGAGCGTCATGTTCTCAATTTGTCTATTCTATTCCCTATTAAAAGATCATTAAGGTATCATGGATTGCTTTTGGATTCCACGTAATTTGATTAAAATATAGTAGCAGACAGATGGTGTAATTCTTTTTGTTTGTCTGATAAATAATGTCAATGGGAAAAGTAGATGCTTATTTGCTACCATATATAAATTACTTTCGCCTTGTTTTCTATGGGTTTATTATTCTATGTATAAATTATACTATGGGTGTAGAAACTATAATGTGCTATGCAAAAATTTAAGCAAAATGGTTTAAAGCAAATGATATATAAACAAAATTGAATATTTATACAAAGTTCAATTATATGGATCTGAATATAAATTAATTCATCATGAAAATTCTAAAACATTTATTCCAATCAAGGTATTTTTTATTGTATGATCAGTATTATTGTCTTTGAAAATTTTCTTCTTTTTAGGCCGTGAAATTTTATGTAGAACCATAGGAAGAATTTAATGAAGCTTTAGACGAAATCATATTAACCAAAAAAACAATCTTTATAAATAATATTTGCTAGTTAGTTTTAACCTTCATTTTATTTGTCATTACTCATACCTACCATGCTCCAAACTTGACCAAAGTTACTTTTCCTTTTATTTCGTTTGGAAATAAGATCTGCTTTCCCTCAATGAAAATTTTCATGTTTGAACTATAAATTGCTCCATCTTGCAAACACTCAGCAAAGGAAAATTGCTTTACGCTGTGGACCAACCTGTCTTTTGGCGCAATACCCCAAAGAAGGGGCAACTCAACTAATTTCTTTGTGCATAAATTCTCATTATAATATATCAACCCCACTTAGGTGCACAAAATGTTCGATTTGTAGCTACACTCAACTGCCAAAATAATACTTCATGTTTTATTTGTTAAAGGCATTTCTGCTGATATAACTATTTGTTCCCTTTCATAGGCCGCATTGCCACAAGCCATTGCCTCGTTTGTTTATGCTAAAGAATATGGGTTGCATGCTGATATACTTAGTACAGCGTAAGTTTTCCATTAACCTTTTGAATTTCTACACATTATCATTGTTGTAAAGAAATCTTTATAGAGACTTGACCGAATGTTTAGTTAAGAGTGGCTTTGCTTATACTAAAATCATACTCACAAGACATCAGTTCATAGCTAATGAGGTTGTTATGTTTTCTTGTTTCAGGGTTATTTTTGGCACAATCGCATCCCTTCCTCTGCTTATAGGGTATTATGCCATTTTGGATGTCTTACACTAACAGAGGCCTAAACTAAACTGCTTATGCCCTGTACCCTTAAGTATACAAATATAAGTGTAATGTAATAATCCTGCAACATATAGTTATTTGATTAACCCTCAAACTAGCCATATTTCATTTATTAAACTCCTCCCTTTTGGCCTTCATGTAGTCTTTTTGGAAATTCTTCCAATTATTGTTTCAGAACAATTACTACAATGTTGTATATCATATCGTATCTTTCTTTCCTTCCTCTTCCCGGGAAAGATCAGTAAATTCTCCACTGGAAATTTGGAGCTTTTTACAAGTAATAACCCCAATTATCCTTGTACTGGCAAACTATTTTAAAGGAATGGTTGAACGTTCCTGTCTAGTTTTCCATTTCTGAAACAGGAAAGCCCTAATAACACGATTTTAACATGTTAAGCAGTATCCAAACCATTTACAGCTACTTTAACTTGGTTGATATAATACGTAATCTCAATGTCAAATAAACAGCACAAGAAGATTGGAAAATAAAAATCACTACTACTGGCACCTGATGAAATGTCGCCTTGCATAAAATAATGAGAGTTTTTTTCCTGAAGATTTTATACCATCTATTGATAATTGTTAGGAAGGAAACCCAAGAATGGCCAAAATTAGTTGATAGGCCTTTAAACGACTATAACGAATATGATAATAAACTATAAAGAAAAGATATAAAATAAAAGGACACACAAAATTTTATGCGATTCTGTTAGCGTGTCCTATGTCCATGGGCAAAAAAGAACAAACCGCACCATTACAAGCAGAATACAGGTTTATAAGAATTAAGCACTCAACTGATATGGAAGTTGACATAGACAACAATATCATATCATGTAGTTCTTCGGTACATAAAACTTTCTATACTTTACATTATAAAATCATAGATCCTCGTCAAAGTTGTAACATATATCTAACTCTAACCCACTCACACAAGTAAAAATTTCCTTGTTGGACTACAAAAGAAAATTCTTTTCCAACTATGGATAAAAGCATCATATGTTTAGCATAACTATAAATAGTTAGTAAAAGCTACTGTGATTAGAAAGTATTACAGCTTGTTCCATATTCATCAAATTAAATAGGCAGACATCTTAGCACATACTTTGGTTGGCAACAGTGAAAAAATATACACAAAAAGAAAGAGGCTATATGGAAATATAAATAACAAAACAATCATGCCAGCATCTATTCCTTGGTGCTTAGAAAAGCCTGTAAACTCCACTATCTTTGATCACCATCCACTAAATCCCATGTCAAAGTGTGTCAATAGCACACAGTATTACATTCAGAGACAAAAGTAATTTAATTTAGGAAATCACTGTAAGACATAATCATCGTTGTGAGATTTGTGACTGATTTGAGTACGAAAACATTTTCTATCTAGCAAATCCCAAAAGTTTATTGCATGGTAGTGAATGCTAGGTATATCCGTACGAAGACAATGGGAACAAGTAAAAAAAAAGCATGAATAAATGCCCGCCCTTCTTTCTCTCCACTCTACGTTCTCTCTGATCATTTTGTTGATGAATGCAGCTCAACAACGCATTAAGCATAAAGTATCAAAAACCAAACTGTTTTTGATAACCTTTGGGCACCAACCCATTCATATACTTTTTTTTTTTTTTTTTTTTGGGGCATCTAGCTGATCATTTTTTAGGCACCCACAAGAACTTGTCTACAACTTCTCCGCGAAAGAAAATACACAAACACATTAATCATTAGGGGTGGGCAAAAATAACCGAAAAATAAAAAAACTACAACAACCAGTCAAGTTAGAATCGAAAAATAGAGATAACCGATCCGAATTCTAAAAGCAGTTTGGTTAACCGAACCTCATTTGCAAAAGCAATTTCAGTTTAGGGTATCAATTTTTAAAAATCGCGATTAACTGAACCGGTCCACATGTGTGTTAAAGGTTAATATTTATGAATATTATAGAGAAATTAAGAAGTATTAAGTCGTTTCATGTTCAAGTTTAAGATAAGTAAAAAACTTAAATATCATGTTAGATGTTTAAGACAAGTCAAAAACTTAAATATTGTATTAGATTTTTCTTTCCAATTAATTTTTTGATTTTTGTATTATTTTTTGTTTTTATACTTCAATTATCATATATTTTCTTGATGCTAAATAAAAAATTACTTTCATACAACTTAGATACGAAATATGAAAAATAATATAAATATGTTTTACTCGTATTGTGAAAATTTTTTATTTCTAACTTTTTTTAATTTTAAAAAGAGTGGATGCAAGAGTTTCAATTTATAATTTTATTGCTTGTTTTTCAAAATAATTGAAATTGTATAAGTAGTTTTTTTAATTTGAACAAGTATTTATGTTGTAATATTTTTTTTATCTATTTGTCAAATTAACTTAATACTATACTGTTCGAGTTACCTGTGACACCCGACCCTCTTTAACTGAATAACCGCTAAGTGATTAATCAACTAATTAGGGTTGGATACCGTCAGCAAATTAAGCAAACCACTACAAGCAGTTCTGATTAGAATATTAAGTGAATGGACCGATTAACCAGTCCATGCACACCCCTACTAATCATCGATAAAATACTTTTAGATGCAAAAGAAAATGCTAATATTAGTACTTTTAGCCTTTAAGAAATCAAAATTTTCCATATTTACTCAAAGTAAGATGAGAAAGCCTCAGAATTTTCATATAAGTTTTGTTAGCCCTTAAGACAGCAAGTATGAAATTCTCTCGTTCCTCAACTAAATCTGATATGCTTACCCACCATTGCCAGTTTGCCAGGGTCTAACTTTCGTGTACATGCATCACAGCCACCCGAGAGAAATCATGTACTTTCGAGAATTCAGTTCTTGTTGGATTCACTCAACTAGTGAACGAAACAGGGTTTTCTATCATTCCATCCAAGACTTGCTCGTACTCCATTAGACCTCATCATGATGTAACACTTGTGATTTAAGAATATGCTTCTAAAGAATCACGTACTACCAAAGTATCAGGTGATTGAACTTTTGTCGATTGCCATTATGCCGTATATACCCAAGTAAATGAAAACCAAATCTCTCAAATGGTCATTATTAACGAAATACTCATATTATCGATCTTGCAGCATCTGGTTCAAATTCGAAAGGCCATTATAACTACAAGTCGAAATTGTCAGGAAAAAAGGCATTCGATGTTGATCAGTTAATTAAGCAATTAGTAAGAATCATGTGCTTGGACGATATTTCGAAGAAACTTGAACAAGAATGTCGGGTTGTACAAATGTGGAACATAAAGTTGAAATAACAAAATTTCTCTTGTCTTCTTGTATTAATTTTTGGGTGCATGTTTCACTCCCAGAAAAACAGAAATAAACGAGTACAAGTGGAGTACACAGAATGTCTGGCTGCTAAACAATTAAGAGCACTAAGCACTTGCAAACGTTGTGGAAAATCTATGTCACCCTATCGATCAAGATTCGCTGGAAACCTCAATTATTTTTCTTCCTCTAGGTGTGCATCGATTGTGACATTTATTGGGCAATGCACAATAACGCACAAATTACTAGCACATTAGAAAATAATTTTTATATTGTACATCAAATCAATCTAATAAACAAAAAAAAAAAAATACAAATCGTGCGAAGATATATATACATAAATTTCAATATTCAGCCTCTACCATAGAAGAAAAACATCAAGGCTCCTTTCCATCAAATAAAGAATTTCACAAGGATCATCTATCCATCCCTTAGACATTGAATCAATCAAAAGCAGGAGAGCATTTAGCCATTATTTTATTCTCATCCCAAATTTCGAGTTGGAAGCGAAGTGGGATAGGATCTCTTCTTAGGCGTTTCTTACCAAGCTTTTTAATCAAATTTGTATTCTTATACTCTTTTGGCAACAATTTTGGCCTTAAAGTTGGCAACATTTAATTAATTTGAGATGACTAGCAGGATACTAAATAGTGCAAGTGCCCCAAACCATTCCCCTATATAAACAATGTTTTAAAAATCGGACCGGTCAATAAATCGAAGAGGAGTAGGGTTCAGGGTCAGACCGGGGTTCAATATTTTTTTCATTTTTAATTTAATTTAATATATAATATAAAATAAATATTAGATATACCCCACTCTGTTAAACTAGTTAGCCCAATAATTGTTAGGATATATTTAAATATACAAGTTAATGAATTTGTTATATTTAAATATACAATTTAATGAATTTATTATATTTGGTAAAAATTTTATGAAATATCCTATGTCTATAACAATTAAATTATCAAAGAAAATGGCATTACAAGTATAAAACATATAATAACTATAAAAAGTAAGTGTATCAGGAAAACAATTTACGGATAAAACAAATATTTAAAATTCACCACTAAAACCACATTACTATATTTTTAAATATTTTAAATTATAGTCTTGAACATTCTAAATTATTAAATCATATTTTTTGCTTGTTTTCACATTCTCTACCCTTTAAATACTATCAAGACTTAATTTTTAATGTAAAATTTAAATTTATTTTTAATACCAAATAATACAATTAACTTTGTATATAGATCAGTTCGAGTAAACGTAATTTTTTAAAATAAAAAAATTCTTTTTCCCTATTTTTTAAAGTAGGTTAGCAGATTCAAATGATTTTCAAATTTCAATTGGATTATCTCACTATTAGTTTAGATCTATTTAGTTTTTAGTCTTTTACATTTTTTGGTACGATATCTAATAAGAGGTAATTTCTATCAAATTTGTATCGATCAAGAATTTGATTTAGAATTTCTTAAAAGAGCCTAAACTTTATTTAGAATCAGTTCTCATATTTTAACTTTAGACATATTTTCTCAAAGTAATTTTATTTTTGACGTATTGGACTATTGAGCGAGTCAATTTGATTTTATACACTAGTTTCAAAGATAAAACTAACAATTAAATATATTTTTTATTAGTTTTTAATTTAATCAATTCTATTCAATTTACACATTTTCTTTTTAGTATATTAAAAAAAGGTGGATATGTGATGCTATAATAATTGGAATCAATATATTGCATAGAAAAATATGATTTTTGATTTTTTAATAAAGGAAATAACTTTTTACCTACTTATTTTCAAGATTCCACACGTGCTTTATTGAATAATGATTAACCATAATTCAAAAATCTAAACAAAGGACTTGCAAAAAATACCAATTTAAACTTTCAAGTAGGAGAATGTTTTAGGCGTAAAAATGAATAATTAAACAATTTAGATAAAAGGACTAATCTTAGTGGGAGAGATTTTGATAAAAGTAAATCCAAGATTTCTTTAATATAATGAATTTGGATGCCAAGATAAAAAGGTAAGAATCAATTAATTTCATTAAAGGTGATTAATAAATAAAACAAAGAAACTAAACAAAGTAAGAATCAATTAAATTAATTAAACGTGATTTGTGAAAATAAGGAAATTAAAAAAGTAAAAATGAGTTGATTTTTCAAACATGATTGATAAAGCAAATAAGGAAATGAAAAATATAATAATCAATTAATTTTATTATAGTGATTGAAAACAAAAGAAAGAACAAATATAATGTTTGCAGGATAAAAGCAACAGAGAATTGGCTGGCACGTTGGCATTCTCGCTGAATGGTTTGGTGGGAGGTCTCATGTTCGAGATCTCCCACTGGTAGGGAAGGAGAATTTTTTTGAAAAAGGCCAAATTCAAAAAACCGGCGGTATACCGGTTCACCGGTTTGATTCGGTTCGAAGGGTTGGACCGATTTTTGGCAATTTTGGAGATGCACAGTGATTTACATAGAATAGGACCGGAGGCCTGGCCGGTTTTCGGTCCAACCGATCGAACCGGCCAGTCCGGTCTTGGTTTAAAAACACTGTATATAAAATGCCCTTGGCTTCGTTATCTTTCCCAACAAAATCTTACTTAATTTCTAAACTTCTCAGGGCTAAAAATACCTTCTGATTCCAATATCATAATGATGACCTCATGGTTTAAATCATCTAGGTTTTGATGAGTATCAAACTTATGATGAAGAGTACTAATATGTTAAATGAGCTTCTATTGCAATAACAGTAAGATAGGTTGAAAAAAGGAGGAGGTTGGTTATCCGGACGACCATTCGTACACTGCGAACGTCCGGACGCACACTACGGATGTTCGAACGCACAAAGACATCAAAAATTAAAATGGTCAGAAGATATCCGGACGAGGGTCCGGACGCTCATGCGGATGTCCAGACAAACAGAAGCATCAAAATTCAAGGTGGACCAAATGTATGCGGACGAGGATCTGGACACTTATGCGGACATCCGGACAAACAGAAATCATCAAAATCCAAGGTGGACAGAATGTATGCGGACGAGGGTCCGGATGATCATGCGGACGTCCGGACACAGGGAAACAACCAAACCAAGGAATGTCTAGAAGGCATATGGACGATCATCTGGACGAGGAAATGCACCTTCCGGATACTAGTCCGGACGTCCAGACCTCTCTATGAGGACATCCGGACCAAACAAATTATGTCTAACGGCTAGTTTTTCTTTTTAGCCGTTGGAAGTCAAATCAAGCCATTTTCTTATGATGTATAAAAGCTAAATAATGCAGAATGAATAGATACTTTTTACAACCAATACAATAGTGTTTTTGAGTGTTCTTTTGTGAAGAAAAAGTACTCTCATCAAGTGAACTTTGTAATAGCAAGAGTGAATTCATATTTGTTTGTAATCAATTCATTTGTATAGTTAAAAGGGTTAGCTAGAGAGTTGTAAAACTTCTTAGCTCAACTAGAGAGTGTTTAGGGTGAGTGAGAAGTGATCCACAATATTGTACAAGTTGATATTGAGGCACAAAACAAAGAAGAGAATTCAAGTGATCAAAGCTTCAAGTTTGTGTGCTTGGAAGCTTATTGAGTTTGTGTATCTCAACTTTTCTTTTGATTGAATTTTATGTCCATTGTTTTTATCCATCATATTAATTCTTGGTTCATAATCTTGATTGATCATTTAGACAACTTGGTAAATTTATTTTGTGTTAAGATAAATTATTGTAACCAAGTTTAAAAATAAAAGAGAACCTAATTCACCCCCCTCTTAGGTTGCATTTGGGGCAACAATTGGTATCAGAGCTTGGTTTCCTTTTTAATAGCCTAACAAGTTAGGAGAGATCCATGGCAATCTCAAATAATACTTTATTTTTAGAGGGACAATCTATCACTAGACCTCCTATGTTTAATGGTGTGAATTATACTTAGAATGGAAATTTTCTTACAATTTATTGATATTGAGTTTGGTATATAGTGAATGAGAGTCCATATGAAGCATACATTATTGATCAAAATACCGGTACCCATAGGCAAAAGACTAGATTGGAACTTTCTCCCATTGATAGAACCAACCTTACTCTAAATGCAAAGGCTATGAATGTATTATTTAATACTTTAGATGCAAATGAGTCAACTAGAGTAAAAGGGTATAAGACGACAAAAGAAATTTGGAATAAATTGAAGGATATTCATGAAGGTAGCGACAATAGCAAGGAACAAAAGAAAGCCTTATTAGTTACTAAGTATGAGTCTTTTAAGATGAAGCCCCATGAAAACATTGACAAAATGTATTGTAGATTCAATGACATAATTAAGGATTTAGAGGCTTTACAAAAGGAATATAGCTTAGGTGAGAAAAATAGAATGATTTTAAATGCATTACCCAAGGAGTGGGGGAAAGTAAAGTCACAGCCATAGAAGAAGCCAAAGATCTAAATGTTATGCCTATTGAATTTCTTATAAACTCTTTAACCTCTTTTGAGCTTAAATTGAAATCTAAGATACAAGAGGAGGAAGAGGCCAAAATCAAGAAAAATATGGCATTGAAGTCTTCACAAGATGATGAAGAGGATTTCTCAATTGACGGTGAAGACATGGAAATGGAAGATAATGACTTGGCTCTACTAACAAAGACCTTCAAAAAGTTCCTCACAAACAAGAAAAGATTTAGAAGATGAGGACAAGGCAATCTCAATCAATTAAGCTCCTCAAGAAATAGAGGAAAGCAAGAGGTGTCAAAGAAGCAAAATGACAAGTGTTTTGAGTGTGGACAACTAGGACACTACATGAATGAGTGTCCTTCAAAGAAAAAGAAGGAAGAAAGAAGTGAAAGGAAATAAAAATTCAACAACTTTCAATTGACATGGAGCGAGTGTAATTCCGATGGAGAAATCGAAAAAGAAGAAGAAATTGCTCAAATGGCATTTATGGCCTTTGGAGACCATGAGGTAACCTCTAATTGCTCTTCTATAGACAAGAATGTAAGTGATGATTGGAATGATGAAGATGATGATGATATTGAAAATTTTGTTTGCAAATTGCATAATAGTTTGAAAGAATCTTATGCTAGAAACAAAGAATTGAGATTGAAAATTAACTCATTGTTGGGTGAAAGTGCTAGATTGATTGAAGAGAACAAAAGTTTGAAAAATGAAAATGATGAATTAAAGAAATGCAATGTAGATTTGACTTTGAATTTTGATAATTTAAAAAGAAAGTTGGATGAGAGATCCCTTTTTTACAATAACATCAAGAGTGAACAAGAAAATTTAAAAATTAAAATAAGAGAACTTAATGACTTTCTTGGAAGGCAAAAACAAGAACTCTTAGAAAAGGAAATCACCAAGAGCATGCTTAGTACAAATAGATTCACTCTATATAGAAAGAATAAAATAAGATTTATTATACCCATGCATGTGAATAATGCTTATATCATGTGTAATTTTTGTTGTCAAATAGGTCACATGAAAAATAATTGCTATGTTAAAAGAAATATGGAACACGGAATGAAAACAATGTGGATTGTTAAAGATTGTGCTAACTAGTATGAACCCAAAATTTAAATAAAAGGGTACCAAATATTTTTCCTTTTACATTTGTGTAGGTGAGCCTCAAAAATACCATCTAAGAGTCAAAATTGTTCATTGATAGTGGACGTTCAAGACATATGACCGGAGATCCATCCTTGTTTGTCAAGCTAAAGCGGAAGAATAGCGGAAAAGTCACCTTTGGAGATGACATGAAAGCTAAAACTGTTGGACAAGGGTATTCATGTAATGGAATATATAAGTTGAATATCAATCAAATAAATATTTCAGCTTATGTTGTTAAGTCATCAATTTGTTTATGGCATAATCGTTTATCACATATTAATTTTAAGTCCATTAAATATATGTTAAGACAAGGTATGATTAATTGTTCAAATTCAAATTTTAAAAAATGTGAAACTTGGATAAAATCTAAAATGACTAAGATTTCATTTTCAAAGCATGATAGAACATCTAGTTTACTAGAAATCACACATTCAGATATGTGTGAATTAAATGGTCACTTACTAGAGGAGGAAATAGATATTTCATTACATTTATTGATGACTACTCTAGATATACATATGTATATTTAATGAAAACTAAAGATCAAGCATTTAGTATGTTTAATTGTTTAAAACTTTCGTAAAAAATCAATTGAAAAAGAAGATCAAAATCCTACGAAATGATAGAGGTGGAGAGTATTTTCCAACTGAATTTTCTATTTTTTGTAAAGATAATGAAATTATTCATCAAACAAGTGCACCTTATACTCCTCGACAAAATGGACTAGCTGAAAGAAAGAATAGGACATTGGTTGATATGGTTAATGTAATGCTAATGCATGCAAAGTTGCCATTCAATCTTTGGGAAGAAGCATTACTAACCACTTGTCATATGCATAATAGAATACCCTCAAAGAAGTTTAAGGTTTCACCTTATAAGTTATGGAAATGAAAAAGCCATAGTTTGAATTATTTGAGGGTATGGGGTTGCCTAGCCTATTATAGAGTACTTGATTCAAGAAGAACAAAATTAGGTCCAAGAGTCATTAAAAGTATCTTTGTGAGATACGCTGAAAGTTCTAAGGAATATAGACTTTTAGATATAGACTTAAATATCATAGTAGAGTTTAGAGACATTGAATTTTTAGAAACTAATTTTCTAGATGATTCAACGAAACCCACAGTTAATTTATCACCACAAGATATTGAAATGGATTTCAATTCTTCTTCGATAAACAAATGTAAAGTTGATGAACCTCCTAAAGAACCTAGGAGAAGTAAAAGAAATAGAAAAGAGAAGAATTTAGATCCAAACTTTATTTCATCACAATCTATAGTCTTTTTAATTGAAGGAAGTAGAGATAAGATATTTAATAAAATACCTATAATTCTACATTTGGAAGAGGATCCTAGGACATATAAAGAAGCTTTAGCTTCTAGAGGCTCTGCCTTTTGGAAAGAGGCAATTGAAAATGAAATGGATTCTCATGTCAAATGGTACCTAGATGTTACGTGACTTGCCTCCTAGTTGTAAACCAATAGGATGTAAGTGGATATTTAAAAGAAAATGTCATACAGATGGTTCTGTACAAACCTTTAAAGCAAGCCTAGTAGCTAAGGGTTTTAAACAAAAAGAAAGTACTGATTATTTTGATACATATGCTCCAGTTGCTAGAATTACTTCTATAAGAATACTATTTGCTTTAGCATTCATATATGATTTGCATGTTCATCAAATAGACGTAAAAACAACATTTTTAAATAGTGATTTAAATAAGGAAGTATATATGGAGCAACTCGAAGGGTATGTACTTTCAGTAAATGAGAAGAAAGTTTGTAAATTGATTAAGTACTTGTATAGTCTAAAGCAAGCTCTTAAACAATGACATGAGAAATTTGATAAAATAGTTTTATCAAATGGCTTTAGACACAATGAGACAGATAGGTGTATTTATTCCAAATTCACCAAAGATTATGGAATAATAATATGTCTCTATGTAGATGACATGTTAATTATAGGAACTAATATGCAAGGTATCAACAAAACTAAAGAGTATTTAATTTCCAAATTCAAAATGAAGGATTTAAGAAAAGTAGATATGGGATCAAAGTTAAGAAGCATAGTGGGGGTTATACTTTATGTCAATCACATTATATTGACAAAGTATTAACCAAATTTGATTATTTGGGAATAAAAGATGTTAATACCCCATTTGATATTTCTAATAAACTAGTAGAGAACTCTGGGAGGTCAATTAGTCAATTAGACTATGCAAGTGCTATAGGTAACTTAATGTATACTATGTATTCCACTAGACCAGATATTTCATATGCTATTTTCAAACTTTTCAGATACACTCACAATCCTAGTACTGATTATTGAAAATCCATTGGAAAAGTACTAGGATATCTTAAAAGGACAAAATCCTTTGGTTTGTTTTATAACAAGTTTCCTTTGGTACTAGAAGGGTATAGTAATGCAAGTTGGATAACTAGTGTAAAAGATAATAAATCTACATCCGGTTGGATATTTAAATTGGGTGGTGGAGCTATCTCATGGGCTTCAAAGAAACAAACTTGTATTACTCACTCTACAATGGAGTAAGAGTTTGTTGCGCTAGCTGTAGCAGGCAAAGAGGCAGAATGGCTAAGAAATTTGTTACTAGATATAGAGTTGTGGCTACAACCAATGCCAACCATTTCTTTGCACTGTGATAGTAAAGCAACTATGTCCAGGGCATTTAGCCGAATATATAATGGCAAATCAAGACATATTGCTTTAAGACATGAGTATGTAAGACAATTAATCTCAGATAGAGCAATAACAGTTGTCTCCATAAGATCCACAAATAATCTTGTTGATTTTTAACAAAAGGACTCTCAAGAGATATGGTCAAAAGTACAGCAATGGATATGAGACTTAGACCATTTTAATTTTGTCAAATGATAATAGGAACCTAACCTTTATTATTGCAAAGTAATACTAGAGGTTTAATAGGTAAGAACAAATTGTCAGTTGACTGATAGCAAGTACTGGTAATTTTTATAAGTACTTATGAAGAGAAGGTTGAGTAATAATAATTATTCTTACTGAAAAAACATGTATTCAAGAAAATAGAACAAGGAAGCCATATTATAAGACTTCAAAAGGGTGATTTCACCTCTATGAACACGAGAAGTGGTGCCGCTTCAAACAAAGTTGGATAATAAAATTTGTAAGTGTTCATGAATTCAGGAGGTAGCATAAGGCCATACTACGATGTTAAAGCTAACGGTGAATGTTTAAGAGAAAAGACAAGATTTATGTGCATAAATTTTTCTAATCATATTATTAAGGAATTATAGTTTAAAAGCTTCAGCTTACCATTAATTTCAATATGATTTTGAACTATTTATGCTAATAATAGGTTTAATTCGAAAGACACCTATTATATGCATATATTTAAATAAATTCTAATATATTTTATTACTAATTAAGTGGGAGATTGTTGGTTATAGTTAGTAATGAAAGAATTTGATAAATTAGTGATGAATTAATTCATCTACAACTGTTGAAAAATTGGACATAAATAAGGCTACAATCTGGTCTTGGATTAAGCCACAATCTGGCCACGAATCAAGGCCACAATGGCCAGCCGCGGGTAAGGAGACTGCAACTCAGGCCAGTGCTCATTGATCAATAGAACAGAATATTTCTATTCTTGGCCGTGGCAAGGGCCGCAGTGCGGCTCACGTCACAACCATAGACAAAAACATTCTGTCCACAAGCTACGACCTGAGCCGAGGGTGAGGAGGCCGCACTCAGCCCGTGGCTCACGGAGAGAAGAATGACAATCCTCAAGCTGCGGACAGAGAGGTCGCGTCTCAAGCTGCGGTTGATCCTAGGAAAAGGACATTTAATTTTTTATCTACAGTTTTGAAGAGTTTTCTTCAAGAGATTTTTCCAACAGACACAATGCAATAATCAGGAAGAAGTTTTAATGTCCAGAAGACACGATTTCATTCATTTTGAATTGTAAAGGTGTCATTTCATTTGAATGTCTTCAAATGAAAAGATATCATTTCATGAAGTATTGTCTTAAAAGAGACATAAACATTCAATGTAGATGTCTGAAAACTCTATAAATAATTAAGTTCTAGACATTCAAGAATGTATGAAGCATTATTCTTCCTTAGATTAAAAATACTACAAAATTTTATCAGACATATTATTCTCTTTTCATTTTTTGGGAGTATTTCTTTTTGCTAGAGACAAATACAGTTTGGCTTTGTTATTCCTGGAGAGAATTGCCATTAAAACCCAAGTAGCAATATAGTGGGGGCAAATTTCCTTAAGGAAAGTGATATACAAGTCAAAGCATATTATTTCTAATTCAGCCATTCATAGTCTTTTCTACTAATTTGTACACAAATTCTCCAACAATAGGCATGTCATGAAATATTTTAAATCTAAATTACAAGTTTAACTACAAGTGCTCTTTTTTACCCAATACTTAACTAATATAACCATGGGATAGGCATAGCCACATATTCAGTGATTGAATAAAACTGAATTATTATATAAATTTCAATTCTATAAATACTACTCTAAATTAACTCATCATGAAAAATCTAAAAAATGTTTTCTAATCAAGCCGTTTTGCACTGTATGATCAATTTTATTGTCTTTGAAATTTTGCTTCTTCTTAGGCCATGAAAAATTATGTAGAACCATAGAAAGAATTTAACCAAGCTTCTAACATTGCATTTGTTAACCGAAGAGTTTATTTGTTAATTGTATCTGTGCTGATATAACTAATATTTTCCCATATTTTCATAGGCCGCATTGCCACAATCCATCACCTCATTCGTTTATGCCCAAGAGTATGGGTTCCACGCTGATGCACTTAGTACAGCGTAAGTTTTCCATTAATATTCTGAATTTATATACATCATCGTCACTGTAAAGAAATCTTTGAAGAAACTTGACTGAATGTTTAGTTTAGAGTGGCTTTTCTTGTACTAATCATACCGATATATTCTTTCAAGACATCAGTTCATAGCTGATGAGGTTGCCATGTTTTCTTATTTCAGGATAATTTTCGGCAAAATCGTATCACTTCCTTTGCTGATAGGATATTATGCCATTTTGGATATCTTACATTAAAAATGGCCTAAACTAATCTGCCTATGCCCTTTATAAGTCTTTTTTCTATTGGGGTATGAAATGTAATAATCCTACAACATAAGAGAACAAAAGCATCACACATTAACCCTGAAACTAGCCATATTTCATTTACGTAGACTCTTCCCATTTCGGCCTTCTTGTATTTTTTTGGAAATTCTTCCAAAACAATTACTATAAATTTGTGTACCATATTTCTTTCCTTCCTCTTTCAGGAAAAGTTCAGTAACCCATTGGAAATTTGGGGCTCCTTACAAGTACACAATTATCCTTGTACTGGCAAACTGCTAAAAAGGATTGATTGGACGTCCCTTTATAAGTTTCCATTTTTGAAACTGAAAAGCTATATCAATACTTACTAATAACATGATTTTAAGCAGTATCCAAACTATTTACAGCTACTTAATTTGGTTGATATAACAAGTAATCTCTTCTCAATGTCAGATAAATTACTAAGAATATTGGAAAATAAAAATCACTACTACCGCCCTGCATAAATTAACAGAGTTTTTTCTGAAAATTCTAAACCAAGGATCTTTATGCCGTGGTTGTTGAACCCGCCTAAGAGATATGTCTCTCAGTCATATTATCTTGTTCAATTGCCAATAATGATTTGATTTTGTATTGCGAGCAATGTAAGAGAAGATGTACTGCCAATATTGTGAATAATGGTATTACTCTATGTAAAGCATAAAGATAGTTTTGATGTAATGCTGAATATAATTATTTTCAAAATTACCCTCATAAGTTGCTATTTTCTTTACATTCAAGAATAAAATAAAAAATTATGATGGCAGTGTTGTAAATTAAACACTTAGCCTGTATCTTAATTTTGAACACACTCATTGAGTGTGGCCCATAGTAAGAATTGTTATAAACTTTTGGGCTTAAGTGGAAAATAAATAATTTGCCTTTGTTATGTTCACTGACATTTGAAATAACTTGCGTACGGTAAGCAATGCCATTTGCCAAGCACGCAAAACCAACCTCGTAAAAAAAGCTATCTTTTTTCCTTTATGAACTCCAAATTTCTTTCAAATCTTATATTTTCTTCTGCCAACAAATCTCACCCAATTTCTCAACCCCTTTTGATTCTGCAAAGATGATAGAAGGGGAAGACATATACAAGGTAGTGGCGGCAATGGTGCCATTGTATGTGGCATTAGCTTTAGGCTATGGGTCTGTGAAGTGGTGGCACATATTTAAACCGGATCAATGTGATGCTATAAACCGCTTCAATTGCTATTTTATCCTCCCCTTCTTCACCTTTGAATTTACTGCTCATGTGAATCCTTACAAAATGAATTATCACTTCCTCAGTGCAGATGTCATAGCCAAATGCATAATTGGAATAGTTCTTGTTATGTGGGCAAATATTAGTAAGAAAAGAAGCTTTTCTTGGTCCATCACCACCTTCTCTTTAGCTAGTTCAAACAATTCTCTAGTTCTTGGGAGTGCCATTGTTAAAAGCCATGTATGGGGACATAGGATATGATCTTGTTGTTCAGTCATTTGTGATTCAGGCACTCTTGTGGTTCACTGCTTTACTATTTATGCTAGAAGTGAGACGCGCGATGTGCGAGGCCATTGATTCTAAGTCCATCAATGGTGATCCACATGCTCTGGTTGAAATTGAGAATAGGAGAGATTTTAACAATGATGATTCGCAGGCGACAGTGGCAAACCAAGTGGGAAATGATTTGGGAGAAACTGCCAACAACAACACAATGGCGTGCAAATCACTGTCCTTTTGGTCGGTTATGAAGATTGTTTGGATTAAGCTTGCTAAGAATCCCAATTCTTATGCTTGCATTATCGGCCTTATTTGGGCTCTTCTTGCTAACAGGTACGGAATTTGCAGATTTATGCAAGCGAAGCATTTTTTTTGTCATTCGTTACCCATCAAATTTTTTGATTAACTGAACGATCGTAAAGGTGGCATTTTCAGATGCCCGAAATTCTTGAAGGATCAATCTTGATCATGTCAAAAGCCGGGGCTGGTGTAGCTATGTTTAGCATGGGTGAGAAGAATAGGAATTTCCCTAGAAATGTGGAGATTATATTGGAGAGAAGCCCTTCAACTCTTCTAATTTTTGTGGTGTTTATACAGGGCTCTTTATGGCATTGCAACCAAGAGTTATAGCTTGTGGTGTTGGTTTAACTTTGTATGGAATGGTTCTAAGGTTTTTTGTTGGACCAGCAACTATGGCAATTGGCTCCGCCGCCACGGGCTTGCATGGTGATGTCTTACGCATTGCTGTTATCCAGGTAAGAAAATAGCATTAATACCCTTCCAAAACCAACACCCTACACCACCAAGCAACACTGCCACAGCCAACACAAATCATGATTCCTTTGGGATACCTTGTAATCTCATATTTCAGCTTTAGCAAATTGTCTTGAAGCTTTTAGCCCATATTTCATATTTGCCCATAAATAGCTCGATTTAAGATGAGTCACAGCAGTGACGGCCAATCAAGTCCATGTTGTTTTTGTTAGCTAAATGCACTTCTGCTATTGTTACTTTTTTCATTCTTTGTTTAGGCAGCGTTACCACAATCCGTTACCTCATTTATTTACGCCCAAGAATATGGATTGCACGCCGATGTACTTAGCACAGCGTAAGTTTCGTGTTAGCATGAATTTTTCTTGTGTACACATCTTCAGTGTGAAAAATACATTTAGAATCGTGCCTAAGACATTTTATTCTGATTTTTTTATAAGATTTTTTTTTTCTTTCATTATTTTATTTTAGGAGTAATCATGCTGCTGTATTTTGTTATTTCAGGGTTATTTTTGGCACTATAGCATCCCTTCCTCTGCTGATAGGATATTATGCCCTTCTAGACGTTTTACATTAACACCAATTGATAAAGGCTTAATTTGAAAGCTGCAGCAACAAAGAATTTGTCGCTAACCATTTAGCCTGAAGTATACCGGTAGTATTCAATGTAGTTCACATTTCTATAGCACAAGAAAACAAAAACAGCATCTTTGATTAGAAATGAAATGAAAAAGTCATTCCAATTATTACTCGAATTCTTTGTGGACCATTACTACAATTCTTTTTTTACAAGCAATTACTGTCACCACAATCCTTGTGGACTATTTTCTTTTCCCCTTTCTCAGTTTTGGAAGGACAGTAGTTTCTATTTGGTTACTTTACCACATTTCACATTGGTATACCTCTTTGACATAATCGACATCAATTGCTGCAATTCTTTTGGCACTTATATAAACAATTACTTGGAATTTAAATAAAATAGCTTCATCAAAATTGGACTGAAAAATTCATTACCATCAAGACCTAATCAAATATTGCATGAAATATATCAGGGACAGTTTGGGCCATCAACAATCCCAAGTCTAAGGGAATTTTGGACCATATACTTCAATTATAACCTCAAAAGGACTTGGCAGTCTTACTCATCAACGACTGTCTATTAAAGTCCAGGTAACCTAAGAGGAACACAAACAGACCACTTTTCAGTATCAATCTCGCTACAAAATGAGATAATGAAACTCACCAATTTAACAGCAAGAATGGGACAATATCAAGTGATGACCAAAAATCAAAAAGGAATTGACTGAATACAGACCTTAGCAATATGACAGGGCTTGATCTTATCTCAGCCAATGCAGTATTCTATCCCATAATTGCCAGCTCATGAATCCCAAAAATCCCCACACAAGAGTGCTCAAGGCAATCCAGTTTTAAAAGGGAAAAAGGATGAAATAGAAAAATTTAAGCCAGAAATCATCCATAGGTAACTCCAAACTAGCTAAAACCAGTAGCAAACATATGTTCTACTCACTATCAAGTGTTGGACGGTCTGATCAGTAACTGTCAGTATCATCAAAGAATGAGGCTCCTAATCTTCAATTGGCGAAGTAAACAGAAACATTAATGTCATCCTTTTGCCAGATACATCGTGACTGTGGAGAATTGGGTGGACTCTTAAGGTGATGGTTAGGAGATTTTGGTTTTTTCTATTTTCAATAGCTAATTCCCCATGGTAAACAATGACAATGTGAAACATGATGGAGTATGAAGCCATCATATGTTCAGGCAGAGTGGGTCAGGCAGACTTTTTATGAGGACGACCAGGTGAAAATGTAAAATGTAAGTCGTTTTCGCTGACTATTTTAGTGACCACAACTACCACTGATCAAACATCAGATGGCACTGATATGAACCAATTGACCGTGAAGGAAGGCATATAAGAAGAAGGAGAAGAAAAAGTGTCGTTTTCTTGAATGTATGTTAAAATCGTGAAATTAATCCTACAACAGCTCAAGGATTGGTTGAAAAAAAGAAAAAAGAAAAAAACACCATCAACAACTATTCATAATTCACAAAAGCATTGTAGGAATGAAATATGAGATAATATTTACAAGAACATACTATACATTTAGTAATTGGTCAAAGTTGCAAATTCAAGAATTGAACCAATGTTTACCAAGGTTCTGAACCTTGACTATCATTTTCTGTAAACGACATAGCCTCAGTTGTCCAGAACTCCCCATTCCTCTTCATCTCCAGCATCTGAGTGCTCTCATCATCACTCAAATCATCTACAGAAACAAAACCATCAGATTCAAATAAATCATCCAAACTGTCACCATAATCATCATTGCCATCATCCTCATCATCCCAATCCAAGCGATCGTCTTTATGAACAATGTCATCATTCCTAAGATAACTCCTCCTCTTCTCTCTCCTCATTCTCTTCCCTTCTCTGACGAGCTCCAACAATTGATCTCTGATCACTAACATTTCATCCTTCTTCAGAAGCACACCCCTGTCATCATATCCCTCCACCAAAAAAACAGAGTCTCTCTGTCCCTTCAGACTCACATAAAACAACTCAAGATGCCTCACCAACATGCCCCTCAACTTGTTCGACAACCCAAACTCCTTTCGAAAATGGGTCAGATGATCCACCAAAGTCCTCTTCTCAATTCGTCATCCCCAACACCTCTCTCACCAAAGCACAAGCTCTCTTCTCCGCTTCAATGGATTCTTTCCGCAAATCCTCCACTTTAGTTTTATAAGGGCATACATCAGACAACTCCTCGAACTTCATCAAATACTCCTGGTGACGCCTCTTAACATTTAGTCCCTTCCTAAGTCTCAAATGCTTAAATTTCAATGGCCTATCCACTATCAAATCCACCGCTCCAGCCTCACATTTAGGTAAAACATTAGCCAAATGTGAGTCCCACGTGACAAGCTCAAGTGCGCGACCATAAGAAGTGTCCACGATCTTAAACCTATCCGGATACTCATTACAAAGCTGTGAACGGAAATTCACAGGCAAGCCAAGGTCAGGGGCAAGGTGAACGAGCTTAGATAACAGAAGCCTGTGATGCGAAGCAAGCATCAAAAGCTTCTGTAACTTAACAGCCAATGTCTCTGACAGTGCCCTCTTAAGATCAATTTCTTTACGCGCAAGTGCAGCTGCAGCAGGGGTGAGGCCAATGCAGGTCTGTGAAAGCCGGTTAGCAGCATTAAATGGTGTAGGCGGCGATGGGACAGTAAAGACCTCAAAAATAGTGGGGTAACGATGGACCATGGAAAGAATAGATCGAGGCTTCGGTAAGGATAAGTAGGATCTGCATTTGTACAAAATGTGTAATGGCATGAAATGTTTTGGTTTGGAGAGTAGCAGAGTTTTGAGCTTCTGAACAAAACGGATTTTGTTCTGCTTAACTACATGCTTATCCAAGGATGGATCGCGCCGTATTTTGAGAGGATTTGAAGTGCAAGATATTGAACTAACGGAGATGGTTTTTCTGGGTTTGGATTTAAGGGTATTTCCATAGTACAAACCACGATTTTCACTTGGATTATTGTGCATTGGTTGGAGGAACTGAGAGTGAAGTGAGATAAGGGGTTTGTCAATTTGGGGTTGAATTTGCGGTGGTAGAGCTAGCATGATGTTCTAAAGTTCGTCAATCAAAGCGTTGGTTACATATGTTGATCGGCAAAGTGGTTCAAATTCTGTCGGGCATTTAGTCAAACGATTGGTGTGCAGAGCCTTGAAGAGGGAAATCTCGGGAGTAAATAAAGCGGGAGCCGGGACTGATAGAAAGGACCCACAATCGCAATGAGAAAACTACTTGTTTTAGGATATTCATTTCAATTTGGCCGTCTAAATATTGCTACTATCTCAATCAAGCCCCACATAATTTATATTTCTTAATTCTATCCCCCGCTAACTTTGTCATAATTGTTCAATGCATCTCATTGAAGGCCTCGGCTTAACAGGATGGACTCTTTTTTTTTTTTTTTTAATTTTGAAGATTGATTAACAATATAACTCCACTTATCCTATGGTAACTCGAATTCGGACTTGCGCTTCGTTGTCTAACAGGATGGTCTCATAATAATAATAATAATAATAATAATAATAATAATAATAATAATGATGTCATGTTCTTCAACTTGGCGATCTCAAAATCAAACTCCAAATGAATTTGTGCTTTTCTTGTTAATTGAGCAGTAAGAAAATATCTTCAGAGTCATCGATTGCATTCCAATTTATCAACTATATTGACTATCCAACTTTGCCAAAAATTAGCTGGTTGCATTGGAGTGTAAATATAATCCAATAAGACTTTACCTAAAAATGAAAGACTATGATTTCAATCTTTTCAATAAATTTTATGCAAAACAAAAGAAAAAAAATTTTTTTGCATTGATTGGTAACATTGATTAGTTAAGTGTTGCCGTTTATTTTTAATCCATGATTTTGACAATATTATGCACAAATCAAGTTTTTAGGGTCTATTTGGTTGTATGAAAATATTTTTTCTTAAAAATTTATTTTACTAGGAGAACATTTTACATCGAGAAAGTCATTCTCCTTACAATTTTTCGATTTGGACGAAAATGTGAAAATCTTTTGAAATAGAATCCTTTTGATATTTTTATTTGAATATTATTAATATCAATTAAAAAGACTAAAAATAATTGCAATAAATGTTTGACAAGAAATTGGAGTCAATTAGAGATTGTTTGTCTACGATTAATCTATAAGAAACTAATGGTAAAGTATGCATAACTATAATTTGTATTATTCCGAGACCCAAGATGAAGAAAAAAAAATGAGTTAATAAGAATTAAAAGAAAAAATTAGTTTGGTCATTGAAGTTTGATGACTAGGTATTTTAATTTTACTAGTCACTCTTGAGTCTTGAACCCTCTGGGAAATAACTTACACTCATTAATTATGTAAGTTGCTTTGAGCCAAAAGAAAAAATTAATAAATATTTTACACATGAAAATATTCTCTAGTATTGAGCACAATGAAGATTTTGAAAATATTTTACAGGAAAAATATTTTTTAATACAAGCAAACAGATTTTTTAGTATAACATTTTTAGACATGGAAGAATAAATATGTAAATCATTGGTGAAAGGTGAGATTAATTTGATTAGTTTACTGTGATTCTACATGTTGTTTTCTTATTTTCTAGTTAATGAATGATAGTTGTATTGACCCGTTCACATTTGCAAAACTGATAAGACAAACTTGTTAAACTTAAACTATTCAATAAATATTTATAAAATATAAGTTTCACAAAACTTTTATTTAAATGGTTAAATATGATTATAATGGTGTCAAAGATTAGTTGTAATCACGATCATGGAAAATTAATAGATTGGTTACGCTTTTTCACGAGCTACAATACGCTAGAATGTGATTACTTTTATTGTAAAAAATATACAAATTTTTTATAGAAACTAAAATCTTTCTAAGGAAATAAAAGCTTCAAAAAATTTTGAGAAAAAGAAAAAAGTAATTTTTTTTTCCTTACTAGAGTGATAGGGAAAAAAAAATAAAAAAAGGACATTGGACGTGTAAATGCTGTCTCCCTCATGGTCTTTCACGTTGGTCAAGCTCAGGGCTATGTTGCACATAACTTAAGCTGGTTTAATTGATAATGAACGATGGTAATTTGAATTTAGTATTTGAAAAGCTCAGGGCTATGTTACACATAACTTAAGCTGGTTTAATTGATAATGAACGATGGTAATTTGAATTTAGTATTTGTACTACATCTTTGACCTAAGATAACTCCAAATTTAACTAATAATGAATTATGGTCATTTGAGTTTAATATTTTCTAGTATAGGAGAATTGCAAAGAGACAAGGCATGCCATGACTATAACATTTCCAAAAGTTAGTGCTATCGAATAAAATATGTGTAGATTGAGTTGTGTGTGTCTCTCTCTATATATATATATATGTGTGTGTGTGTATATATGGTAGATGGACTAAACTTCTGATTTCTTTCACACCAATTGCCAATTGGATGAGAATACGATTTGGGTGGATTTAATTGTTAAATGGATTGACCCGTATTATCTTTGGATTTACAATGCTACTTATAAATTCTACAAATACTACTGACCCCATGTCTCCCATCAAAAATGCAAATGGGTGCATAATGCACCTATTTGTTTCGATGGTGATTCAGTCCCTATCGATTCTCCGGAACTCAGTTGGCCCCTCCTCTTTAGTTTAGGTTAAAAGTAAGATACTATACTGTTAAATATTAACCAAAAAAAAAAAAATACTGACCCCATGTACCTCTCCCTCAATCAAATATATTTAACAACAATTAAAATTTGAAAACCCTAAACAAGGATGTTTTGGACGCACAAATGTAGAAAATTACATCATGAGTTGTCCTTACACCAGCTAAACAAATCCAGTTCTCATGGAATTAAAGATCTAAAGGTTCACTACAGATTAAAATTAAATTGCTGATTCTCACCAGGTTTCGCCAAATACGAAAATAATCCTTTCTTACTAAGTATGAGTAAATATATAAAGAATTATTGTGATTCAAAAAGAATTATTTATTATTATTTGCTGGCTGACCTATACATGAAGAACAAAAGAAATATAGAGAACTGATTAATTATTGACCGGAAAGAGTAATCCAGGAAAAAAAATGCCAATATGATTCAAGAATAATTTGTAATTTTGATAACTTGTTGAGGTTGGATATATAAATAGGAAGGTTTTACAATAACTCAATCGTTAAAGTGACCAAAAAAATAAAGGGCCATATATACTAAACTTATAATAGATCACTATTATTCTTCATTAACAGCATTGGAGTGGTTAAAAATAAGTGGTCAAATATATTAAACTTACACGAAGTAAGTAAAATTTTTAGTACAAATAAATAGAGGAAAAAGAAACAGGAAGGGGACCGAATATATTAAATTTTTATGAATCGAATTTTTTTTAAAAAAAATAAATAGAGTAAAAAGGAACAGAAAATGAGAAAGAAAAAGAGAAATGGACAACACTTAACAATAGTATCAACCAACCAACCAACCAACCAACCGTGTTTTCTAAGATTAATGCGAGAGTTCTGAAGACACTTAACCAGTTCTAACATAATTTAAAGGCAGCTGTGGAAACGCACTTTAAACTTCGCCCCACCATTAATCTTCCATAATTCCCCCGTAGACTTCGGTCTTTTCCCACTTCCTCTCGTTGAAGAACACACACAGCACACAAACAGACTCATGTTCATCAACGTTTGATCATCAAAACACGTGGGACAACAAGGTGCGGTTGGTTCTGTTTTTTTCTGTCTTGATGATTCTTTGATAGGTGTGGCAATCAACAATTGTTCATTTTGCTTTTTTTTTTTTTTGTGCTTTTCAGGCGTCAATTTATTTATTGCATGGCTGAATATTTTCCCGCAAACATTCGTTAGACGTACAGAGCACTACTTGTTTTGCTCTTCATACATGTCGATTGTTCAAGGAAAGATGAAGCCTTCGAGCTTCGTATGTCTCATTTTCTTTTTCCTGTGTGTTCAAGTAAACATGTAAAACTTGAATGTAATTGTATGCATAGAGTGTTGTTCGGACTTGTGCTTTGGCCCATGAATTCTTTTTTTTTTTTTTTTCCCTTTTTACTTATGATCATGGCCTGTGCTTTATGAGTTTCTTCCATTTTTCTTGACAGAGAAGAATCTGAATAATTGTTGGAGAGAGATAACTGTTGTCTGATGAATTTGTAAATTTTCCTTTTTGTTGTGTAGGTAGTCATAGTTATTGGGGATACTTTTGAAGTTAAAAACTTTTATTCATGGCATTTGGATATGAATTATGCAAAACAAGTATTTAAATACTTTGCACCCCTAAAATTGAAGTGCATAGCTGGTATTAGGACTTCCCAGAATATCTGCTGTTGAATGTTTGATTACCATCTGAAATTGGACAGGACAAAAAACTTCATAGATTATCAGAAATTTAGGCTTCTGCTTACTAATTTCCTGCAGTGTTTAAGTTGTGGATGTCACATGCATTCTAATTTCTTATTTGTCCTGAATTATCTTTCTTCTTTTTTCCTGGTAAAAGTCCTGTTTATACATGTATGTCATTTTGCTCATCTAACTCATTCTTTTCAATTTCTTTACTCTTGTTGGATGGACGATTTCCTGCTGGCTTATATGAAATTACAAGGCATATCTCACTCTAACTATGGCCAATCTTTTCATTGGTATAGGGCTTTTTTTGGTTTTTGGGTTTTTTTTTTTTTTTTTTTGTTGGGGGGGGGGGGGGGGGGGGGAGCAAAGAAAAGAACCTCTGAAGAAGTTCTGTAGACGTAGTTAACATATTTGTTGCAATAATTTATGCTTTGAATTTTGGCAATTAACATTGAGGTGCTTATCTTGTCTTAAATTTCCTCAGAAGTTATTGCTGAGAGATCCAAAATATAGGAGATCATCACTATGCAGCCTCTTTCCCACTGCTTCCCTGTTCTTTCTTACACTCTTGATCAGTAGCATATATATAGCACTCCAATGCAAAGAGGTATTTATTATTTACTGGTATCTACTCTATGATTTGGTACTATGAATCAATTTTCTGAAGATTTTTTTTGTTGCAGTATCATGTTTCTGCTCAGTTAATTTCTAGCTTTCTGTTGTTTACCTTAGATTATCTCTTTCAGATTCTCTGGTTCAACTAGGTCGAATCGTTTGTTATTTAGATAGATTCAATTACTCTTTTTTGGTTACATGTATGACATTTAGCAGAGACTTCAAATTTGTACGCGTAGATAATTTGGGATCTTTTTATGCAGAAACTTTTGAACTGGAAGTTGCATGATCTTCAAGCTTCTGGAGTCCTTACATGTGAGGTTTGTTTTTCTTTCTTGATGGGTTTCTGTTGACCAACTAACTTAATTGTTTGGTCAGGCTTGTGAAAATTGGAGTTTTCTGGAAGGGAGAGGTGGATTAAGGAATTGGAAACGGAATAACATCATCCATTTCGGCACACTTACAGCTCTAAGATACATTTGTCAATGTAAAATAGGAAATGTAGGATTTGGGTGGTAAAACACTGAAATGATAAGATGGATTTACAAAATATAACATAATTGGAAAAAAATGAGGATTGTAAAAGGACACAAATGCAATGAAGGACTGCATCTATGGCCTTGTTGATCACCTGGGTCTCCTTCTCAAATTTCCTTAGTAAATAAAAGGAGTCAAGTGGGCCTAGATCAGAGGATCAATAATAATGTAGAAATTCACTGTATTGAAATTTTATTAATCTTTTCAGTTACTCAATGAATGTTTTCCAGTTGTAACTTGTGTCTTCGGTTTTAGAATCAAAGCAGGCCTCCTGGAAGCAAGCCATTGCCTAAAGGTATTGTTGCCAAGACTTCCAACCTAGAAAGACGGCCATTATGGGGTTTGCCGAAGGTATTTTCTTTGGAACAATATACAATAAGAAAGGAAGCACATTTTCCTTTTCTTCTCCGTCACGCTAAAATTCAGAGTCCTTTTTGTTCTTTGGATTCTAAACACGGTCTAATAAACTGCTGTTTTTGTACTGATTATCTGAAAATATCGATAACAAAGAAAGTCAGCTATGAGGAAAGAAGGGATTGAGCTAACATAAAGTCATTGCATCTCTCTCTCTCTCTCTCTCTCTCTCTCTCTCTCTCTCTCTCTCTCTCTCTCTCTCTCTCTGTGTTGTTTGTGATATTCCATGGTTGAAGCTAAAAAAAACAGTGTAAACTGAGATGAATGGTGTCAACACAGAACTAACCTACATCTCTGTCGTAAGTGCCAGACTGAAGTTAACTAGGACATGTTTGATGTGAAAATAGTCACGGGGTTGGTACAGAATCCAATATAAAATAGATTTCCGGAAGTCTTCTGTATTTACATTTGATAGTAGGGAAAAATACTTGTAGATTAAAATGTCTAATTCTACAAAATCCTGGAAGGGGCCAAGCTAACCTGTAGTCATGATTAATCTTGGGTAACTCTATGGTTGATGTGTTGGTTTTTGCAAGATCAAATGTCAATTTGGAACGTCAGTTTTGCTGATGGATAGCACTAATTATGCTGGATAAAATTACAAAACTTGGCTGCATCTGTTTTATGAATTACTGCAATGCTTGCTGTGCTGTGATCAATATAATTAAGCACAAGTAGTTCCTAGTGATGAAAGCTATGCTCATGACAGTTTCTAACTTTAGGTTTTTTAAATAAAATGCCAATTACAATATAATAGTAACTACTATGTAATGTGATTAGACTTTTTAGTACTATGGTATTATTACTGCTAAAACTTGAAGTGTTTGGTTTTGGAAAGCCACACATGCCAAAATCTTTAGATTTTGCCAGGATGTGCTCTTGCCTCCCTTTTGTTGTGTCTGGCTTTGATGCAAGACATGTCTCTGCATTTTTTGAGATCACTAAGTGCTAAACCAGAAAACTCTATTCCGCTATTTAGCATTTTCTTCTTTTATCTGAGCTATCACGGTAGTTCATGATAATCAGGTAGTTTAACTCAAGATTCTTCCAGAAGTTTACTTCTCCTTCGTTTACATGTTTAATCCATTTAAATTTTTACACACACACACACACACACATGTATGTTTATGTATGTTTGAAACAAAACCTTGAAAATATTGGACTCCGTGTTTCTCTAACAGAAATTGAACTCTTCAAGAAGCTTGTTCTCTGCCGCTGTTGGACTAAAACAAAAGGAAACAGTAGATAAAATGGTCAGAAAGGTAAAAAACTTCTATGCTTTATGGCATGTACTACATTTAAATTCCAACACTAATGATTTATTTGATTACACTTGCAGTTTCTATCAACCAATTTTGTTGTCATGCTTTTCCATTATGATGGTATTGTTGATGAATGGAAGGATTTAGAATGGAGCAATAGTGTGATACACATATCTGCTATGAATCAAACAAAATGGTACGTCTGGCCAAAAATGTTCCAATCGACAAGCTGTGGCATATTACATTGCTTTTTTTAAGTACCATTCCTGTTCTTGCATTGCTTTTTTTAAGTACCATTCCTGTTCTTGCACTCACTGTCTCTATTACTGTCAATTTAACCATTAGCAGTTGGATACTCAAGCTTCTTCTACTTTTAGAAACTTGAAATTGCATTTGAATTACAGAATATAAGTTTGAAATCGACATGTCATCACTCTTGATATCTTCTCCAATCTCCTTAACATTCCAGTTAATGGTGATAACTAGGTGGTTTGCTAAACGATTCCTACATCCAGATATAGTTGCAGACTACGACTATATTTTCCTCTGGGATGAAGACATTGGAGTAGAAAATTTCAATCCTGAGCGGTATGTAAAAGATCTTACTTTGAAAAATCTTAACGATTAACAGCAATGGAGATAAATATCAGAAAAATAGAAACACATCAAATACAAGAAGTGGTTATTAACTACTTAGCAGAAGCACAACATATCAGCTTCTGGGACTAAAGTTGATAAAAATTCAGAATTTGATTCTTTGCATTTCAACCACATCCCATATCAATTTGTTACTGTTGCCCATGATTTTCAGGGGGGAGGGGTGCCGGGGGAAGATCTGACTGAAGTTGATTTCACTTTTAAAAAATGAAGAAAAAGGCATTAACAATGTATATCACATTTTACTGTGCAGCGCTTTGATTTTTCTTCTCATTGTATTCACCATATTATGGAAGTAGCACTTCTTACTGGTGTGATCAAATTTTTCAAAACTGAAATAACAGTACAAGGTTCCTCTTACGGTGTTATCTGTGTTTTTTATATGATAACATTCAAAAAGACTTCTGAAAGTTTATTTTCTAAAATGGATTGCACTTTGCCAGTTACTTCTCCTCCAGAATTGCTTTACTTATATTTCCAACTATGTTGTACCTTATGCTACATAATTTGTTAATAATAAGTTGGTTAGAGAAGATTTTTCATTGATGATATACATTGCTCATTGGCTGCAAGAGTTTCCAAGAAACTTCTGTGATCTTTAATATCATTATCGGATGTGCAACAATTACCATTTAGCAACAGTGTGTATTAACAACTATCTTAATCCATGTAGATATCTATCAATTGTGAAGGATGAAGGGCTTGAGATATCACAACCAGCACTTGATATGAGCAAATCTGAGGTGCATCATCAAATTACTGCACGTGGGAGAAGATCAAATGTTCACAGGTCTCTTTTACTCCTGTCTACATATATAATCTTTTTTCATACTTTCATATATCATACATGCATAGAGGTAATACTAGGTACATGTTATCTACTTAAAATAATTACGGGTAAACTTTGCGTACAATGGTGGTGAGTTATGACGTTTGGCTGTAACTAAGATGTTATTGTGTTGGCAACTTTGTATGCATCTGTTAACTCCAACACGAACCTAACTCGAGCAGACAAGGGTAAAATTTTGGTATATTCATCAATGTAACTTCCACTACCTTTTCTTTTTCTGCTCCTTAAAGTGTTTTCTGAGCAATTCATATATGGATTACAGATTGATCTGTTCCTTTTCTTCTGATTTCTGATCCTTATTTAATTTTATGGGACACGTTGTGACCATATGTACTTGGCTTGGAAACTGTTACTGTAAACAGAATATTATTATTCTCCTCCAACTGCAAATTCGTGGATATCTGAGCTGTACTGTGGACTACTTTACTTTGTTAATCTATTCTTAACATCTATAATTCTGATATGTGACAGGAGGATATACAGGCCTGGTGACAAGGGAATTGGATGTGATGATAATAGTACTGCTCCTCCTTGTGCAGGGTACATTTTTACTTGATTTTATACCATTGCAACCACAAAAGAAGTTTTATGCAGTTGAATACTCTAAGCAGTTCACTTCATTGAAAATGATGTACCTGTTGTGCTAAAGTTCTGTCGATAAACCTATTTAGCAACTTGTGCTTCATCTTGGAATTACTTTGAGGAATTAAAAAATGTATATCTGTTCTGCAGGTGGATAGAGGTAATGGCTCCAGTTTTTTCAAGAGCTGCCTGGCGCTGTGTATGGTATTTGATCCAGGTTCGTGATACACATTTGAATTAGTTACAATAGTTCTTTTAATGAGCGCATCAGGATCATTGATATAAAATTTCTTGATCGATGAAAGAAAAATGATATATGAGGAAAGTTATAGACATATTCCTCAAAAAAAAAATATCTGTAAGCAAAATTTGATCATTCACATTGTGCAACTATGAGAGGGAGATGCCTTTTATTTACCTGATTACTCTGTAAAACATGGCTTGATGAATTGATGATTGTGTAAGGTCTGATTAAATACAGATATATGTTGCAGCAAGGTTAAATAGTTGTATTACTATTTCATGTTTTTACCTTTGCAAAAACACTTAGGTCAATAGGTAAAGTGGGCAATTAGTGAATCCTAGTTATTAGGCGGCAGAGGAGTTGAAAGTTGAAGCAGGACCAATATTTCCATTCTTCTCTTTTGACATAGAAAATCTTATATATTATGAGCATAGAATACCATGCAGATATGCACTTCATCTGTGATGGTTTTTCTCTGATCTTTCTCACAGAATGATTTGATCCATGCCTGGGGCTTAGATATGCAGCTTGGTTACTGTGCACAGGCAATTACCTATAGTTGGCTATTAATTTTTCTTTTGCTTCTTTCTCTTTCTCTCTATATCTCTCTGATATCATTTTTGGAACTTGTTTAAAGGGTGACAGAACTCAAAATATTGGTGTTGTGGATGCTGAATACATAGTCCATTATGGCCTTCCCACTCTTGGAGAGCCTGAGAAAAAGGTCAGAGATATACCATTCTTGTTACTAAAATAAATTAGTGCTGGAATTGACTGCGTTTCAACATTCTCATATCTGCTACAATTTCCCACACTCTAACACCAACAAAACAACTAGTTTGGGGTCCAAAGGAAATGAATGAATGAACATGGAAAGAAAATATGTCTATACATGAGGTAAGACTCTAAGTCCCGTTTAGTGAGAGATTTTAAAAATAATTTTCTAAATTCGTTGTCCTTTTTTTTCTGTAGATCTATGTAAAGAATCTTATATAAATTTAGTTTTTGGCGACACTAAACTAATTAACGTGCAAGCTCTCTGAGGTCCATGTCTTGGTTTCTTCACGGTCTAATGACAAGTTTTACCCTTGTGGTTTGACATCATTAGCAAATAGAGGCAATTGCACATTTGGAGATTAAACTCTCTCTCTCTCTCTCTCTCTCTCTCTCTCTCTCTCTCTCTCTCTCTCTGAAAATTACCTTTTGCATCAACACTAGAACTGCAACTAAGAGATGCAGAAGGATCTAATATATGCCTGTAATGTCCTTATCTGCCCTTTTGTTATGCTACTTATAATCCAGCTGAAGATTACTGTCAACTTCTTTTTTCCTTTCTAGAGAAGGATTTTCGGAAATAATATATGATATTTCTAGCATATATTTGCAACATAAGATACTGATTTTAAATAGGGAGATGATCATGTGCATTAATGACAAAGTGAAGGCACAAATGGAAGCCACCTGATATTACACAGCCAGAATGCAAGACAATTATTTTTGGGAAGTTAGTGATGCTGATTGCTTGTAGACACATCTAGAGAATTGATATTCTGAGAGAAGATACTATTTAGCATTTGCTATCAACTCTACTAGAATTTTGTTTTCTCGACATAATGTTGTTGGCTGAACTGTGTTAAAGAATATGCTGTTCATTTTCCCACTCTTCTGCATGCCATATTAGAGATTATGCATGTCATTTAATTTTTGCCCTCATGCTATTAATATATAATTATACTTTCTATTTTTCACGTATTAATTTACTATGCTGTCATGTAGACAAATACTTCTGATTTGAAGAACTTGACCAGGTTGGAAACACAGGTAACAATCTTTATCCCATACTGCTTTTAGTCATGCTATTCTGGATTAAGGGCATTTTTTGAAATAACTCATTGTGAAATGCAGGTAGTAAAGAGATCTAAGGCAGTCAACTACAGAATTGAAGTAAGTTCAAAAGAAGCTTTTTCATAATGTTACTATGAATAAAGACATGATTCTGGTTTTCTGGGTACAACTTGAGCTACTCCAGCTTTTAGTTTCTTATGAGGTGGAGAAAACGTGTGACATATCAACGCAAATCTTCTATGCTTTTTCTTTATTTTCTCCACCACATGTTTTCTCATCAAATGATTGTGATTCTTTTTTTTTTTTTTTAATGATGCATACTGATCTCTGCAGTGATTCTAGAGTTTCTGCAATCTACATGTAGCCGTTTCTTTAGATTATTGATTCCTTTGATTTATATTCACATGTAATTTTATGACCAACTGCTGATAAGTGAAGGAGGTAGCAAGTTTACAAAAAAAATGAAATAATTCATTTGATATATAAAGTTGATTAAAAAAAGCATCAGTTAATGGAGCTTATTAGCAAATGTAGCAAAAATGGCATCACTATGATGTGGATTAATTAGGACAGGTATGGAAGAATTTTCCACTTTGACAGGTAGTGAATTGTGAACTGAATTTGATTGCTCAGTTGATAACAAGTTTCTGGTATCTCCTCCCCCAGATGGGAGCAGATAGTGTGTACAGAAAGACTTAATTCTGCTTTTGCATTATGAGCCAACTTTCCACTATTTGATGGTGGTGTTTTACCCTTTTAGATAAGAAGACAGTCTTATAATGAATACAAGATATTCAGAAGGCGATGGAACAAAGCTGTTGAGGAGGATAAATGCTGGACTGATCCATATACAGAACCAATAAAAGAGATCACTATCTGAATGGAGTTTTGTTTTCTTTTCTTTATAGGCGCAAGGCAGTCGTTATTCTTACCAAGGATTATAATGCAGGTCGATTCACATATTTATTTATTCACTTGGTTTTTGGCCAGTGAACAAACTTGTATATAAGATGCCATATGACTCTCCTATATTTGCCACTAGGTCACTGGAAGATAGAATATATCATTGGAAAATCTCAGAGACAGTTAGAGAAGCTGGGGAGAAAACATGCAGATTGTTACGCCTACACAAGAAAATAGAGGACCGGCTAGGGCAGAGTATTTTTGGTATAGTTGCAGTTAAAAGCTAATAATATAGTTTTGAACTCATATTTCTAGATTTTCTTTTCCTTTTTTTTTGTGGATAAATTGTTATTTATCATTTAACTGTACAGTTCTAACTTGGAAAGACAAATAATAATATCTTGAAACAGGCAATATGAAGTTGGCGACGTACTTGGATTTGAATGTGGTTTTCTGTTCACGTTATTGTATTGTAAATGTATGTATTCCAACTTATGTATACATGTTCTTAGCAAAGAAACTTGACCTCTTGTTGATTAGCAAGTTGATAATGAATCCAATTATTGCAATGACGAAAATTTATATAGTTAGAAATTCTTGAATTGTACAGTGGGTACAACCATGATTCAAAGTCACGATCACGGTCGCGGTGCGTACCGTTTCACATCGATCTCAACATATCGGTCGCGGTTTCAGCGAGACGCATATATTAGAATATTTTTATTTTAAAAATTATAAATAATTATTTAAAATATAAAAAATATGTTAAACAAAAAAAAACTAATAACAAAATCTCTAAAATGTAATGGCTGTGTTTGGATAGCCTTTTTTGGAGATTTTTGGGAAAAATTTTTCCAAATTGTGTTTGGCATGAAAAAATTTTTTGGTCAAAAAGTACAAAAAATTTTTGGTCAAACTTTTTTCACCAAATATTCCCACCAAATTTTCATTTGAAATTTTAAATGAACTTTAGAGTTTTTTTTGTAATTATTCACAAAAACAAACATGTTTGTGTTCAAAATTTGTTTAGAAAAACTGAAAAAATCGCTAGTAACAAAATAAGATCCATTTTTTGTAGGTTTTGAAATCAGATGACGAAATAGACGACGCAGTGGACGTCCGCTTCGTCGTTCGCTTCTTTAACCGGACGACAAAGCGGACGTCTGCTTCTTTAAGCGAACGTCCGCTAAGACACAAAAATATCTTAGCGGAAAAGCGGACGTCAAAGCGAACGTCAGCTTCTTTAAGCGGACGTCCGCTTTTTGAAACCACCATTATGTCACATCAAAAAAAATTTCACATTTAAACACTTTTTTACTTTTTTCAAAAAGTCAACAAAAAATAATCTAAATAATTTTTCCAAATAATCTTCAAAAAACACTCCAAATAATCATATCCAAACGGAGCCAATATTTTTACCTGTATAAAAAACTCATTAACTCAAACTAAACAAAAATATAAAATAGCAACAAAAAAATATATAAAATACCACCAAAATTATTAATCAAATGAAAAGCAAACATGCAAAATAACACCAAAAGAAAATATTAATCAAACTAAGACTAAGCATACATATAAAACCAAAAAAATATAAGTCAAATTAAAAAAAATAAACAACATTAACGTCAAAAGAAAATTGAGTCAAATTACAAACAAATTAACAGTAAATCTCATTAATCAAATTAGAAACAAAAATAACTGTAAAACCCATTAATCAAACTAACAGCTAAACAAATAAATAAAACCCCAATTCCAAGTCTTTTTTTTTTCTAACTACACAAAATCATAAAATCATAAAAAAAAAAAACCAACCCCAATTCATTTATTCTTTCAACCACCGAGATGCTTAAAACTCCTCCTGGCCCACCCCCCCGGTATCCTTCTTTATCCTGCTCCCTCCTCACGATTTCTCCAAGAAAATCCAAATTTCTCAAGTCAAAAAAATCCCAAATCAAAATCCCCTCATATAAAACCTAAAATCCATCACAAATCTTCCCTAAATCCAACTGCATCCAAGCACAAATCCAATTTATTATATATTAGTTAAGTAAAATGAGGGAGAAAACAAAATTTCACTCGAGTATAGAGGAGAAGATTGGCGGATGGCGAATGGTGTAGCGTCGTGGGTCGGTAATGGAACTGTCGGTATCCACAATTGGGAATTTTTGCTTGGCGAGGCTGCTATTGTGGTTGTGGTTAGGCTTAGTGGCTGAAGCTAGCTGTTTGGAGGTTGAGAAGGAGAGTGGTGGTGTTGCTATGGGTACTTTGGTGGTTGTGATAGCCTTGTATGTGTGCAACGATGGGTTATTTTAGTGGTGGTTATTGATAGTAAGCTTGCTGGCTATGGGGTTTGGCTGGCCGTTTGTTGTTTCTTTAGATGATGGCTGTGTTTTTGGGTCTGAAGTCCGAGTTGACTCAGATGAGTCGGTGGTGAATCGGCCATGTCTATTCGACTTCGGAGACAACTCGGTCCGAGTTGACCGAGTCCGGGTGAGATCTTGGCGAGCCTTCCCGTCTCCGAATAAAATCGAAACGGTCTTGAATCGGGAACCTTCGTTCCGGTGATGACTCGGCCGAGTCGGAGACGACTCGGCCGAGTCTTTGAACCATGGGTACAACTTCTAGAAACTTTTGTTTTCAATAAGTTGGCATTAAAAATGATGTTCTGTATCTTAAACCTTCATCCCTTGCAGCAAGTATACAAACTTAGAGTCCTGGGGATTTAATTCGGCACAGTTTTTCAAATTGTTTCTGCCTTTGTCCCTTTTATTTTCTGGTTAAAAAGAAAAGTGACAGGGAACTAGTGTACCTACATGGCTATGAAATGGAAATTAAAAAGATCAACATTAGTATCAAGGGTCTGGGCGGTTTTATTATGCAATTGTTTCTGCAGTTATCAAAGTTTGATTTGAACCACAAATTATTTTGTACAATTGTGAAAGTCTTGACCCACCACATTATAGTTGTTCAACAAAAAAACTTGTGATTTTTTCTCTACTTAAGTATACTCATTATCTACTGTCACGTTTGAAAATGAATTGAAATTGGCTTCTTGATCCAAGTTTGCTTAATGGGTCACCTACAACACAAACAAGGATCAGAAACATTTGGGGGATAGTTCTACAGTTGACTTCCAATGCTTAAGTCAGTAAAATAATCGTGAATATGAGCACATTTAGATCTGAGAGGTCTTAAGAATGGGTGATCAAGTGTTTTTTTTTTTTTCTTTGTATGTGGTTTATAAGTAGCTCATGTATGACGTATATTATTTAGGTAGAAAATGGGGGATATTTGTTGACTTCCGATGCTTAAGTCAGTAAAACAATCATGAATATGGGCGCATTTAGATCCGAGAGGTCTTAAGAATGGATGATCAAGTGTTTTTTTTCTTTATGTGGTCTATAAGTGGCTCATGTATAGCGTATCTTATTTAGGTAGGAAATGGTAGATATTTGTTGACGTCTAATGCTTAAGTCAGTAAAACAATCGTGAATATGGACGCATTTAGATCCAAGAGGTCTTAAGAATGAGTGATCAAATTTTTTTTTTCTTTATATGTGGTCTATAAGTGGCTCATGTATGACATATTTTTTTTAGGTAAGAAATAGGAGATATTTTTTTTTTTTTGGTCAAGATTTAACATACTAGCCTACTCCTAACCTATTTAAGGGATGGTCCAACTGGACCTGAGGGGCCAATGGGGACTAAACCACCATTGGACCAAAGGAGCACTATGGTGCTCCTTTGGATTTAATACCATCCAACTGCTGCAGGTGGGGTTAGAACCCCAGACCTGCAGCAGGGGGAGCTAATCCAAGAGCTCCCCTGACCACTGAGCCTTCGGCTCAGTGGCTAAGAAATAGGAGATATTTATTCTCCAAAAAGGCTAAGCTTCTGGGGGTTGAGCCCCTCATGATTATATTTAGAGAATTGACATTGATAGCTTTGTAAAGTGGTTATGTCAGTCGTAAGCATTTATGCATGCTCAGGTGACAGAAGCGATGGTTTTCATGCTTAGAATCTTGTCATGTTAGGTGATTTTCTGTTCAAGTTACGCGGAGGCCTTGTTTTTGGCAATTCTTTGAGCTCGATGGCATCTTGCCTGGCTCTAATTACCTAGGGTCTTCTGGACATAGGGGGAAAAGTATACAATACACCACGTGCATTGCCACGTGGTGTACTAGAACCAATAATTTATCGCCATGTGGCAACGGTGGGCCATACCTTGTATTATTTGGCGATATGTGATTGGTTCTAGTGCACCACGTGGCACACCACGTGGCGCGCGTGGTGCACGCAATACTCACTCGACATAGGGCGACCTTGGTTAACTCTTGTCACCTTTAATTACTACACTTTAGCTGAGACCGAAGGCAGGAAAGTTGGAGATTCTGAAGGAAGGAAGTCTTGATTTGAGTCCAATGGACTTAAACCATGCAGATATTTATTTTTATACCTTCCACCTGAACACTGGATGATCTGCTACAGATGACCTCACGAAGGACGTATAGCGGGACTATTTGGATCCTTATATTGATCCGAACAATGACCAACACAAAAATGAATCCAGAAAAAACGTTGGATTTGGGCCGTCAAATCAGCCTTCACATCTACCATTTCGTCTCTGTTTTCATTTGGAAGTAAATGACAAGAAATTTCATTTGTCATTAGAAAAACAGGACGAGAGGGTTAAAAAGTTATACTGACTTTTGGAAAAAGCCAGTCTAATTGCCGCTTTCTTTAGATTTCAAACTTTTCCTTTTTCATTTGAATCCAGTTGTCAATGTTCAGAATTACATCCTTGCCATAACAACAAGGAGATAAGAGTGAAGAAGCTGGTAAAATATTGGAGTCCCAAGAGTGGAAGTACAAATATATGTAATACACTAATAGTCTAATAATTGCACCATTGATCAGTTGGTCTAGCCCGTAATGGCAAAGCTATCATTTCTGCCTCTGCTTTTACAGCCGGAGGCAGTACTAGTTTACCATCAATGGAGAAGGATTTCAATTAGTTCTCAAAAGTTTCCATATTGACTGAAAAGAATGAAGAAATGAAGGATTAAAAAAAAAAAAGTGACTACAAAGACGTGTTTGTATGTGTGTGTTGTGTTTATATACACTTTTTGTTGTAATTTGATGTAGAGTTGTAGTCTGCCTAACTTTTTGAATTCAATTTCAACATCATTTAGTCAAAGCTTGAACTTAACTTTGAAGCTTAAATCATCAATTTTAGCTTTTAAGCTCAGCTTACTAGAAAAACGAACACGAACTCAAGGCATGACTTTTGATTCTTTACAAGCCAAACTTTCGCTTGACCACAAAGTTGTTGATCTTTAGCTCTTTACTACTTATTATATGCAAAAATATTAGCCTTCAAACTTTCCAAAACAAGCTCAGCTTGATTATCTTTAAAATAAGCGCGGGCTAAGTAACAGTTTAAGCAAAACAACCCTCCCAAATTTTGAATAGAACGAGATCAAACCGAGTATATTGTTCCCGCCATTTGTTTTGAAGGTTTATACAGTGAAAGAAAGGACATGAAAGAATTGGAAGTACAAAGTTTGCATTTACTTGCTTCTTTTTTGCCTACTTTTTATATCAGGCTATTGAAAGTAGTCAATCATCAAACTGAGGACTAAGTACCCAAGAAGCACATGGGTTGTTGGACATTATACATACCATCGCAGCATGAGGTAATTTGAGATTATCCTTTCACTCTTCTCCACACATTAAGTTCAGATTTGGTTGTTTAGATTGCTGTGTCTAATGCGGTTACCCCATCCCTGATATCTTTCACCTGTAGCATACATTCCACAAAATAACATTGCATTTCAATGGGCAGAAATAAGCATGAGGGAAAATACAGACGCTCATATTCCTAACCTCACTATCTCTGAACAGTGGAGCACTTTTAACCCAAACAATGAAGGAAAAGAAAAACACAGACCAAGAATTGATAAATCAAATACACCATAGTTGTCAAATGTCATTCACTCGTGGCATTAACAGTAACGAAACTGCAACTTGGGCTAAGTGAATAATTAGCTACATAGTTGGCAAGTGAACATAGCATAGCTTAACAGCACTGTAACTTTCTGTGTGAAAAGATACAACTCTGCTTTTCTTTGGGGACCAGGGCTGTAGAACTGACATATATCTCTCGTTGGCATGACAATGGAAACTAGTGACTTTTAATTTGGAATTTTTTTGGAATGCTCATGGACCCAACAATAAAGATTTGACTACCAAGATTAAGTGAACCATCATTGAGTCCACCGGTGAGATTTGTAAACTTGATCTATGATATAATATTTCTTTAATTTGTTACTAAACTCTACTTGTTTTAGACAATGACTTGATGATAGAGAAATACTAATTTGATATAGAAGTAATATTACATGAAAACGTTGTAAGTATCCTATAATACCCCATACTACATGTCATGTTTGAGGTATTTTGATATATATTGTAATAGATTATCTCGTTTAGCTAAAATACTTATTATATAATTTTTTTTAAAATACTTAAAATATTTCTAGATTTGTTTTATTCATTAACTCATTATGAGATATTTTTCACTTGGTCTCATATAATTTTTTAGTTTTGAAATAGGGCATTGGTTATAATATTAATAAAACAAAATAAGATATTTTCCTTATTTTAAGATATATCAATTTTTTTTTCAACTGCCCGCAGCGAGATGAGAATTGGGTTTGGTTACATTTGCATGGCAAACACATTCCAATCTGCTCCCCATCAAGTATCAAACTTAGCTATGAATTAGTTATGAATTTATATATCTCTTAACTCTCCTATATCCATTAGGAGTTACTATACAATTCTTTATGGTGTCCAATGATATCTAATATACACAGTTGAATGCAAAAAGATTGGACAAAAGATTTGAAATAATGACACACTTTCTTAATTATCATTAGATAACAATTATACACGTTTTACATTTTCTTACCACAAATCGAACATAATGCCATAATAATCTGCCTTTACTGGTGAAGATAAGGAGAATGCAGAAAAAATCAATTTAGATGTTTGAAAATCATAACCAACAAAAAGACAAAAAAAAAAAAAAAACAAATACTTAGGCGATGTTTGGTTTAGAGGAATCATAGGGAGAATGAATATCAGTAATAATGATTCATTATTGATATTTGAAAAACAACTATAATTATCCTTCAATTAGAATGAAAATAATTAACTAGGATCTCTATGGTTTCTCCTAAAACACTATTCTATCGGACTTATCAACCATTTTGAAGGAAATGATACACATTTTATTACTAAAGTAAACATTTTGGGAAAATTGTCAACAATCATACTGATAGTAGGATTTATTATATCTATAATAATAGTAATTGAAAAATCTAAACCGAACGGCTCCTTAGTAGCCCAAACTTTCAAAAAACAACATTCATACTTTAATGAATCACAAAATATCCTAAGATAAACATACATTGATAAGGAAAAATAAAATCTATTCTCTCTTTAAAAGTATGGTGAGTCTTAGTTGTTTTGGAGTCTTTGCACTTTGTAGTGTTAGTTTTCTAATATGCCTAAAATATCCTTATGTGCTATTATATTATATTAATGTATTCTAAGTGTAGTAGAGTTACAAAACTCTTCACATTCCCTTGTGAAGTTCATTGAATTTAAATTTTGCTGTTAACTAAAATAAAACAATTCTTCATATAAAAATTTTTTATCTACACTTCAATTCAATCCTCAAGAGATTGATAATACCAAGAAACTTTGATTTTTGTTCATAATTTAGTTTGACTTATTAAAAGAAAGGACGATGATTAATACAAATTAACTGCAAATTCAAAGAAAACGAGCAATGTACTAAATTGCACTAAATTATGTTAATAAATTATAACATAATTTCAAATTTTATTAAATTATTATAGGATTCTTTTTTAACAAATAGGTTGTTACAAAAAGATAATACATTAAAATTTGGGTTATGAATAAGCACTCCACTAGCAAGTTACTTTTCGTTTGGTGATTGATAAAATAATTCAAAAAATTATATATATAGTTCAAAGTTCAAAAAACAAATTGCATACTATCTAAATGGTTAATAAGTATTGGCTTTTACAATCTATGGAGGATGAAAAGGATTTTAGGTACATGTTTCTAACGTAAAATTTAAAATATAAAGAGGGCTCATAACAAAAAAAGTACAATATGTAGGATTTTCCTTAATGAAAATTGAAAATAATTGGAAGAGTACTATTAATGTTGCCTCCTAATTTTACTTGTGAAAGAACCCCTTTAATTTCATTTTTTTTTAAAAACTTCTTCAATAAAACAAGGATTTAAAAATTTAAAAATACATAAAAAATTATTTGTAAAGTTGATTTCATAAATGAAATAAAATAAGATAATATATGATATACTTGTATAAAAAAATGAAGTTTGCATATCAAAAATATAAAACAAATTTACTTGATTGTGATGGATCTTTTTTCACATAAAAAAAATGATATTTTGCATCATTTAGAAAGCAATTAAGTTAATTTTGTGAAATTCTTTTTTAAGTCTTTTCCAGCCATGTTAAAAATCTAATCTCGCAAATGATTATAATTCAAAATTTACTAATTTGATCATACTAATTGAATAAAGAACTTGAATCCTAAAAAGAATAAATGTATATTATTTACAACTATATGGATAAATAAATAACTGTTCTTAGAATCTAATGCTTTCTTTCACCAAATTAATAATTACCATTACGATATATGGGATTTTAAGTATACCTTTGAGTTGACATATTTAAAATAAATTAAAAAGTAAATAGGTTTTAAGTATAATCATCAATATTTTAGAGAAAGAACTTCAAAATCTTTTAAACAACATTATTTTGTAAATAAAAAACTTATAATTTAAATTTTTGAATATAATGATAGTTGAGCATACAATACGTTTACAAAATACCTTAGTGTCAGTTTTAATATCATAATGCTATTATCTACAAAGTTTTAAAGAAAAAATTCAAATGTTTTGAGGTTAGGACTTGAAATTCAAACCATGTATTTCAACAAAAAAATTTTTAAGAAAATAATAATATATAATCAATTTAACATGGTATTTAGAAAATTATATAAAAATTTTAGTGTTTAAGAAGTATTATATTTTAAAATAACTTTAATTATTACAATTTAAAACTTGCACCTACCAAGTGCAACCTATGTTCTTTTAGATAACCATAAACATTTAAAAATAAATTATGTTTTGAAAAAAGAAGAGTTATTCTTTTTTGACTATATACGAAATTAATTAAATAAAAATGTGACTTCATGCAATGTAAGAGAAAGAGTTGTTAATTAGATATTATCTCCTACTTAAGTTCTTTTTGTCTTTTATTTTTGGGACTATTTATGAAATAAAATTTAAATAGAAAAAAGAATGTGACATTGTCCAATGCTTATGATGATCAAGAGTTATGAATCTTATTAAGTAAACTCCCCTAAAGTATATCTTTTGTATTGTTTTTGAAATTTATCCTTTTTTTATTATTAATAAAAATAAATTTAGTAGAACAAAAATGTGACTCCATTTAATATAAAAGGAAGAATTTTGAGTTCAATCAAACATACTATTTCCTAAAATAAGTTCTTTGTAACTTTTGTTATTCAACTATTCATGTAGTATAATTAAATAGGAAAAAATCCAATCTAGAGTAATAGAAAGAACTATAAAAATAACTAAAAAAATGTCTCATAAAATGTATTCTTCGTAAAGTTGAGAAGTAACTTATTATGTGTACTCAAACACATTTAAATAACATCATCACACATATTTGGAATTGTTTTAGGAAGTGAAATGTCTACTATTTTAAAAGAAGGCATAATCCATTGTTTCTGGTGGTCCAAAAAAAATGAGAATTCTTTAAATTTAGGAATATTATGAAGTTTTCTTAATGCATCAAGAGATATATATGTCCGGTAGTAAAAACAAGTCTTTTAAAACCACTTAAAAATGAAATATTCACATGATCATTGTATATAATTTAATGAATTGTTCTTGAATTTTTTGCGAAATACTTTCTAATTTATCTTCGAATGATACAATTTTGAATTGATGATTAAGCATTTTATTTTTTTATGAACTGTAAATTTTTCAACATGTTTTTGAACATATTCTTCAAAATAAAAATGAAATTCCTGTGCACTAATGATTCATCTCATGTATTGTTGGATTATTGGAAGTGTTTTGTAGTAATATTGTAGTGTCAAAATGTCAAAACACATATCAAGGCTTTTGAAGACAGCGGAGAACTGAAATTTAATATTCTTCAATTCATTCACTTTGTTTCAAATACATTTGTATATAAAATAATTAAATTTCTCATAATCAAAAAATTAAAAAAAAAAGGCATCATATTCACGTGCAATGCACGTGATTCATTACTAGTATTCTAAAGTTAACAAGGTTTTCATTATTAATGTTTATACTAAAATTTAGCTCACCTTACGCAGAAAAAGTCCACTCCCATACCCACTGTATCAATCAAACTACCTAGACCCAACAGCGCTAGAAATCACAGGGATTCTCCCAGCCAAGTTTTTGCTACTTGGAAAACATTAGAAGTCCCACCACGAAATATAGTGACTATCCAGCAAAAGACAAATATACTGTAAAAAAGCTTAGCTGGATATAGTTGTGATCCAAAATAATTATAAACAATTAACAACTAGAACAGATATTCTCACCCTTTTACACTCCCAAGACTATCAACTATCAAAAACCAAAAACAAAACATGTTTGAAAAAGTTGTGATTTTGCACTTCTTAGAGGTGGCATCCAAAGCAATTACAGGTCTTGGGAAGGAAAGAACAGAATCCAAAGGGCTTGTTTGGGATGTTGCAGCTGATGGCATAGCAACAAGGTGTTGGCACACAGTAGCCTCCTCTAGCCCCACAGCAAGTGCACAATGCACAAATCTGAAAGCCCCGAAGCTTCCTCCTGCTCTCATTTACCATGATCCTCATTTCCTTTCCTGGTTCAATCAATGGCACCATGTCCTCAGTTGTCTCCAACTCTCTCTCCCCAGCTGCAGTTCCATTTTTTACTGCCTCCAGCAACCTATGTGCCTGCACAAATTGAAAATCAAGAAGAGATGGGAAAAAAGACTAATCAGCCCCATATGAACCCCTAACAAGAAAGTCATATCTGTATGCATTTCTTCTACTTTAGCTCTAAATATCCCGTGGAAGAAAAATTGCTTGCAACTTGCAATAAAGATTAAAAGAAAAATAAAGCAAAACCCAAGATGTTAACAACCAATTTGCACAAGAAAATTGATGGTATTTATTAAAATATGGAGAGGGCAGTTGGATAAGAAGAGCAAGTAAAGCTCGGGATAAGAAGAGCAAGTAAAGCAAACTAACTCACATGTGAATGTCTGGGGAAATTGAGGAGTAGCACAACGAACATAGAAAATAGAACCCCTTTAACACTAGAAGGCATCTTTGTTTTTTCTTGTACCAAGAAACGTGTTTAATCTTTTCTTGCACAGATGTATGTTCTACTACAAACAGTTTTGAAAAGAGTGTCCAAAAGGGTAGTGGTGAGCAGTATGTGCTGGTCTGTTGTATGCTATAAGCTACTACTAATATGAGATGGATTGAATATGGGGGTTTTATGATGATGGAGTTCTTTGTTGTTGCTTGAGGTCTTGATTAATTTGGTATTGTTATCTCATAAATAAAGTGGTTTGAGTGGATAGGGGGTGTGGAGTTTAACGGCTCTGAATTGTCAAGAAGGTATTAAATCTTGAAAGAAAGGGGAGACTGCATTCTTACATATCTTTGGAGAAAATCAAATGAGGCGAGAGAAAGGAAAAGAATGAAAAAAATGGGATTGAGGTACCGGAAACTACACTTTGCTGAACTGCAAGGGCAACTGAGGAGGTCCTTCACTCTTATGTGAAGAGGTGTGTGTGGGAACCTCATTATTACAAGCCAATTATGGGGCACACACTGCTGTGGTAAGACTTTTTTTAAGCCCTACATGCCACATGGTTACATGAATTATGTACAGATGAAGAAGTTTATAGTAGTTCTTTTTGGCTTTTCATGGTATATTGGAATTGTTTGCCTTTTCTTTTCTTTTTCCTTTTTGGTTTCCTCCTTGACTAAAGAAATTTTAGTTATTTTCCTCCTTTCTGTTTTAAAATTTTCTCTTTCTTGTGGGTGTTTTATGTTTGTGACTTTCATTTATTTATTTAGTTTTGGTAACGACAAAGCATGTTCATCTTGATCTAGAAGTAGTTTGGTTGGGGAAATAGGGATCAGTACTTATTGGTCCCGCCCATAATTGCAACCTATTTTTTTTTGTCTTGTCTTGTGATAACACAAAATTGTACTTATTTGTAGATACCTTTCTTAGTGGAATTCATTGCATCTTTGTCTAGACAGACAGCACCAAGCATTACGTATCATGTTATTGAGAGTTGAACCTATTTCTTCACATCTTTATCTACCTTTTGCCACTTTCTAGTAGCATAAATTATATGAGATATGACTGGTCAATTTTTTACGTATTAATGCTGAAATTTTTTTACCAAAAAAAAAGAAAAAGGAAACACTGAAAATTTGAATAAATTAAGATGATTTCACAATTTCTTGATTGGAGCTATAAAGTTATTATTTTGTCAAGATATTTTACAAATTGTCCCTCAAATTTTGAAGATATGTTATTTCAATATTTTAGTGTTGTTTCAAGAAACAACATTTTATGATTTACCTCTTTGACAAAAACTAGAATAGGATAATCACACTAGCGATTGTACAAGTAGAAATATACTACCTTTGATCAAAATTATTAGGCATCGATTGTATTGATACTTATAAATGCAAATACATAAGTAGATTAATATTTGGATAAGGTTACAGAGAAACTTTGAATTTTCCCATTGGGGATGCATATGAATAAAATGTTTTATATTACAAAATACTATAAGCCCAAAGTTATAAATTTCTAAAAAATTTAGACAAAAAAAATAACTAAGGGTTTAAATGAATTGTTTAAAAACATTAAGACCCATTACGGCATTTTAAAATATAAAATATTTATACTACAATTGTTGACCGAGGAAACTGACGATGGCGAACCAGAGAGTGGGTAGGGGCGGTGGAAGACGACGGGATTACGACGATGACTCGCCGTCGCTGCTGACTCGGGCCGTTAACTCAGTTTTCACTTTCGTCCGGTTAGCCGAGTTCGAAATTTTCTTCGTCCTCTTCTTCCTCATCGCTTATATTATCTTCAAAGATCTCGTATGCACCCCTCTTCACCTTTTCCCTTTTTTTTTTTTTTCCATTTTCTGTCTATAAAAATTAGATTTATTTCAATGGAACAGGAAATCATATTTGGGTGAATTAGCTAATTGGGTTGTGCATTTTAAGGACTTAAAAAATCTAGAAATTGCTAATAAATCGGTAAAAAGGATGAATTTTTATAATTGCGTTATGGTGTCTATTTTTTGTGAGGTTGGATCATATGAATGCATATGGCTTATACGCAACAATGTTTCTTGATGTTTTTTTCAAATTGTTCTCCACTTGATTAAAACAATTGCATGTGTTTTTGGGGTTAGTTCTTGTTAATCTATTGTAAATTTGGTACAGTAGTACTAATTTTGCAAGTTGTATGATCTCATTGTGGATAGGTTTCAAATGGTGTTTATAAAAATATTTTTGTAAGGGGAGGGTTGGAAGGATTTTTTTTTTTTTTTCTCTTTTTGGGGGAGGGGGCGGAGGTGGGGATGGGGAGGAAGATTAGAAGTGGTTAGAATTGAGCCCTTGTTGTAAAACGAGGAGTAAACACCCTTAAATATTATGCTTTTATCCAGTTCTCAGGCTTTTATACAGCAAGACTCTTTGCCGACCTTGGAAGAAGATCATATCCACACATACCTCCCTGACACAAGGACAAATCCATAAAAAAGAAAGATATAAATAAACAGAATGCAGAATGAAATTTAGGGTTGCTCTTGAATAATATATATGTAATTTTTTTAGTCTGAAGATAAGTATTTTGCTTGTATGGCTAGATGACTTAACTGTTTATTTGGATTTTTGTAACTAGTGTGAGGTTCAATAACTATAAAGGCAACATGATTGCATTTGACAAGGTCTAGGAAGTATGGTCTTTGTTTATGTAGTCTTATGTTCATATGCTTAGTGTTCTTATGTTTAAATGGACTGTGACCTTCTAGCTCAGCATGAAGCAACCAGGATTCATTTTTTTCCACATGTAGTTACTCATATGATTCAAATATATATATGATGAGGAAGGAGATTTGCATGTTTTACTTCTGGAAAGCATAAGAATCAATCAGAAGTGAAGAAGTGAAAATAATTAACCTAGGAAAGGGGATTTCATTGCTTTTTTGATTTTGACAGTGTGCTCGCAGATGGCTATATTGCAGATTTCTTTTTTTTTTTTTGATTTTTTTTATAGAGAAAGTAGAACAAAATAAGTGTTGTTCATGGCAGTAGGTGCCCCATGTTGTATGTACCTAGACTTTAAAGGTTGCTTGTCTTGAAGTCGGTAGGGGACTAGAACTTGTGATGTATCGGAAAAGGCCAAGCCATTAAGCATATGGCAACGGAATGATAGGCTTTTGTATCAAGCTATGCAGAAAATAAGTAACCTTGGATGAGTATGGATGAATTTTCATCTTCATAGTTGAAGTCCCATCTAATGTACGGCTTCATTCTACATTGGATTTTCCTTATTTAGTCGGAAAAACTTTAGTCATCTTATGCGTGATTAATCATTTGCTTTGATCAGAATCATGATTGTGAGATAATAGTGGATTTCTTTATAGTTAAGTAGGAAGGTTGAAGTTTTTAAGTGCGATAGTTAAGGAAACAAGCCACAAGATGTTAATTTCCAATATTTTTACCTTGCTGTATTATTTGTTGCATCTTGTATGTGGTTTTATTTTGCACTTTTCCTACGATGATCAATTATGATCAACTAAATTAGGCTTTTTTTTTTTGTTTGGTGGTGTCTTGGGTGGGGGTCCCAAATGGTTCGTTACTCAGTTGAATTTTCTATATGAATGAACTGAAATGATCAGAATCAGAAGACGTGTTCAGTATCAGACATGGCCTGAACTTAGAAAACGAGATGTTAGACTCAGGAGGCAGCCTGTCTCCAAAATTTGTGGTTGTGCGATCTCCCTGTTTAACAATGACATTGATATACCTTGTCATGTGGTTGTAAACAACCAAGAGCTAATTGATACCCCTCCTTTATTGGCTGTTGTTCACAATGTGGCATCTAAGATAGCTTCTTAACATAATGATAGGTTTTGGGAAATGTGGATATGGCAGAAGAAAAGTAGTTTTGCTAGTCCTTCTGAAAGCGAATGGTTGGTTGGGACTATTTCTTTGCTTTCCTCTTTTAACAATTTCATTAACAGATACAGTTTTTATATTGAAACCTCAATTTGATTAACTCTAGATGCTTTGTAAGCATAGTCATGTTTCATGATGAACAAAGCTTTTCCAATGGGTTTTTTTTCCCTTCCCAAAAAAATAATTTCCTTCATGTGATTTGTGGTTGTGAAAGAGATCGTGTTCTTGTCATCTTATCTTCACTGTTATCATGTACTGTTGCATTCTTTTTTGTTTGCACAGTGAGAGAGGTCCTGCCTGGAACAGTAACCTATTTAGTTCCACATGGAAGTTTAGCCAATGAGCATTTTGCTTCAGATATATCTTATAATTTATTCACTTAAATGTATCTTAAACATGATATGGGAACTCAAATTGATTTTTGATTGCTTTTCCTCAAGTTTAATGACTACACAGATGTGAAAATATGTGTTTTTTTTTTTCCCTGGCAGACCTCAAGACCTGAATATAACCAAATCCTAGTGAAGAAGCCTGGTGGTCCAGATTGGTGGCCTTACTAGTACGCAACTCAGTGTAGAGTTTTTTCTGTCCTTGTTAGGCAGAATGTGTGCATATAGTGCCCACCTCTTGTATAATTGCTTGGTGTCAAACTCTGTATTTCCAGGTCTGATGATAAGGACCTTCTTTGAATTGTAAACCTCATCTACATGTGGAAGTTAACGAGAATATCATTTATTATCTGTGAAATCTCGAGTGTTTAGATATATACTAGGCTGGCAAAACTTCTGAGAGCAGTATCTGTTCCGCAGGATGTAACATATCTTGCTTCGCACTGAAAATGTGATCCTCTTCACATTCATGTTGCCTTTAAGATGAAATAGTCTCAACAATTAGTTGGATTTGAGAAAACACTGTATGATATAAATTGCTTTCAGGATTTTAACTTGGTCTCACAGTGTGTATTCCTCGACTCTTGCAGTTAAATTTTTTACTAGTAACCTTTTAGCTAATTATGGGCTTGTTATCGTTGTTTTCCTCTTTTTCCTTTTTGTATTGTTGAATAAATTTGTTAATCAACATATTGGGTTAATTTCCAATTCTTACGATCTGGTTTAGTCGTTTTACTCATGACCAGCTTATGGTTTTAAATGCTTCCTCTCCTCTACCATTCCTGCTATATTTTTGTCAAAGATAAATGTCAAAAATGTTGATTTGTATCATACGAGTCACTTGAATAAGGAGTGAGTATTACGTGCACCATACGCGTCACGTGGCGTGTCACATGGTGCACTAGAACCAATCACACATCGCCAAATAATACAAGGTATGATTCACCATTGTCACATGGCGATAAATTATTGGATTCTAGTACACCATGTGACAATGCACGTGGTGTATTGTATACTTTTCCCTTGAATGAGGGTTATCCAACAAAATACGGAATACTAGAAGTAAATTCACAAAGGCTGCATAAATGATTTCAGACAACGAAATTGATTTAGTTTTCACAAGGCTGGTGTTTACATTGGTTTGGAAAGGGTACTTTTGGCCTTAGCGATTCCCTTTAGAAGAACATTTGAGTATTAATTGAGAAGCTTGAGGTAAGTGTAGGACAAAAAGTAAACGTACTTTTTAAGTATGCATGAACCTGTGTCAAATTAAATAATTCCTTATGTTTCCTGTCAAAGGTCGCGCTAAAGTCAATGTTAATGCTCATCATAGCAAATCTGCAGAGGAAATGAAATTTTAACTGAATTGAATGCTTCAAGAATGAACCATCTGCAACAATCAAACATGGAATGTGCAAATCTGGAAGAAATTGTTCGTGCAACAGTAGTATCACCCAAAACAATGACAAAGCAAGCACTGTTGCATAATGGGAGCAGGAGCAGGAGCGGCTAATTAGCCAAAACCAACAGCAATGCAGATTTATTAGCAACTCATAAAGTTCTATTAAAAACCCGGGGAAGGAAAATAAAATAAAATAAAATAATAAAAAACTGTGGACCAAGAGCTCGTGCAATTTTCCTCGTTAAGGGCTTTCAAAACATAATTTTACTTAACTACTAATATAACGCATCAATGAAAGGTTAATCATGAGCATTAATATATAACTCGTATAACCAACGACACACCACCAATCATAGCATTTATAGGAAGAATAGGTGTCATTCTTCAATAACAATAGCTTCAAGAATAAGAATGATAAACGTCAGAACACTGGAATAGAGTACAATCCTACAATATAGGATGCTGTAAAAGCAGAATGATGCTTACATTAAAGAAAATTCCAGCTTACCAAGTTTCAATTTCATAGCTAAAAGAACCACGCAATTATGGCTCAAGCTTGCACTTTACCTTCATTATGGCCACCATATAACATCCGGGGAAAATGCATCGATCATTGAGGTTTGTCCAGTTCAGCTACAAGGATAACCAAACTATCACTGTTCACTAAAATTTGAAAAGTGAAACGGCAGCGTTTAACCCCAATCAAAAGGAGAACAGATAAAAGCTGACGTTGAAAACAACAAGCCTATTATCTTGTGTTGGTTTAAGACCTTCAAGAACCAGAAGAACCACCTAAAGACCGGAGGTAGAAAGTTGAGTATCAGAAAAAACATTAATGTGTTTTTCAAAACATTGAAAATCGGATCCTCTCCAGGAGGAAAAAATTCAAAGAACTTAAGAGAGAGAGAGAGAGAGAGAGATTGGGACATGATACTGCAGCTAATCCTCAAAATTTTACACAAAACCTTTTGATATTAAGTGGACTCAAACAATTAAACAACTTTATACAGCACTTGCTTTAGTATCAACTCTACTTACAAAGTTTACAGTATAAAAGAAAATGGATGCAGATGTAAAATTGATGAACTCACCAAAGTGGATGCTCATAAATGGATTATACCTAAAACTTCAAGAGTTCACATCCCCATAATCAGAGCCAGGATCCCACATTAATAAACAGAAACAAACATCCAGATCCAGTTTTAAAGCTCCATAAGTCAACAAATTTTCCACGAACTAGAGTTCCCAATTTTCCAGATATGCCTACATCAAAGTCAAAACAGAATTCATAAGTTAATGCAGTGTAAAGTTAAAACCTGAATAACCTGAAACTGGCTTAAGTAGAAGAATCTATTTAGGAGTCAATATATTGAATCAGTAGTCTTTCTAACAATAGATAAAGAAGATACTAAATTTACAAGACACCACAGCTCGAGGTAAAACGCAAATGAAAATGATTTAATGGATCATTTGTATGATGGATTTGGATTCTACGAAGGATTTAAAATGAATGGAATTGAATAACTAACATCTAATTTGAGTGAATTTGAAATCTACCAATTTGAGTGGATTTCAAATCCTAATATTTCATAACTAGTCAAAACAAACAAGGAGATTTGGTGGAGGATTTGAAATCCAAATCCATCCCAATCCATCGATCCAAATGGATCCTAAGAACATACATAACTTTTTGACAGTAATACCTAAATTATACAACAGAGACACTGCAACTCACATAAACAATCATTAGATCCATTAGGGAAAAAAAATCAACTTCATTTTCTTAACCTTAAATTTATAGGAAAGAAAAAAGCATTTCAAACCGTGGGGGTCTTCCAAGAATGCTATGAGCACATAAGATTTAACACATTCAGATGTTTCAGATTTAGAATGTCTAATAACTATAACTGCGATCACTAATCCGCTGAAAAGGAAGGATAAATTCCAGATTGAAACCACTGGGAAAAGTTTATTATCTTAATCTTTCTTAAACTTCCCATGCGAGAGTCAAAACCAATTCTTAAAATGCTGACTCAGTGTGTTAAGTTGGATGCTTTTTACTGTGATATCATAATTGGAACAGCATGAGTCCTGACTAAATAGCGACACATAAATATCTCTGTATAGAATCTCAATTAGAAAGACTCTTTTACTACGGGCATATCAAGGTTTCAAAAAGTGACAATGTTTCCTTACATGGTTATACAAAAAAGTTACAATTCAAACTTGTCAAATAAATAAAATTTTCACACTAATAATGATAAGAAATGAAATCCCATCTGGGTTCTGTGAGATATGTGTCACAGTTCAACATAGAATTTCCGTAAATAAAATCACAGAAGCACCTGCACATTGAGCTATATTACACTTATTCTTACTGTTTGCGAACAAAGCCTTAGATAAATCACCATTCTGTAGATATTTATTCTACCCCAAGAACTTGGTTTCCTACCACTTAGATGCCTAAACTTTGAGTTCGACGGGAAACAACCAGTAGATAGAGCCATCTATTGAAAACAAAGGAGTATCAACTTGAAGGTTCATACATTTTAAGGAAGATCAAGAAAAACAGGTTATCAACAAATACTTGTCCCAATTTCAAATTGGGTGTTGGATCACTTTGAAGCACAAAACGAATTTTGTTCTGAGGCACAGGATACCTGATTGGTTTTCAGTGCTTGTAATTTTTAATAGCATTAAAAGTACAATGACTAGCTGGAAACACAATTTTAGTAACTATGGAGTTAGCAGACAAACGTATGTGAATTTTCTAGCAAAAGGGTCAGAAGAGCACTTATTTTTCTTAAAGATATAAAGTGAGCTCGTAGCAGCATATTCTCCAACATACACAACCTAGTCATACTAGATTGATTGTAATCAAATGATTTTCCACAAAAATACCAACTATACAGTATAATTACCTTAAAATCACTATTCTAGAATACTAAATGAAGTCTATCCAAAACATACCAAAATCAGAGATGCCAAAGCTAACAGGAAATATTAATTGAACATGCACATCAGGAAACTCTTAACAGGAAACACGGAATCAAAAAAAGAATAAAATGCTTTAGTTTTACTGATTAATAACTTACTCTCTGATCAAGAAAAGTGGTCAGACACCAAACTGCAGTGGTTCACTTATCTGCCAAAAAGATGAAGCATAGAACAGAATAGAAATCCAATTTGATTAAAGCACCTAATGGTACCACCACTCAAGACAGGAAGAGTGCTAATCATTACAGCATACCTAACCACTAAAAATTGTATCATAAAAATTAGAGGGGTGGAAACATATTAATGGCTGCATGGTGAGAGGCGGATAAAGATAAAAGCTCACTAGTCTACAATGACATTAAGAATAATGGTAGCACAGCAGTGGTGTAAACCTTCAGGGATTGTGATGTTGATTATAATAAAGAATAACTACAAGCAAGAAAAGGGCAAATCAACCATAGCCATCAGAAATAGGTTGTATGGAAGGAAACTGCAAAGATTATAGACCGAAACCTTCTGGGAACTATGCTGAAGCCATTGCCAAAACACTGAAAACAGATAAATCTATGCAAAGGCTGGGTTTAATGAGATTCACATAAACCAGAAAAAGGGTTGTTGTAAATGAAACATTCACAGTTGGTTTCACCAAAGTGATAGATATCTGCAGATTTATACAATGCAGCAAAGCAAAGTTCAAAGAAGTCAACCTTATCAACTGAAATGCTTTTCAGAATAACAGATTGACTTCCACTGAATCCTGTACATCTCCACCACTGGAGATGAATTTACAGAGAAGCACTCTTATCCTCTATAAGATGGAAATGGTTTTCACTTGATCATATTTGGAGGAACTAATTCATTCCTCTGGTTCAATGATAGTATCACCAGACAGCATCTTTTTAGCCTCTGACAAGGGCAGTCACCTGGTCATTGCGGAGCTTGCTTCGACAAGACCTTCTGATGCCAAAGTTAAGGCACCAGCTCCAGATGATGAACCCAATAAATGTCGTACAGCAGGAGCATCTGTTGAAGAAGATGAAATGTTGTATGTAAAGACACCCATCGGATGGTCAAACTTGCAACTAGGGCCAAACTTGCAGATTCCATATCGAGAGTAGAAAATGCACAAAGCTTCTCCCTGCAAGAAACAAAGAAGAATAAATAGATAAAAGTTATTATTCAGTGAATTGCTTCGATGCATAAAACAGATTCAGCAAAAGAACACAAAAAAATCTACAAGACCAGAACTTTTACCCATCCATATGACCTCTTTAACTACTGACACTTTTCCTTCTGCTAGTCCTCTATTTTAGGGTTTCTGCATCTCTTGTATGACAAATTTCTAGAATATACCACCAAAGACACATTTAGTTCCATTAAAGCTCAGGAAAACCACATTCAGAGGTCTATAGACACAAAGAATACTATATCTAAATTCAGCCCAAAAAGAAGAAAAGGAACTTTTAAGTGACTACATAACTAGAAATCATTCCGAGCTTTCTTTCATACATATCTTGTAAACACATTCCATCTCAATAGCCCTACTTCTTAAGCTTGATCAGTAACAATCTGGGGAATCATGGCAATGTGATTATAAAACATGTTTTGCCATAAAAATATTTCTTCAGGCTGGCCACTCCTGTAAAGAAAATATTTAAAAAAAGGACATAGCAAGATGGATATTCAAGCAAGAAAGCGAACATCATAACAAATTTCAAGACTCATAATATTGTACAGAGAGAAGCAAAAAAGTTCATCCACAGGGACAATGGTGAATATGCACATGTACTATGCTTATCCCAGAAAGGAAATGGGTAATGTAAATTTAATGGGCAGTAAGAGCAGCTAATAATTACTTGATTTCAGAAACAAATTCTAGCCGGCTACACTATTGACTTAGATAAGAAAGCACTGTTGTTTCCTTTGGCTCTCCCACTGATTGATGATCACATCTGTATACGAAGCTGGGAACTATCTGGTTGATAAAAGAAATTATGTCTAAAGTACAAAAAAATAAAATTTCCTCAATGTTTTCCAAGTGATCTCTAAATTAAGAAAGGATTAAAATTTCATTGAACTCAGTTCAGTCAACTCTGGAGGCATAAAGTATTCTAATATCACGACTCATGAATCTTCTTTTAACTTCTCCAGAACTCCTCCTTATAACTTTTTATTAAAATATGATCACTGGTATTTCAATTACACACTTCAATTCAACCCCCATTACCAAAAAATTACCATAAGACATGATGTTGCATAAAACTCATCAAGATAAAGATTTACACAGCACTTCAAAAAACAACTTATAAACAAACATCATATTAAACTGTTTATATAAAGATGCATATTTGTTAACGAACAGTTAATAAAACTAAGTCCCTTAAGAACCAACAATATGAGGAGATTAAAAAGGAATATTAAAGGTAATCTACTGGCAATAAGATGTTTAAAAATGATTGAAAAGTTTACTCAAGTTATTGCTTATACACAGACATACAGTAGGTCAAGATGTAAAAATTCTTAAGCTTAACTCACAGGACGTAAGGGAAGTCCAATTGGACTTAGGACACAGTCTGGAGCAGGAAGGATTCTCTCTCTTGGGTGATGGAACTTGCACACAGCACCAAACTTACAGTCTCCAGTCTTCAGGTAAAATTGGCACTCAGGCTGCCCAGGCCTTTCAGGAAACACAGTCTCCCTCTGTAATGTATAATACCCAGGTAATGAAGAAGACTGATACGAAGAATATGTCCCTTCTAATCCCACATTTGCTGCTTCAGACTGGGGCATGGTCCCTATGAGATTGGTCATTGCTGGGTGTTTGCTGCGGGCTCTCAGAAGACGAACCTGAACCAAGCTGACCCTGGAAAAGAAACCATTTTCAAAGTTTTGGACCATGAAGCTTTAGAACTAAGTTCAGATGTGAAATGCGACTCTGTCACTAAATTGAAAATCTACTGAAATAATATGGACACAAACATAAAACAAAAGGAACAACAAATATATCCATCAAAAGACAATACTAGGCTACAAGTTTCTGCAGCTAAAATGACACATAGTTATCCAAACATATTTCCTAATTACAGCCAATGTAGGAATTCAAGAAAACCACAGAAGTCCAGCAAATTCAACTAGAAGAGATGGACAGAAACACATTCCATGTCACCATGAACACCCACAGAAGGTAAAAGCCCATGCACTCTATCAGATTCTGCTTCGTAACTTGGATTATCCAAACATATATTCTATGAGACAACATGTTATTGTATCTGTAACTCTACTTCCTAGCCTAGACATTGCATTGAAATTGGTAGCTCATGGCTGACATACGTCTTTGTTATATCTCAAACATCAGTTATCTAATTTATAACTTCTAAAGAAATTTATTGCTAACAACAAAGATTAGTTTCAATGCGCAGACCCTCAAAGGCACTGACTTTTTACTTTAGAATTGAGGAAAAAATGACTAAAGGAAGGGGAAGTAGGGAAAATAAAGAGCAGCAGTTGTATAGATCTTAATTAATAGTGAGTTCCCTCAACAACTGATATTCAAAAAAATATATAAAAAATGTAGAAAAAAATGGTGCATTCTACATGAGGTAATATCTTGTGTTTTTTATGCTTGATTTTCTAGCACTAAATTTCTTTTTCTATTCTTTTACTTTATAACCCAATCTACATATAATGATTTTCTGAAGGTGGGGACCTTGGAGACCTCGAGTGACTTAGAAATCACCAAATCTACACGGAGACGATCAGCCAAATCAGGATAAGAGTACAACATGACAGATTGATATTCCCAGTAGCCACAGTGAACAGTTTGAACTGCACCGGATTTAGATAGTTTAAAATAGTGATACAGAAGCATATGCTAGAACAACCGGTCAGAGAAAGAGGGAGAAAAACATTTTCTAAATGCACACTTAAGCACGAAAAAATACATCGTGCATTATTCAACTAAAAATCACGGGAAAACTTACACTGTATGCATTCCATCCTGGAACTGAAACCACACCCTGAGGCAGAAGAACTGGAGCATAACTTGAAGGACCCTGCCAACGCGGACTAGGAATATAAGAAGCTCTTGACACGGAATATGGTGGTTGACGAGGATTAGTCGGCGAATGAACAGGAGGATATACAGGAGAGCCATGTACAGAGACCATCATGTTAGCTGGCTGAGGATGGTGAAACTTACAAGTGCTTCCAAACTTGCAATGTCCAGTTCTCAAATAATATGAGCATTCAATCTCACTCTGATGATCAAGATACAAGATCAAAAATAAATTCAGTCAAGATATGAAATTCCATCATATCTATCAACATAAACATTAATTTCCTTTTCTCCTCCATTCACTGCCACATTATGCTGTTCATGACAAAACCAGTTTATTTCTCCAAAATAATCAAACTAAAGAACTAATTTGCTTTTCTGTGTCAAATCATCTCTGAGTATATCATGCCAGAAATATCAGTCCATACAACATAATCAGCGCAATTATCAGAAGTAGCAAAAGTATGGAGTTTGAGCAACAGAATTACAACTGACAGTATAAAAGGTACTGTTCCCTAGAGGCCTCTGTTTAAAGAGGTGATATCCAGATTAGATCCAGATTAAAGCAAGTTTATACGAGGAAAAAGATTTGAAATGAGTGAATTGTGATTCAAACAGATTATAAGTGCATATATCTCTTCTTTTTCAACTCAAATAACTAATATCCTGCAGTAAACTAAGAATGTTAGAAGTCCAAACCGGGCGAAGTGGATAGCCTAAGATATTTAAGGCAACTCTTCCAGCAACCCCAGCCATTTCTTTAGGATGATGAAACTTGCATGTGGCTCCAAACTTGCAAGTTCCCGTCTTCAAGTAATACTGGAGAATAGATCAAAATTTATTCAGAAAGCAAAACAAAGAATGCAACTGAGAAACATAGCATCCAGCAAAACTAGTAAACTATTCCACAAATCAAATCATGAAAATCAAAATTTTCACCTGTAGCAATCTGAATATGTGATGGTTAGGTGATCTAGCTATATATGCTAAAACATTACAAGGAATATTTTAAGAAAGTATGAGTTGAAATCCTCAAGTGCCATATATGATTCTGTTGTCGACAAAGTCATCAAATCCCATATATAATTCGGCTGCCTGTGGAACTAAATTTTCATGCAGCCAGTATAGAGTAGTTTCAACCACATGAATAGTTTGATTAAAGACAACATCATACCACGCAAAATTTCTTGTTGGAAGGCATGAGCCCAAAAAAGTTATGGTTTGTTGTTAAATAAATAAGTCCTCCACCAAGACTAGATCCGTAACAGAAAGAAATGGAATTCAAGATGTTCTTTCAAAAAACTATTGAATTTTAACACTCACATTCAAATTAGGACAAAAAATAACTCAAACAGCAAATCTCAATAAAACAGACATGGTAAAGCAATTGTTCTCATGCTAAAAGAATAAAAAAATATATCTGAAGTTTGGCTAAGGAAACTGCATCCAAGACAAAAGGGTGGTAAATAACCAGACGTAAAATTGTAAAACCAGAAAAAAAAAAAATACTAGACAAAACTGGCAGGAGAAACTTGGACAATTGGATGATCAGTAAGTCCTTCTATGACCGAGGCCAGATCTCAATAAATTATGCCAATTGCAAAAAGGAATTAAAGAATACAATCTACATAAGAAAATAAAAATGTGTTGATTGTGTTCCAACCTATTATTCTGATGACAAATATGCCCACAGAAAATCAAGGAAACCAGCAGTATGATTTTGAAGATCAAAGGGTAGACATGATTATGGATCGATATGCAGGATAATACTTACAGTAAAAGTGGTCCACCAACTCAAACTACATTACCACGATATTTCTTTTCTACAAGATTGACTTCGGCTAAATGTCCTAGAAGTTAAATAACCAAAAGGAGAAAATGACAAATTACAGGTCCGTTTGGTTGGATGTAAACTGTTTCCATTCAAACATTTTTTCAATGAATATCATTTTCCAAGAAAA